>CM028914.1:1860000-2230000 GCA_016801845.1 Polydactylus sextarius
GTGTGTGTGCATGTCATCATTAAGTTTCTATATTTATATAGATTTATTTATTTATTTCTATGTTCTGATGTGAGTCACTGTCGGTTCTGGGGCCAGAAAATAAATATGACACACGCTGAGGGTGTTTCCTGGGTCTCAAGTGTTATATGATTCTGCCTGGTGAGTCATTACGCCGTCAACGAGGAAACGCAGCATCAGTCTCCTTGTCCTCCCACTCTGTCTCTGGGAATGATACGAAGCTCTGAGCCGTGTTTTAGAAACACGTTCCCTGCAACACAAGACAGAGCAGCACGTAAAGTCACAGTTTATACTCACTGAGCTTTAATGGACGTTTAACAGTCAACAACACGTCAGATCAGCAGCTCATAAAGAAACTTTCAGGCTTTTATTTTTTTTGTTTTATTGTTGAAAACGTTCATGACAATACTTCTGTTAAAACAGCTGCTTCCTGATTGCACAGAGTGAGTTTATCTGAATAATTTATGAAGCTGTGAAAGGAATTTAATTCATTCATTTGCTCATGTTGAGCTCATATATGAACAACTCATCCCCAGGAGGATCAGCGTGACTTCATGTCTGCGTGATATTAGTTTGGTGAAGATACGTGAAGAGAAAAAAGGTTGTAAAATCATAATGAAATGACTATTTTTTCTTTTTCCTCAGAGGACGAGGTCTAGTGGCTCCACTGTGACAGATGTGTCTATTCTTGGCAACGCAGCATGAACATAACAGACAATTTCTTTTCTCTACCTGGTTAAAAAATGATCTCGTACAGAAGCAGAAGAAGTGGACGAGACTTTAAGTACAAACCTCAGGAGAATAACAAAGAGGCCGACACGAAGGGAAGCAGTAATGTGAGAATCTAAAGTGAAGCGATTTGTGATTCAACAGCTAATGCTCTGCATCTAGTTTGCCTCCAGTCAAAGGTCGCGATTTAATTTAATTCAATTTAACATAAAATGCATAAAAAGCTTCAGGGGGGCAACACATCTATGTTCATGATTCAGTAAAAAAAACATTTACAAACTACTTTGAAGCCTGTTCAAACACGGGGACGTCATGTTTGTTAACTATGTTTAATCAACTGAAAACTCATGTTAAACTCGTTAGTTGACAAATAAATAAGACTTTTAGAATAAATAATTAAATGATTAAATAACAATATATGATACTTAAATTAAATAATTACCACACTTAAAATGTGAGAATTAAAACACTGTTAGGTAATAGTGGGAAATAAAGATAAACTGGTTCATAATCATTTCCTATATTACCTCATTAGACCTTTATTTTCACTGCATTTAACAAAAATTTCTTTGTTGTCGACGCTGTATTTTGTAGTGCTCCTGTGTTCTAGACATTATGGTAATTAAATAAAACGGTCCTGGATTGAACAGGGTTTGTGATATTTCATCACAAAACAATAAAACTGAGTTTACATTAAGTAAAAGTCCAGAGCAACATGAACCAGAGTCTATTTCACCATGAATACGAGTCAAACTCCCCTCAACAGATATGTTACGTTGGTTGAAGTAATATCCAGTTTGACCGTCTTTTGTTTTCACAACCAAATAGTTAACAATGAAAGTAAATGGGGCAGTCAGCCAAACGTATCTAAATTGTCATTTTTTAACCACTCTGACTTTGGGTTCATGTTCCTCTGAACTGTCACTGTAACTAATAAATATGAACCAATTCATTTTATTTTCCCAGTATTACTTCATTCATTATTAGTGTTTTATTTAAGTGTGGAAATGATATAATATCTTTATATTTATCTCTAATGGGCTTCGTATTTTTCGCTACTTCAACACAATATTTTGACAAGATTGTAAGATCATCTTTATTTAACATCTCTGACCCGTTTCCACATTTATTAATAGAAATAAAACTTGTCTCTAAACTTCTCATTGTCCAGATTCATCTACAACATCACCTCGAGTAACGACGTAACATTTCTGTGTCTTTGTTCAACCTCCTGCTGACGCTACTGCTTCTGGGTTTTTATTTCTTTATTTTTATCAAAGTAATCTCAATAATTTTATCTTTAATACTTTGCCGCTTGTGTTACAGAACAAACTGCATTGACGCCTTAGGTGATTCATGCCTTTATGAAAGAGTTTTTAAAAAGCGTTGAGGTCGATTACACTTCTGACAATCTTAACATGACTGAATTAAAAAAAAATTACAACTTCTTTTTTTTTTTTTATTCAGATGTGAATAAAAACATGACGACTCACCTGCCGTCTGCGTCGGGTTGATTCCTATTCCATCTGTGAGGAAAAAACAACTCAGTGTCACGCAAATGAAAAAAAAAGACTATTTACAGTATCACCAGTTTATCATAATGACATTACATAAGACAACAAAATAATGTACAAATAAATAAAAATAAAAGAACATGTTTCACCAACAGGAAATTATATCTGGAGAAATAACCGACCAGTCATTAATTCTGCTGATAAAACTAAAACTAACATTCAATATATCGGCCGTGTCTCAGAGCTGTTTGGAAACAATCACATGTTGAATTTATTCCAACATCCCTGTAGAGATGTCATTTTATGACAAAAAACAAAAAAAACGCTGCTTGTTAACATTCGTAAACGCTGTCAGTGCAGAGCAGAGGTAAACACAAACATCATTAGTTTTTATACCGAACCGCAAAATGTAATTGTTAGGAAACAATCAGCGGCGCCGACAGTTTTCCTGCCAATTTACAATCATTTGTTGCAGCGATTTAATTGAAGTGAGCGAATCCTGCTGAATATTACTGACACGACTCAGGTTGTTTTAGATGTGGCTACAGTTTTCTAACAGACCATTATCTATTTACAGCCAGAGCTTGAATTTCATTTTATTTCAATATTTCATGTTACCTGATTCATGTTTTACCAAACCGGCCTCTGATTTACTGCCCTAATAGTTTCTAAAATGCAGACTAAATGTTTTGTCAGTCACAGTCCAGAGAGTTAGACGAGTTTTCATCAGCATCTTTGCAGCTGCAGCTGCTCTCCGATACGGATCAATACAAGGTCAAGCAGAATTAATAATAGCTGCTGTTATTTAAAGCTGCTGTAAATGACGAGTGGCCTGATGGTGAAAATCATCACACCTACAGCGAAAGAAACACCAGCGTTTTACTTTAAAACCTGAGGAAGACGTTAATTCATTTATCACGTATCACACGTTTCTGTTAAAGTTACAGATCGTATCTCATTCCTCTTCTTTAAGCACATTAATTTATAATGCAGAGAGCTTTCACTTATCATTAAGATGAATCATTATCTGACTACATGGTGTTTAATTCATCACCTCACATCCTGTTTCACTGCAGCTCAAAGATTAAAGTGATGTGTCAGAGCTCACTCCAGTTCTTGGTTTCTACAAAAATAACAGGTTTCTGTCTAGAGTCAAACTCCCCTCAACAGATATGTTACGTTGGTTGAAGTAATATCCAGTTTGACCGTCTTTTGTTTTCACAACCAAATAGTTAACAATGAAAGTAAATGGGGCAGTCAGCCAAACGTATCTAAATGGTCATTTTTTAACCACTAATAAAGCTCAAAATGAGAAGGTTGATGAAGGTTGTTCCACATCAGCAGATTTGTCATTTTCTTGCTCTTAACAAACACATAATGCTGTTGTTAATGAAAATGATGAATCTGCTGATGTGGAACAACCTTCATCACCAATTGTTATAAACCAGACGTTGGGTAAGTCTTGTAAAACAGTGTTTTTAATAAACTCTGGGTTCACTTACTAAGTTATCAGTACTTCAGTTTATGTGTAGGGACCCTATTCATGCTACTGCTGAAGTGAAGTGATATTTTGAGCTTTATTAGTGGTTAACAGCTTTTTTCATTTTTTTTTTTCACCTGTTGTTTTTGTTTTTTACTATAACAAGCAGAGAGCCGTTAAGTCGTTAGCCTGTTGTTACACCAGTGATCTGACGACACTGAGCTGCTCAAAGATACGACCCGACAAGAGACCCCAGATCCTGATGGAGATAAGGTGGATGAAGAGCAGCAGTTAATCGTCTGTAACTGAGGTGAATGTACGATCTGTCCCCGTCAGATGAAGAAGTGACGCTCTGACCAGCTACAGAGCAGCATCATGTGTCTCACTGAGACCAGTCAGAGGACAGGGAGGTAACGAGACGACCAGAGGATGGTGATGTTTATGAAGGAGCGATGCAGTAACCTGGAGCACATCAGTGTTACTGAGCAGCTGCTCTGGACGTTAAACTGTTTGTTGTCAGCGTTTGGTCAAACTCCATCCATCTGACGCTACAGCTACTGTGACTCTGTCACGTCCCGGCTGGAAACATCCACCACAAACCTTCCTCCTCATCTCTGGAGACTTGCACTTACTTCTTTTTTATACAAACTATTTATTTATTTTCTGTTAACTTTTTTATTTCCTGCCCCACCTACTTTAATTGTTGAAAACAAAGTTTACTTCAACCAACGTAAAATATCTCTTGAGAGGGCGTTTGACTTGTATTCATGATGAAATAGATCCTGGGTTCATGTTATTCTGGACTTTTACTTTCAGCTGGTAAAACTTTTAGTCTGATAAAGAAACAAAAGAAATCATTAGTCAAACTCACCGTTAGTTATAATTGCGCTGGTCGCCGACGGCACTTTGAACTGTGAAGAGAAAAAAACCAAACAGTCGTCGCCTCAAAATCTCCGTCGGTGAAATTCACAACAATCGAACAGAATCAGAGGAACTGACTTTTTTCAGCAGCACTAAAATATCTCAGTTAAATAACCAGAGACATGTTGGTCCCAGTTTCACTTGTTTCCTGAAGCTGCAGTTAAAATAAAATCACCAGAGCAGGAAGCTTCTTCCATCGAGTTAACACGACTTTAAAACAGCAGCTGCTGCAGATGCAAACTTCTTTTGTTTTGAGCCTCATGTCTGTTGACACACACACACACTGTTAGCAGAGACCCTGAGGGAAAAGATAGTCACGCTTGAATTTCTGGACGAGAATCACTCGGCTCGGCCACAATAAACGTCCTGGTTGAGTGTTTGACAGGGGAGGACGTGGGCCGACAGGAAGGAGGATCAGTGTGTCAGAGCAGAGACACGTTTTAGTGAAAAGCAGCGTTGATGAGCTTTATTTGATGAAGCGCGAAATCGGTGGATAAATGATAATTTGTTAAGGATTAAAGTTTAAAAACTGACACTGAATCACCTCCTGTTTCGAGGCGTCTGTGTCTGTCGTTGCTGTGATAAACACAGTTTTAAAATAAATCTCTGCTAATTAAAGACGCAGTTTTCTTTAAAACATCTTTTTCTTTTTCTAGTTAAAATGATAAATATGATCCAACACCAACTTCAGAGGCTTTTTTTTGTTTTTCTTTGACAGAAAAACTAAAATTAGACCATGGGAAGTCAGACATGATGATGAGATGTTGAAGTTATGTTCCTTCAGTGTTCTGGTTCGTAGCAGAGAAACATCAACACCTCGTCCTCACTTTGTAAGAATCAGTATTAACAGCAGCTACAGAGTCAGTGTCAAGATGTTCAGCTGCTGCTGCTCTTTTACTTTAATGAGCAAAACAATAAATAAATCCTAAAAATAGACTGTGTTTATGTGTGTAAATAAAGTGTGACACAGTCTGTAGATACATCCTGAGTCTGTAACAGTCGCAGCAGTAAAGGTTGTGTATATCTGCTGACAAGAGAGCCTGACCTGTAAAAAAAGATTTATTTCTCATCATAAACTTGTAAATAAAACCTTCATATTTACATTCACCTGGTGCTGATAGGTTAAATCAACACTGCGTGGGCTTGTTTGGCAAAGAGCTTGAATATAAAGGAGATTTTATTTATAGGATTGACTCAACAGATGGAAAATAAACTCTGTGTTTCTGCTCAGCTTGTTAGTGTTCGTAGTATATGAGTATATGTTGTCCAACAAACTGAAACTCACCTCCTCAGCTGCAAACTTCAACACTGCTGTGAACGGTGTGTTCTCCGGGACACTTAGTCTGCAACAAAACAATTCAACATCTTACTTTAGGGACATGACAATTATCAAGATCTTTGATCTATAAAACACAAAACACGTTTAATGTTTGGACACTTACATCTCAACCCACAAACACGAGTCAAACTCCCCTCAACAGATATGTTACGTTGGTTGAAGTAATATCCAGTTTAACCGTCTTTTGTTTTCACAACCAAATAGTTAACAATGAAAGTAAATGGGGCAGTCAGCCAAACGTATCTAAATTCTACGTATCTAATAAAGCTCAAAATGAGAAGGTTGATGAAGGGTGTTACAGATCAGCAGATTCATCATTTTTCTCACTTCACCAACACATCATCCTGTTGTTCAGGAAAATGATGAATCTGCTGATGTGGAACAACCTTCATCAGCAGTTGTTATAAAACCAGACGTTGGGTAAGTCTTGTAAAACAGTGTTTTTAATAAACTCTGGGTTCACTTACTAAGTTATCAGTACTTCAGTTTATGTGTAGGGACCCTATTCATGCTACTGCTGAAGTGAAGTGATATTTTGAGCTTTATTAGTGGTTAAAAAATGATAATTTAGATATGTTTGGCTGACTGCCCCATTTACTTTCATTGTTAACTATTTAGACCCTAACTAACGAAAACAGAAAAAGAGGAAAACTTCCTTACAAGGATAAACTATCTGCAGCATTAACATCAGTAGAGTCATTTAAGATATTAAACCATTTATGGTATCAACACTTTTACACTTTCAGTTGGTTGTTTCTACAGAGAATCACGGTCAAATTTTTTAGCGACATATTTCTGCTGAGATGTGTGTGCAGAAAAATCATAAAGTTTGAGATTAAACATCAAGTAAAGTAATATGAATGAAGATGAGGTGGAGGAGGAGACAGAAACATAAACTCCAGCTTCAGACTAGTTAGAGTTTAGAGGGAAATTGTTTGAATGAAAAGCTGAATGAACTGAAGATGAACTCGACTTCATTGCTCTGACAGAATTAATACGACGCCTCATTTTGTCTCATTATTTTTATTTCTATTCATGAGACACGAGCAGCTGCAGCCGAACCTCGTCTCACCTCATTAGAGAACTGACTCCTTGTGATCATCTTAAGGTTTGACCAGCCTTAGTTTTTACAACTCTAACTATTATTTTTCTACAGTGTCACAAATTGAAATTCAAAGTGAAGCTCTGTTGGGAAATGTGTGTGGAAAAAGGGACAGACGTTTCCTGTTAATATCGGTTTGACCTGCAGCTCAGTATTATCATAAACGGGACAAATGTGGAAATGAAACATGTAAATTCACAGTGAAAATTAATTTCACAGGATGTTTTAGCTGCTTATTCTCATTATTTATTATTTTGTGAACTGCTGGAACTGGAAAATCATCCTCTTCTATAGTGTGATGTGTCCTTTAAAGGTATAAAAAATAAATAAATAAAGGGAGTAGATAATTGACCATCTGTCAGACCTTTTCCTGAATTACTTGGATACACACACACACACACACACACACACACACACACACACACACACACACACACCCACCATTAAACATCTAGTGGAGAGCAGTAACACACACATTATGTGACATTTTACTGAGGTCACATCTGCTACAGAAACAGTCTGAACTCTACAGTGACTCTTAAAGATTTACTTCAATAATTTCATCTGATTAAGAACAAGCTGCCAGTTTTTCCAGATGTTTTATGTAAATTTAATGTGACTTTCTCTTCACACAATCAGCATTTAATTGGTTCTCTGCTAACGAGGCTCATATGGAAATTAGATCTTTTAAAGTCTCCAGTCACCTTGAAATATGTTTGTTCAATTAAAATTCATGTATTTAATGAGGAAACTCTTCCTGTGTTTAACAAAGTGATGTCCAGAGGAACATGAACCAGAGTCTATTTCACTATGAATATGAGTCAAACTCCCCTCAACAGATATGTTACGTTGGTTGAAGTAATATCCAGTTTGACCGTCTTTTGTTTTCACAACCAAATAGTTAACAATGAAAGTAAATGGGGCAGTCAGCCAAACGTATCTAAATTGTCATTTTTTAACCACTAATAAAGCTGAAAATATCACTTCACTTCAGCAGTAGCATGAATAGGGTCCCTACACATAAACTGAAGTACTGATAACTTAGTAAGTGAACCCAGAGTTTATTAAAAACACTGTTTTACAAGACTTACCCAACGTCTGGTTTTATAACAACTGGTGATGAAGGTTGTTCCACATCAGCAGATTCATCATTTTCCTGAACAGCAGGACGATGCGTCAGTGTAGAGAGATGAAAATGATGAATCTGCTGATCTGGAACAACATGAAGCGTGTTCCAGATCAGCAGATTCATCATTTTATTAGTGGAGCTTTATTAGTGGTTAAAAAATGACAGTTTAGATACGTTTGGCTGACTGCCCCATTTACTTTCATTGTTAACTATTTGGTTGTGAAAACAAAAGACGGTCAAACTGGATATTACTTCAACCAACGTAACATATCTGTTGAGGAGTTTGACTCGTGTTCATGGTGAAATAGACTCTGGTTCATGTTGCTCTGAACCGTCACTTTAAGTCTGACTTTAATACGTGTTGGTTTCATAAAAACCTACACTACAAACTACACTTCTCTCTAGAAATTAGATGTGAACTGACTATTTAAATCTTTAGGACGTGATCGAGTGGTGGAGTTGCAACATGACATGTCACATAATTTAACCCACATGTGGAGTAATCGATGCCACAAACAACAACACACCCGGTATTAGTGTTTTATTAGTATTAGTAGTATCAGTTTCTGATTCACTCAGTAACATTATTATAAAAAGTGATGTGTGAACTAAATGTATATTGTTATTATCATTAGTTATGTCTATAACATATTAATAAAACGTTAATTGTTTAGTTTTAACAACAGTTTTTTTCTAACAGATGTTCACTAATTGATCACATTTTATATAAATCTGAATAAACACAAACTCACCGGTTGTTATATTGTGTCTTAAAAGGTGTCAGATAAAGACGTCAGTGTTAAATAAATGAATTAAAAATAAAAAGACAGAATAATAATAAAGCTGAGTTGTCATTAACTTACACTTTGTATGGCAGCCGAGGATCCGACGTCAGGGTGATTTTAAACGTAACTTTAGACCTAATGGAGACAATGACATTATTATAATAAACATCTTTATACAAACTAATAAATATAAAACATAACCGGTGACATTTTTAAAATAAACCTGATGTAAAACTCACATTTTTAAGAAGCGTCTCCGTTTGCAGCCTGTTTCTACAAAACCCGGAAGAGTGAAGGACCCAGACGTACACGTCATCTTCATTACGGCGTTTTATTACAAATATTTACGTTTATTTAAAAATGTTATATGATTTTAAGTATTTTTTACAATTTCAATTTGTTTTTTACTCTCTAAATATGTGTAATATGATACAAATATCTGTATAACTGTATTAATATTTGACAGGCGTTTATACTGAACTACTAACATTTACCGTAAATGACGGTAACGAAGCGCAGGAAGATTTGTTTTAAAAAAAGCGCATTTTAAAACCAGGATGGAGGTAAATAGACGCCATTTTTCAGGTGAGTTTCATCAAACTTTTTAGTGTTTTCTCAACAGAAGTTTTATTTAATGTTTCCATAATATGTTTGCATATAAATTATATTATTTTTTACGTGATGACGCGTTAAAATGCGCACATAGAAACGTGAAATTTGCAGGAGACGTGATATTGATCTGATTGTTTCACGTGTTTGTTGGTTTGTTTTGCATCTGATGCATTTAATATGTAACTTTTTCAGATATTTCTCTCTCACTGTTCATGTTCAGCTTCACGTCAGTGATGTAACAATGAGAAAACAGTTCACAAACCGGAATAATGTTGTGACACGTTCAAACAGCAGTTAATTAATCTCCATACCAAACCCTTTTAAAGCAGATTTAATACAGTGTGTGTTGTGTAATTAATTATAAATAGATCGTCTCACCACAGTGGTCATGTCAGTGTTTCATCACATTCAGAACAACGTTTGTATTTTTTTAAAGTGTAAATATCCTGAATATTAATGTGAACCACGTCACTTTTTTCATCAATTGTTTCGTTTTATTCTGAATTTTAATGATTATATGTTTACATAGTTACTGATGCTTTTTACAAGTTGTAGGAAGTTTAAATGATAGTGTAGTTTAGTTTTCCAGCAGTAGTCTGATCAGTTAGACGAGTAAATACTGTAGTACACAACTACTATTGTGTTTGAAGGGAATACTTAATCAACACATATGTGATTATTTATTTGTTTGAAGGAGACGATGATGAATCATCAGGATCAGTGGGACTCGTCTTCTTTAACAAAAACGACAACGAGAGACTGAATGAACAGTGATGGAGACGCGTCAGGAGGAAGCTGCTGTTTCTCAAAATAAAAAACAGTAAGTTTTAGCTTTTTAGCAACTTCTCATACGGTTTAAAAATATGACCAATGGAGCATGAATGTTTAAATGTACGTTGATATTTACCTCCTGGAGCTGAAACAACAGCAGAGAGAGAAATGTGGTGTAGGCAGGAGAATGACAACTGGCAAAGAGAATGAGAGCAGATTTATTATGATGAGTCAGAGATACAACACACACACACACACACACACACACACACACACACATATACACACACACCTCAGGGATTTCCATGGTCTTTCCCAGAGCGAGACACAGATGCAGAGGGAGATTTGATGGAGCTGGAAAAATCTTATCTATAATTAAACGATTGAAAATATCAAAAGAAAACAAAACATCTTGATCAGGGTTTTTATATTTTGTAAATCCATGACACATTTTCTTAATAAAATTACATAACTATGAAGAGTTTTACATAAAGATCGTCGTCACGGGCTGTTTGAACTCGTCGTCGTCGTATAGAAGAAATATTTGTTTTGAAGTGGAAAAAAACAGATGTAAATGATCCAGTTCCAGCATCCTCATGCTCGACGTTTGAGAGCAGCTTCAAAATGCAAAACACGCTGATGTGTGCAGCCTCCAATGAAAGGTTTTATTAACATACCAAAAGCTGGTCTCATGGGTGGAGAGAGAAAAATGCCAATTACCTGCAGAAGAATAACGGTAATCAATGCTAATGCTGCTGCTGCTGCTTATGCAGGAGAGCATGTACACACACACACACACTAAGGCAGGTACACATACATATATGTGCAGTGAATACATAATACATGTGTCTGTGCACATGGAATATGCAGCTTTTTAGTGTTGGAAAAGGTCACTGGTGAATTTTTCAGTATTGATTCAGTTTCAAACTACAAAGTGACACGATGTGTAAAATCAAAGAAATATATAAGATGTTCTGTTGCTGCAACACCTCAGTGTGTAATCTGTCTGAGTGCTGACTTATTTGATTTTTGTGTGTTGCCTTTGCTTCAGAGGTTTTATATAGTGGTGATGTAATGCAGCAGGGTTTATATACAGCAGATAGAGTCTTTAAAACTCTAGATACAGTGTAGAAATATTAAAAGTCTAAACTTCCTCTGATTCTTTTCTATCTAAACACAACCTGTTTGAAAAGCAGCACATCACCAGAGTTGAAATATCTGCTGCTTCACACACACACACACACACACACACACACACACACACAGAGGTGGTTCAATAAAAACACGTATTAATAAAAAGGCTCCTGCTATTTTTAACAGACGAGCGCAGGAGTTAAGACTGGATTTAAAGCTGCGGCTTGGAGCTTATTGAAGTGAACACGAGGTCACTCGAAGGATAAATCACATCACTTTTACAGATCTGATCTCTTTTATAAAGAGTCCTAACACTAATATCATGAAATGGTACATATTAATATTTATAGGTTGACAATCAAATAAATTAACACTTCAAAGCTGCAGAGAATTTGCTTCTTTCTCCTGATTCGTCTAAAAAGCTCTTGGTGTTTTCATCACATAGTGTTTTACACCTCGACTCAACAAAGAGACTCTGCACCTGCTCAGACTCCGACCGTGTTACTGGGATGTTCAGTTATTAGAAGAAAAAAAAACATGGCAAAGTCTCACTAGCACTTATTATTATTTCTTTGGCTTCTGTCGAGTATCTTAGATACTACAGACGGAGAGAAAAAGAAAAATACATATTATTGAATTACTGTTTCCCAAATTATAATATAATATATCTGGTATTTGATTCATTTGAAGACAAATTGTTTCTTTTTTAAAAAACTTTTTTGTAGAATAACATTGTATCACTTCTGATGAATCCCTCTTTGTATTTTTAACTAAACAGGTGCGTGATTGGTGTTTTAATTTATTCTAAAACATAATAATCGTCTGTTAAGACGATTTTCTTTCACAAACAAACCACAAGAGACAAACCTCAGAGTTGTTCTTCAAGTTTATTTGCTCGACGTGATCCCAACACGCTGAGTCGTAATTAAATTTGTGCTGGTGAATTCATTGTTGTTGTCGTTTCGCACGGAGAAAAGCTTCTTCAAAAAATGTTTAGATGTTTCTTATGGAAACATTGACACGGTTACATGAAATGTTGTTTGTATACTGTGAATAACTCCAAGTTATTCTTTACTAATAAACATCACACTGCTCCAGTGTTAATGTTACTGATGGATCTATTTAACCTTCATGTTCTCAGCTCGTTCCTCTCATGCTTCTTAGGAGACAAGTCATTATCTTTGTACACTGAACCCAAACAAAATGAATCACCGATGCAAATGAGAGGCCAGAATAAATATGTTACTAAAACACACACACACACACACAGAGATACCACGGCGTAATGATGCATAGCAGCATAATTCACTTAGGTGCACACACTGAGGGTTTAAGAAATCTTTTTAATATTTGCATTAAAGCATCAGTTTATATAAGTAATGTACTGTATTTCCATTAGCAGCTGACAGATTTTTTTTTTAATGTAAAAAATGTGGTTTTATTTCTCAGCATGACTCTGACTTGTTTCTGCATATTTCTCCACTCATAGAGTCGCTTCCAGCAGCAGGTTGATGCTCAGGTAGCAGCAGAATAGAAGAGATGTCACAGTGATGTGGAAATAGAGGAGCGTTAAAGGGCAACAGCCGAGAGCAGGCGAGCCTCCGTTTTAATTATATGTTTCATTCAGAGTGGATCAGAGGTTGTCGCTAAGAGCCTGCGAAGGATGTGACAGAGACGTAAGAACACCTGAAAGTAACGAAGAGACGGGAACGGTGTGAAGCTTATGCAGCGTTAGAGAGACGAGAGGAGGAAGAGATGAACAGATGAGGAGGCTGGTGTGTGTTTGGACACACATGGAGTTAATGGTTTTATTTTTTTTAGGAATATCATTTTTCCATTTTCATTTTGACATTTTCCTTTCCCTTTATCCAAACATATCTTGCGTTTTCACCTTCTCTTTCCTTTATTTGTCACATTTCTGTTGAAACATTTCCATCCTCTCACGCTGCCACATGCAGCTTTCCACATTTAGCATCACTCTCCTCCTCTGTCTCTGTTCATCTTCACAATCCTGCATCCAATTTGTCATTTACCGTTTTTCTGTCAACCTCGTCGTTCCTCAGAGATGGGAATCGACTGTGCTGGGTATAATAACATTAAAGCACCTTCCTACTCATTGCATTTTTCCAAAAGGTCAAACACAAGCAGCCGCAATTCTTATATAGGTACAAATAAGACCATTAAATGTAAATATAGCTCTATAGATGACTCCAGACCCCATATTTATTCACACACAAAAAAAACCTGTGTAGTGAAGAAAACACACATGTTGGTGTTTGTGCTTCATTTTTCCTTCCAGCTGCAAAACACAAGAGAAGACGAAGCCTAAAGCTCTAATTAGAGCGTCTATGATTACAGCTCAGTCTTCTTCTTCTGCCAGTGCACTCACACAATGAGGACAAAGAGCAACTACACTGTATTTAAAGGAGGAAAATCAGTGTTTCTGCCAGAAAACAGTGTCGCGCAATTAGTCTGGGCTGTGTTTGATTGGCAGCGCTAACAAGGTTTGAAGCCGTAAAACTTTTCAGGTTTTTCACTGAGTCAGACACATTTGATCGTTCAATTTGCGTAAAACAAAGAAAAATCAATGTGAGTCGCAAAGTTTGCACCACTGATGCTTTTGTCCTCGTTTGAGTCGTTGGACTGGATGAATCTGAGAGTCGACGGCTTTTACAAAAAATCAATACCAACCTGCTGAGTGAGTGTCACTTGTCACGATGCACTGATCTTTTCAAGTCCAAGACAGAAGTTCTTTATGTTTTTACGGACAAATATGATCTAAAAACTTAATGTTAAACTTAATGTTTAAATACGTTGATTAACATGTTATTTTCTTTAGTAAATCATCTTCTTTCATCGACACAATAACTTTGTTCCTGCAGGTCTGAAAAACTCTGCAGGTTTCCATCAAATCATTTTCAAATGATACAGTAAATATCAGTGTTTACTGCATATTGAGGTTTTTTATGTCAAGGAAGAAAAATTAACTTGATGAAAGTGCAGCCAGTGAAACATTCAGTTTGTATTATTTTGCTCAAGCGTCCTCAGAAGACGGAAAACAGATTATTTCAATGAACTATAACGTATAATGATACACATTTGTTTCAACGGAAAAGAAAAGGAAAGAAAAAAATAACACACATCTAAAGTAATGTGACTTGTTGAGGTGGCAGGACTGGAGCTCAGCGTTAGTTCACAGCAGAGTCTTGTTGGTCTTAGATGCAGACGTGTGAGTCGAGTTTATCAACTGTTTGTGTTTCAGCGTCTTCGTAGCAACATTTACTAGATGACGATGGAAACAGTAAATGAAGTAGATTAAATATTATGAGAAGGATGTAAATACACTTTATTAATATAACTGAAGTTTCTAGAACAATCCTCATTTAGTCGTTGATAATGATCTTAAACATCAGGTAGAAACAGAGGGATGAGTAACATTAGACTGGAGATAATGGACATAAGATTTATAAACAACAGGTTGTTAGTTGTAGCTTAAATGTCTCATCCTTTATGAGGCTCTAGAGGTGGAGAAGATGAATATAAAAGTTAAAGGAGCAGATTTTTATCTCAAATCATAAAATGATCCTAAATGTCACCAGAGATTCATGAATCATGTTGATTTAAATCCTGAGATCACTGACAACAACAGTTACAGCCAGAATATTCACATTTTAATATTTAAGTTACAGCAACGTAAATCATGTTAATGTTTCACCAAGTCAGTAGCATTTTATTAGTTTCCACTGAGCTGCAGCTACAGACATGGTGGATTACAAACGTCTGACGTTACTAAAACTAAAAGTCCTTGATACGACTCAACAACGTCTGGACAAAAGAATAAAACATCTTTAAAAACACATAAGACTTGAACCGTTGAGGAGCGGTGCTCAACATGCGCTCCAGTCCATTAGCATTAGCATTACAGCTACCGAGTACCATAAATTATCACTAGACCGATTTTGAAACAATGGTGGAGCAAATTAGACCATGATGGGACGACACAGTCTTGTCAATGTATGAAACAGTGATTGTGTTTTGCGTTTGGAAAAAAAACAAACAAACAAAAAAACACAGAGTTGTGATGCTAACGTCAAGCTAATCATGGCAAATATGAAACGTAACATTAGACAGTGGATCGACCAAATATAAGTCGTCATTATCTGATCAACTGACAGTGTCTGACTCTGTTTTTGTCATAATTTTACATACTGCTCCTTTAAATTATCTCAATAATCCAAAACATAAAACTGGAAAAGTTCCAGTTTACACAGTTTAACATTATAAATATTTACTAGTGGATACAACACGTGCAGATACATGTTGTTTGGTTACAGGTAGAAGATAAAATGTGGATATAACTCAGAGGTTTGGGTCTTGTTATAAGTGAAATGATGTAATGGTCTTGTTCCGTCAGAGTCTCAGTCCAGGTCAGTGTTGATGGACTAGTGATGGACCATCATGTGGTTAAGCATCTTCTGTGTGTAGCTCTAATTTGTCTGGCAGTAACATCTCTCCATCCTGTTCCACAGAAACATTCGCCAGTGTTTGCAGATGGCCGACGTCCTGTCTCACACACCGAAAATATCTCATGTTGAGGCGCACACGTCTCCACTTTTCATTAGCTTGAGGAATCATGTTCATGTTGCTGTTGTGCTCATAATTGCTTTCGTGTTGTATTGTTCCATCGACGTGTCTGTGTAAAAACGCTGCAGCAGCCAAGAGAAACAATCACATGGTGCTTGAATGCACATTTCTATTTAACACTGAGTGTAGCCTGAATAGGTGCAGCTCATTGTTATGTATTTTATGTTGTGTGCTTCATTGCATCAGTTAATATCTGATCTGTCTTGGACGCTTTGCATCTTGCGACGTGAAGGCGACTTGTCACAACCTGCATTAAATATAAAAGCGATGGTAATGAATGTGGCTGCAGGTTTCCAGGTGATGTAACTTGTATCCTGTCAGATACAGAGAGAGAATATGATGCTGTAGAGATGTTGCTCTCAGGAGGAGTCAAGGAGGAGATGAAAGTCAGGGTCAGACATGCAGCAAAGTAAAGAGCACATCAAACCACTGAGCTGATGGTTACAACAAAACCTGAAACTCTTCCATGACTCGAGCTCACTCACAAAAACAAAAACAAAAAAAAAAGATTTTTACGCCTTCATGCTGGTGACAGCTGCAGCTCAGAGCTGATGTGTTTTCAGGTCTGTTCCAGTGTCTCAGTCTCTTATTTTGAGAATAAATGTCAGAAATTTAGAAACATTTTTCTCCAAATTCGTGTGGTTCTTTTTTTTTTAAGCATAGATAAAATTTTCTGCTTAAACTTTTTAAACTCTGATAATTATAAAACAGTCAGCCAAACGCATCTAAATTGTCATTTTTTAACCACTAATAAAGCTGAAAATATCACTTCACTTCACTTCAGCAGTAGCATGAATAGGGTCCCTACACATAAACTGAAGTACTGATAACTTAGTAAGTGAACCCAGAGTTTATTAAAAACACTGTTTTACAAGACTTACCCAACGTCTGGTTTTATAACAACTGGTGATGAAGGTTGTTCCACATCAGCAGATTCATCAATTAGACAATTTAGATACGTTTGGCTGACTGCCCCATTTACTTTCATTGTTAACTATTTGGTTGTGAAAACAAAAGACGGTCAAACTGGATATTACTTCAACCAACGTAACATATCTGTTGAGGGGAGTTTGACTCGTGTTTCATGGTGAAATAGATTTTCATCTTTATAAAAACTATTTGATGCATAAAGTTTAAATTCCATGTTCATCAGTATTTACAGTCTGAGCTGCAGTTGTTGAAGTGAAAGATCAACAGAAAACTTCACAGTTATAATGTTATATTTCAGTAGTTACTAAGAAACGAGTGAAGAACAGAAAAAAAAAATCCTTTATGAAGAATCGGCTGTTCGCTTCTTATCTTTTCTTTTCTTTACTGTTCCTTTGTTTCTTCTGGTTCTTTTATCAAATGTAGCAGAGATGAAGGTTTTGAGAGCAGTTGAAGTGAGTCGGTGGAAGAAGAAGAAGAAGATGCTACATGAGATGAGAAGCAGAAGATTAAAGCTTCACTGTCCTGACAGTTGGACAATAAGAAAGCACTGTTTTTTAATGGTGAAAAAGCTTCTATCTGCCTCATATACACGACTCGGGTAATTAGTAGGTTAACACACACACACACATATATATATATATATATACATAAAAAGTAGATCCAAGCTTTTAATTATCTCAGCGTGGCTCCATGTAGCCTCGAGGCGATGTAATAAATACATGTTTTAACAAGACACAGGAGGTTTCCACATTACTTCTTCTATTTCAAGTTTATTTCCTCTGATAGCATTTGATGTAAATTACAGTCTCTTTGGTTTTATTTTATATGCAAACCACGTGCAAACCTTTTTAGGAAATGTTCATGTTAAAATGTCGTGTCTCTAATTCACCTCCTGTGTGAGAGCTGATAAAGAAAACGGCTTCATCATCAGTCACTTTTCGCTCATTGTGCTCGTGTTTTTGCATCTTCAAGACTCGAGTGAAAAACGACGAGTCGGTGCTCGTGTTAAAAGTGAAACGGCGTTAGTGAGAGAGGGATGTTGAGGAAAATGAGAAATGGTTAAAGCTGTGAAACCGGTGAAGGATCAGTCTGCTGTTACTGGCTCCGGGGCGTCTGCACAGAGTGTATCCAGGGCCTCCCTCAGCAATCAGACGCTTAATGGATGAACGGCTGCAAAACTGGAGGCACTGCACTCAAGTGATGGAGGTCTGACTCAAGAACTGCCTGTTTCGCACACACACCCACACAGATGGACGCAGGGTTTTGCATCGTCATTTAGATGATTTTGCTGACAGTTGAGTCCTTTTTCATTGTTTTATAACCAGAAGGTGCTGATGACACTGAACATTACTCACTTTAAAGTGAAATTATCTGCTCCATGTTCTTATCATACTGCACCATGTTGCACCATGAAGGTAAAGTGGTGGAGGTCCCAGCTCCCTGTAGTTGTTAGAGACTCATAGCAGAGTCATTATTCTGGTAGCAGAGCTGTCACTGATTTCCACCTCTGCAACTGTTTAGCAAATAAAATAAATGAACCGTTTCTTACCCCGAGCAACTGTTTCCTCAGAGGAGCAGAGGAACTTAGACCAAAACTTTTTCTGGCATCAACAAGACAAAAAAGGTTTTATCAACCTTAAAGACCAATAAGAGAAGAGACCAACGATTATAAAATGAATATTTCTTTATTTTCCTCCTGATCATCCACGTTCCTTCTCCTCCTCAGTTTAACAACCGTTGCCTCCAAACTCGTTTTATTTTAAATTCTGTTTATTAGCCCGTGGCATTTCTGCTCAAAACTGCACCAGGATCAGTTTCCTCTCGAGGCGTGAGAAGCTTTCATGCTGTGATCTCTCCTTTTGAAAACGCCCTCGAGAAGAAAAATTGGAAGTTTTCTGTTCTGCTTGTGTTTCTCTTCACTGATGCACAAGAAGTTTATGGAAATTAAGTTGTGATAATTTATACCTGTGAGGTTTTATGAATACTCAATAATGTTTTTTTCATTATTACTATATTTAAATGACAGATGATAGATGATGTTTCCTCCAGAAACTTTGCACCAAAGCTGCAGGTTTTTATTTTCACACTAGTCTCCAAACCAAACCTCGGCCCAGTTGGTTTATTAGTAAACTCAGTTACTGAGAGCAGTCAGTCATTACAATAATGTAACGATGACAAATTCTTCCTCTTGCTGTAGTAGTGATATACAAGTAGGCTGCAGTAAACTTGTTAAATAAATATTGGATTAGGTTATTAACTTTATCACATGGTAAAGACGAGAGGTGTTTTATCCTCAATGGGAAATAGTGGCGATCTAATTTTAGCTGTCGTGTCTGGGATGATGAGTCACAACGCTGCGCCTGCAGAGATAAAAGAGCCTTTGTTGCTTCTGTCTTTCTTTTTCTTTTTTTTTTTTTTTTTTTTTTTTACATAGATTAACTCATATTACCTGTTATTGTGTGTGATGGTTCAGACGAGTTGCAGGAACTAAGATTTTTCTCAGAATTTTCCCTCAGTAAGATAAAAGTTATTCACAAAGCATCTTAGGCCTTCAGAGAGCTCCTCAGGTGAAACGTGTTAAGAGGAGGGAGGAGGACTTTTAACAGCATAAGAGTCTTAAACAGAGAAGATAGAAGACGGAGGAAGGAGAGATGTTCTCTGTGTATTGAACCACAGTGATTTAATAAGACGCTAGCGGCTTTCTCCTTCTTTTTTTGTCTGTTTTGCTCGTTGTTTTCGTCGTTCTGCTAAATCAAACTGCTTTTTACAAGGAGGCATCAACCACAGTAACAGCTGAGTCTGGTCCATCGTTAATATCAAATAGATTCAACAGTAAAATCACCAGCATGGAGAGTAAACATAACAATAAACAAATCAATATAATAATCGGTTTGAAGCTGTGTAACAATTAGTTACATCATCATGACATATAATTACTTTCATGATGACATTTCTTAAAACAGTCCTGAGGTCTTTTCAGTACTAGGAGCACATTTGTTTTAGTTTTCGTTTTTTCCTTTTTGTAACAACCAATCACAGCTTCTAGAAGACTGTGTCACCTGGCAACAGGGTCGACCACACCTCCTCATTAACATAAAAGTTTCTGTCTTTCAGAGTTGATTTCAGAAACTTCCTGAATCAATCAAGCTTAAATTCCTTGTTAGGAAGTTTTAAGTTTCTAAGTTACGGGTCCTGGAGTTTATCTCCAGTGTAGTGAAGCTCGTTTCACAGCAGCTTCCAGCTGGTTAGTGAATCATCTCTGTGTCTATTGTCTTTTAAAAACCACATGCTGTTTATTCTAAATCACAGTTCTACTTGTTTATGTGTTTCTTGTTTAATATGCAGCATCTTGCTCAAGCTTAAGAGGCTCCTGATGCCCTGAGGCTTTCTACCTTCTTTTGTCGGCCATGTTTTGTTCACTGTTTCGCTTTTCTAATTCACAAAAAGCTCTGATGGAACAAACATAATGAGCCTGCTGATATAATGTGCTTCTGTATGTTTTGTTCCTTGTGGCAAGATTAATAACCACTTGGGAGAAACCAGAGATCAGTGGCGCGTGTGTGTGTGTGTGAGAGAGAGAGAGAGAGTGTGTGTGTGAGGTTAATGGATATTGCGGTAGATAATGTAGATATAGAAAGACAGGCTGCTGTATAGATTGTGAACAAAACTCATTTACCATCCTCAGTCCCTTATGGACAAACTCCCTTTATTTCCATCTCCGACTAGTGATGCATCTTCATACAACTGATGTTTGGTTACCTAGTGAAAGAGGTCAGAGCTGGTCGATAACAACATGTCATAATCTCTCTCCCACACACACACACACACACACACACACACACACACACACACAGACAGACAGCAGAGAGAGATCGGACAGATTAGATGATTATCTGTTGACACCTGGAAACTACGGAGGTGAGATTTGGTTCAGTGGCTGAGGATAAATAATGTTTCTTCATATTCAGTCAGGATCATCTAGGAACATCTAGAAGAATGTGAAAGGTTCAGTAAAAATAGTCTGGAGATAAACCTGCACCAGAGCTGCAGCTGTTAATCAATTAATTAATCAATCAATCAGATAAATGTGTGTTCGTGAATTAAATGAACTGAAGGTGACTGATGTTAACGCAGGAACATTTTATTTTCTAAAGTTAGAAACTTCATAATTAACCATCGACAGTAGTCATCCCACCTTCTGAACTCATCAATAGAAAGAACCATTACAGTATATTTTTACAACCTTAATACCTTAATTAATAAGTTGATTAACTGCATCAGTAGAAACATCAGTGAAATAAATTAAATGAAGCTGCAATTCTAGAAAAAATTGCCTCTGTCTTTTTTTTTTTTTTTTTTTAATTATTCAAATTACTCTTGAATTCGTTTCAGCTCTGACCTGCACCGAGACTCTAATGTCTAATAATGAATAAACGTCATGAACATGAAAGAAATACTTTGTTGAATTAGTTACGTGATGTTTTACCCAGAGGTTAATAAGTGTCATGTTAAAATAAATCATATTCAATTTCACTGAGGATCTTCAGTGAAATCTGTTTCACTTTAAGGTTCAACTAAAATATAATTTACTCTCAGAATGATTTTAGTTTTTATTTCTTTTCCACTGTTGAATAAACTGACATTTAAGACTCAACAGGGAACATAATGTAGATATAGTACGTGTATTAACTCATCTCTGAGGTTGTCTTTATAATATAACATCATCTTTTTTTGAGGCCTCATAAATAAAAAGGTGATTTTAAGGAAATGAATTGTTTCTTTTCTCTTTTTTCTTCAGTTGTACTCGATTCTGATGCTGGTTTCTGTTGGAAACTGTCATCATGTCAGTGAGAAATGTGTTGAAAGTCAAAGTGTGTTGACTCTATTTCTAATATTTCCACTTCAGTGGCTGCGTTTTAGTGAAACTAGTGGTGCATGATGTGGAGCTCAGCAGGTGATGCACAGATCAGACGGATGTTTGTGTTCGACTGATTCTCACAGGGAAACAGTGAAATTAAAGGAAAAGACTTCAAGCCCTTTGTAACACAATCCATCATCTTATTCCAAGTAGTATATTTTTACTCCGTAGCTGTTTTATATTGTTATTGAATAAATCATTAATGTGACATTCACATGAAACTAAACTGCACCCAGGAGTCTCTGACCTTCTTTTGTCCGGCACAAAAAATATTCAATTTCTCTTTGACCTTTTATTTGCGACAGCATTGATGGAAAATGTTGGGTTTACATTTCATTTTCACTTGCTGTTTTACAACTAAGCCTTTTTAAAAGTGTCCTGTTTTTTTTTCACGGCACAAAACAGATAAAAAAGTATAGAAATGATAATAAAGTAAAGATGCAGCGATGCACAAAGTGAGGAAGTTATAGATCACAGACCAAAAGGTTACAGCAGATTTCATAAGCACACATTCAGGTTGGTGTATGTTTTATTTAATGAGAATAAATAATTGGTTAAATATAGAGTTGGGCTGATCTGTAGTCAGCAGTAAACTTCTCATTCTCAGGTCATAATATCTGACGTAGTTGAACCTGATTAAACTGAACTGTTGTGGATTGTTGAAGATGTTTCACCTTCATCCAAGAGTCTTCAGCTCCGATGGAGATGATGGAAACATAGTTTATCCTCTGTTGGTGTCACCAGAGATCCAGTCAGACCTCCTCCTCTGATGGTTTCTGTATTTTACCTCCTTTCAAACATCTGTCTTCTCTGTCCAACGTGTCTCCAGATGGACATGGACAGTTGAGTCCTAGTCTGAGTGATTGTTTGGTCATTTATCTTCAATATGAATCAAATCTAAACTACAGTAACTTTCAGAACGAGCGACAGATTTAAAACCAATAGATTAATAAAGTGATTCCTTTTTAAAGATTGTCATTTCCATAATATCTGCTAATGTCAACCTGAATGATGTTTCCAAAGAATCAATAATGATCCGTCTGTGTTTTGCTGAAGCTACTTTTACTCAGTGAGCGTGTAGGTTGAACGGCAGCGCTTAGTAACCACATCAGGCCACATCCACTCACCCACTGCTGCTGGTTACATGTCCACTGAGTCACAGGTTTGTCAGCATGATTAACTAATATGTGTCGACTGACTAAAGGTGTTGATGATGCATTGACCCAGCAGCTCAGAGCTACAGGGTTTCCTTTTTTCCCTCTTCGCTCCAGAGTGGAAGCGAATACACAAACAGTCTGTTTTAGTCTGATAAATTCTAATATAAAGCCTTGAATGCTGTATATTAGGCTGGACCAGATATCTGCACACAAACTGATTTTATCTCTTTCCTGTTTTTTCTCTTCAGCATAAACTGTGACGGCAGCGATCGCTGCAGTGATTTTCATTTTCTGGTCCGTTAGAAATGATCACATTTGCCCTCGTCCTGCCGCTAAACGCCTGAACTGTTTGATGACGCTGACGTTTACATTTACATTTAAATTGTTTAAAAGATGTTGGATTTCAGAGATGTTCTTGAATTGAATTTCCCTCTAGCATCTACTTATCTCACCGCACACTTTCTACGAGAGGCAAATTTTAGAGTTTGTCCGTCCTTGATCTTCATCAGAGACCTGTTCACTTTGATAACTACTACCCCCTTTGACATTATTAGTGGTAACAGATACAAACATCATCGTGTTATGAGCAGCAGCGACGGGAACCAAGTGTGAAATTTATGCTGAGAAGCCATATGAAGATTAAAGCAGCGTATCCGAGAGGAGTAAATTATCCTTGATGTGGTCAAATGGTGTCGAGTAGCAGCAGGAAACTTTATAGGACGCTTAGTTTTATCCTGCAAAGTCAGAGACTTCACTGATAAATGTGATTAAAACAGTTTAGACCTACTCCACATCCTTCAGAATGCTGCTTCCCTCAGAGTAAAGACGTTTAACCCTTTTTATGAAATGAATCTCGACCTTTTCCTCCTTTAAACTTGATCTTATTTCCTCTTTATAATAACCCGTTGTCCACATTAACTCACCTTTCAAATGAGAAGTAATTTCTCCTGTTTTATTGTTTTCATTCAGCCACATAAAACAAACTATTACTGATCTTTTCAGTGTCGGGCTTCAGTGATGAAATGTCAGTGGCTGAATATGAATCGGCTCAAAACGCTGCTCTCTGTTGAATAAAACACCAAATAACATCAGTCTTTCACTGAGCCGACTGTATTAAAGGCCACGTTACTGATGCAATGTTGCAGTAGGAACCGATTCTCTCTGACGCTTCTGTCGCTTTGACAAAGTGTCATATTTATTATGAAATGCATCAGTTCTGGCTGGATATTGACTCGACAGGTTACCTGTCGAGTCAACTCTTAGGTACAGTAATACAGGAAGTATTTTTAAACTTTAATGATAATTTCTCTTCTTCTCTTCCTTAAATTCAGTTAAATTTAAATCAATTTATTTATATGACGTCAAATCATAAAAAAACATTGATCTCAAAGCACAACAGGAAGAAACCTCCAGAAAAAGATGTGGATCCTGCAGCTGCAGATAAACGTTAATAATCTGTAATATATTGATATATAGAGACAGAGAGAGGAGGAGCAGTGCATCATGGGAGTTTAACTAAATGAAGGTCCAGGACCTGAACCATCACTAACTATCATCTTCATTATAGAGGAAAGTTTTAAGTCTAACATTAAATGTAGAAAGTGTCTCTGCCTCCTGGACCCAAACTGGATCTGGTTCCATCAGAGAGGATCCTGATACCTGAAGACTCTACCTCCCATTCTGGTCTTAGAGACTCTAGGAACCACAAGTAAACCAGCAGTTTGTGATCCAAGTGATCTGTTAGGACGATAAGGAACTATGAGCTCCTTAAGATATGATGGAGCCTGATCATTAAGATGTTAATTGGAGGATTTTGTTTCTACTCTAGATTTTACAGAAAGTCAATTTAGTAGAAATATGATCTCTGGTCCTACTTCCTGTCAGTACTCAGATACTTAGATCAGTACTTAGATCAACTGAAGGTTTTTTATGGAGTTACTAGAGCATCCTGATAGTAAGAGTTACAGTCGTCCAGTATAGACGTAACAAATGCATGAATCAGGTTCCTAAACCTGCTAATGGTTTTATTATCTGGAGCAAAAATAACAACATGTTGTACTTTGTGTTTCATGCAAAGAAGAACATTGTTATGCAAAGTTAACCTGTGACATGCTCGGCTTCAAACCCTTTGTGACTGAACTCAGACTGAATCACTTGTTTAATCAACATCAGCATCAATTTAAAAAAAAAAAAAAAAAAAAAATGAACTCTCACAAAGTAAAAGATTGACATTGAATTAAAATGACTCATCTACGTCCTGGTGAAACAGGGTCCATCAACTGCAGGTTTACTGTTTGTTGTTATTCTCCGTCTGTTGCTCTGAATGGCTGCAGGTCTTTATCTGTTTGGGTTCAGAAATATTTTGGTCTGCAGCTTTTGATAAAACTCAGTGGAAATCGAAAATGACCTGAGAGATTTCAGACTCGTTTGTAAATGGAAATTGGTCAGACGATGCCATGGTTCGCTGCTCTGCAGTTTTCATTAAGAATTGAACTTTCTCTGCTGAGTTTAGAGAGTTTATTCCTCAGCTCTTCTCCCAGTGTGACTTCATTTTTATAGAAAACAAAAGAGAATAAACCGATTGAATCCAGTAGCTGCTTGACATTTCTGACATCGTCATGTATTAACTGTCAGACGTTTCATCCAGATGAACTGGAAGGAGCCTCTGCTCTCAGGGCACAACACTACTTTCTAAAACAATTACAACCATCAACAATGACATCAAAGTCTTATAGAGAGAGTATTTTAATTGAGCAAAGACATGTGATGAATATAAAACTCACTGTAGCATCTGATTTGACAGTTCATCGAATGAAGTGTCAAAATTTTAAGCGGCGTCATATTTATTCATGAGAAATTACAAAATGTTTTTAGTGCAAATCACATATTTTCCATAGATATGTCACAAATAAAGCACCATCACACACACACACACACACACACAGAAAAATAATCATCTCCAGTTAAAGTGATAGTCCAAAGCAACTCTTTTCTAAAGGAAGAACCACACAAACTTAGAGGAAATTATTTCTAAATTTCTGACATTTATTCTCTAAATTTAACAGCTGTTTTCCCCCAACATGGCTCTAATACCCCGTTGTACAAAATACACATTTATACCAACCTGTTGTTCTTGAATTATCACATCAAGAGACTGAGACACTGGAACAGACCTGAAAACACATCAGCTCTGAGCTGCAGCTGTCACCAGCATGAAGGCGTAAAAATCTTTTTTTTTTTTTTTTTTTTTTTTTTTGTGAGTGAGCTCGAGTCATGGAAGAGTTTCTAGGTTTTGTCGTAACCATCAGCTCAGTGGTTTGATGTGCTCTTTACTTTGCTGCATGTCTGACCCTGACTTTCATCTCCTCCTCGACTCCTCCTGAGAGCAACATCTCTACAGCATCATATTCTCTCTCTGTATCTGACAGGATACAAGTTACGTCACCATACGTTTGGCTGACTGCCCCATTTACTTTCATTATTAACTATTTGGTTGTGAAAACAAAAGACTATATTAGACTTTATTACTTCAACCAACGTAAAATATCTCTTGAGCGTGTGTTCATGTTACTTTGGACCGTCACTTTAAAATCATAACAATGACGTCGATTTCCTGTTTCCTGAACAATTGTCCTTAGTGTTGTTGAGTTAAAAGATGCTGTGGCCGGATGGAGAGTAAATCTAATTTACAGCATCGCATCCTCCAGAGGTTTTATTCTTCAGAGCAAGAGGGGATGTTTTCAAAGCATTTGGACTCATGTTACACACAACCAGTCATTTGTTAAAGACATAATGTTGTTAGAAAACACAACTCATGACATCAAGTGTGTCCAGAAGCTTAAGCTGTCATTTAGCTTTTTCAAAAAAAAAAAAAAAAAAGAAACATCTGCAGTTTTATCTCTTCATCTCTCTACAAACTTCATAAATCTTTTCTCGCAAAGTTTGATCATTTATTCAAACAGAAGCTGCTCTTTGGTTCACGAAACCTCAGACATTTTCTTTGATTGTGTCTTTTTTTATCTTTTTAAAGTCTCTCACATCATTTTGTTCCCACTTATCTGCAGAACACTTCTGACCTCACAGCGTCTTCTACTCTAGACTCTGTTTTTTGTATTTTTCTATGAGACACTACCAGAACTTCAGTTTTGAGCCAAAGTGATTTTTCCTTTGCTTTAATGCAGATTTACTATTTCCAAAAGGTAGTTTCACCAAAATATAAATGACTAAAGTCAGACAGTTCATTATGGCTCCTTTTAAATCTTTTTCTGAAACATTTCCAGTGCTCCGGTACCTTGTTATAAACCAATGTCAGTTTGTATTCAGTATAATTGGTACATTCAGGTACACAAATCCTTAGAAAATGAAAAAGTAATATCTTATTTATCTTGTTTATATTTTGCTGAGGGTCATGTAAACTGTTATATATCGGCTCATTTAGAAGTTACATTTTAATTCTGTTAAAAGAAATATCAACTTGTTTGTGGATGTTGGATTATTATTTGTTTAAGTTTGAAGGGAGACACAGATCTACTGCTGAAGGAGCTATAGTGAATTTTAACTAGAGAGAAACTGGAAAGCAGAAAATGTGCTTTTGGTTCTTAAGTTTGTCTCAAACAGAAATGTTCTGACTACTAAGAAATATAGAGACGATCAAACCAGACAGGGACTTTCAGCTCTATGAAGTTTTAAATTCTTAAACAGAAATTTTTATTGCTGGTTTGAAATTAAAAGGAAGAATAAATGAATAGAAGAACTGTGGGTATAATAACGACTGTAAATAATTAATTAACTAAAGCCTGAACATACTGTTGTTATTATTAATAACATCATAATTAACTAAAACTAGACTGTAGTGTGATAGACTTCAAACATAATCAGAGCTGATTAAATGTCTTAAATTTTTATAAACACTCTTAAATCTTAAAGTGACGGTTCAGAGCAACATGAACCAGAGTCTATTTCACCATGAATACGAGTCAAACTCCCCTCAACAGATATGTTACGTTGGTTGAAGTAATATCCAGTTTGACCGTCTTTTGTTTTCACAACCAAATAGTTAACAATGAAAGTAAATGGGGCAGTCAGCCAAACGTATCTAAATTGTCATTTTTTAACCACTAATAAAGCTCAAAATATCACTTCACTTCAGCAGTAGCATGAATAGGGTCCCTACACATAAACTGAAGTACTGATAACTTAGTAAGTGAACCCAGAGTTTATTAAAAACACTGTTTTACAAGACTTACCCAACGTCTGGTTTTATAACAACTGCTGATGAAGGTTGTTCCACATCAGCAGATTCATCATTTTCCTGAACAACAGGCTGATGTGTCTGTGAAGAGCAAGAAAAATGATGAATCTGCTGATTTGGAGCAACATGAAGGGTGTTCCAGATCAGCAGACTCATCATTTTATTAGTTGTTACAAAATGACAATTTAGATACATTTGGCTGACTGCCCCACTTACCACATGAAGGGTGTTCTAGATCAGCAGATTCATCATTTCATGTGTGTAGGGACCCTATTCATGCTGCTGCTGAAGTGAAGTGATATTTTGAGCTTTATTAGTGGTTAAAAAATCAATGATTTAGTTTGGTTTTGCTGACTACCCCACTTGTTTTCGTTGTTAGATATTTGGCTGTGAAAAAACAAGGTAGTTATGGACATTATGGTCATTTATTATAGATGCAAGTTTTTACTATTGCAACATAGCCAATGTGTGCAGCTGTTAACTTACTAATTTGGAGGAAAATACAATATTTTACTTCATTCTGTTCCAAACGGTTGAAACATTACTATAAGTTATTGTTTTACTTTCAGTTCTTTGCCTCTACTGATGCACAGTGAGCAGTGTTTGTGTGCTGTGAAAACACGCTACTAGAAGGAAACTGTTTTATCTTTATCTGCAGCCTCTGAGCAGCCGAAGACGTCGTATTAGTCATGATCAGATCCAGTATCGATCAATCAGAATCTCTTGATAAATAAATAGGACTGATAGCACTTTGTGTTGCTTAAGTGGGGCGAGGTTACAAAGACAAGATCTGTCTAATAAATCACTAATATGAAGCTGCTGTCAAACCTCAGACCAGACAGGTCAGGGTCCTGTGGTGCCGCTAAATCCTCTTTATCAGATGACCTATTGATTATGTTCCCACTGTGGACTGAATAACCAAGTACACAGGCTGCAAAACAGTGAATGTTAATTACAGTCATGAATGTTTTTTCTGCTTTATTTTGATTTTAAGTATAAATGAGCAAAATATTAGTATCTTGCTGACTAAAATTTTGGTTTGATTCATTCTGGTGATGATAAACACAATGAAAACAAAGTTATAAATGAAGATTTGAAGCCAAGAAACACTCAAGTCTTTCGTGACTTTGTGACAGCAGATCGGCGCGACACAGAGTCACAGTGTGTCTGTGCTGACACACAAACTGGATTTAAAGGCACTTTGAAACATGGACTTGACAATTAGATAGAATTATTGTGCAAGAGTCGGCTGATGATGCTGTGCCATTAGCCACATGGAGAGAGAGAGAGAGACAGGGAGAAAAATGAGCAACGGCCTCACAGAGTAAAATGTCAATAAGGTGCTATTAACCCCGTCCTCTGCTAATGCCACTGAAATCATCTAATGACCTTTTAGAGCTGGAATATGCAAATAATTCATGATCATGGACACAGAAATGTGAAATTACAGCGAATATTTCTGATAATTTTCATGAAAATCACAGACATTAACAGTTGAACGTTTGTGGCGTCAGACTGAAGCTTGTTGGATAAGATCAAGATAAAGACTTGAAGTTGGAGCGCTGACAGTTATTTATCTGTAGGTTATTGTTTAACATCATGTTACGTAACGATGAAATCATTCAGTGACAGTGTTTAGTGACAGGCAGCAAACGTTACTGTAGGTTTAGTGTGAGACCACGTAGCGACTACAACGCTGGTCTGGCTACATTTACGTCACCGTCAAACTCTGATGCTAACGTTAGCTTAACAGCAGCTACGCTAACCTAGGAAAATATCTGACCTGGTCAGTTTTATCACCTGCTCCTCGTTCTCTCTTCAGCCGGGAAAAGACGGGGAAAGAAACTGACGTGACGTCTCCTACCAGACTGGTTGGTTTGTAGTCGAACCAGTTACATGTTTTCAGAAGCAGATAAATCAACAATTACACCACAAACATGGTCTTGACTCACTGATAGTTTCATTTAAATCAAGATACAACAAATGTGTGATTCAGGGTAGAAGTCAAAGTGGATCTAAGGACCCAGTGGGTCGACTGGAAGCGACGTGACTTAGCCTCCCTGTGTAACTCTGATTTAAGACATGAAGTCTCTACATGAAGGTTAATGGATGTCTATTTATATTTAACAGATATATTTCACGCTCCACATATAGAAACAGTAAATCACCTCTTTCATCTACGAGGTCATTTTAATTCAAAAAAAAAAAAAAAAACCTCATCGTCTCAGCTGATCGCTTCTCTTTCTGTCTCCATCTTAAAGCTGAAAATAATATCTAAAGTTTTAACTTCAGCACATGATTCATGTGAGTAATTTAAACTTTTCTGGACACGAACGAGTCGCCCTGATCTGATGAAACACTCTGCATCGGTCTGAATCTGTTATGTTACTCGCTCGATGTGTTGTTTTCCATTTAACTTGACCAGATCTCATGTGGTTCATTGAGCACAGTGACTCTCACACCTTCACTGTGTTGAGCTACAGAGACCAGCTCCTTGTGTTGATGTAGCAGATGAAGTGAAAGATGCATAGATACGGAAAGTTGTTTAAAAAAAACACAAAAAAACATACTGAATGAATATGATATTAATATAAGCAAGTTGTTCACACTGAAGTGACCAGACTCTTCAGTTTGTCCATAATAAGACAAGAGGATGTTATTATAGTTTCGAAACGAGAAGCGAAACGTTGTGACCTTCACTATCTCAACCTGCCCTGCTCCTTTTTCCACTTAAATCTGAAGAGAAAGTCGACATTTAGTGTGACCTCACTCGGCTGCTGTCTTTTCACAGTTACTTTCCTCTGAACCGCCTTCACCTCACCCCTGCTCCCATCCCTCTTGTTTCCCTCTGGGCTGCTCCATTAGCTCGACTCTAATAGCATCTTGGAGTGATGCTGATGCTGCTGCTGCTGCTGCACTTCAGCATCTGAAGCCAATAATCCCGTCACTGTCACGTCTTAATCACACAGCGTTACCTTCATCACGTCTGTGGTCGTCACGAGGAACTGATGAGTTCAGATCGAAATCATCTGCCAATTATAATCCTTTCTGGCAAAAACCAAAAATATCTCAGTTATAGTTATAGTAGAATTTAATAATAATAATAATCTGTAATCACCTTTAATCAGTTTGTAAAGAACAACCGGGGCAGCAGGGACCTTCAGCCTGAGGTGCACAGGATCTTTGTTCGTTAATAAGAATCGAACATCTCTTCCTCTTTAAAGACATAAACACATGTTGATAACAACAGTCGATACTTTCAGGGTTGAGAAATATCGTTCACATCTTTCCTGCTTTCTACCAAAAGAACAAATCACTGCACAGAGATTTTTTTGTGTGTTTTTCTCACAAAGGATTTAGGATCAGAACAATAGGTGGAATAATCCACCATGTCTCAGGATACAGGAGCTTATACTTGACTATATATATATATGTTGAACTTGTAGCAGTCATAACGTGTGTTTCCACTGCTTTTCACTCGACTTGTTTTTCTGTCAACCAGACTAAATCACAGCTGACGACATGGATCATTTTCTGGAGATGAAAGTGATGACATTAATCTAAAGCTTCAACAGCTTTTATAGTTCATAGTTTAACTAGATCCTCTTGATTTCATGTTGTGTTCATTCTCAGTTTGCTTGTTGTGTAAAAACGAAATACACATTTCCAGCTCAAGTTGTGTTATTTTCTGTTATTATTATTATTATTCATACACACAGAGAAGAGAAGAGAAAGCACGGTGACAAATAAATTATAGAGTGTGTGTTTCTACACCTTTAATTACAGTGCGCTGATAATTTCTGTTATTTTCAGAGACTGGTCATTTCCATGGTGATGGTGTCCTTTGAGAGGCTCTCTCTCCTCCCAAGGCACTAGATTACACTTTTTGAACATTTTTCGCTGTTGTTTCGTCCCCATCTGCAGTAATTACACAGCGAAGCCGGCTACCTATCAAACACGATGGAGAGAGAACAACCCAGTGGTTGTGTGGTCGTGTTATTATGATGGTAACTAAACTCTCAGTGAATCAGCTGAGAAACGTACAGTTTTAATAGAAGAGGTGTGAAGGAAATGCTGTAACAACCAGCAGGATGTTGCTCTACACGTTCAACTATCCTGAGGATTTAGCAGCGATGCTTTTTCTTATTTTTATATATTCGGTCATGTGCATAAAAATATGTATCTTTTTCTTTTTTTGCAGTTGTTTTGTTTAATACTCATCCATCCCCCAATAATAATTATAATCCCCTTAAACCCCAACACACTTTCATACATCTCACATATTCAGACATGAATAGTTTAAAGATTTCATCCCTGAATCAAGTCGTGTCACCTCCATTTCCTTCCTCTCTGCCCAGTGAGCTATTTCAGTGTCTTGTTGCATTTCCAGTCAGGTCTCCACCACACGCTGTTTCATTTGGCGAAAGAGAAAAACTGTCAAGGGTTTCTATTCTAGGACGCTCAGCTCTTTTCGTTTATTTTCAGGAGAACTATAAAACGCTACGAGCCGTTTTCAGTCGACAGGTGTGAACATGAAAGTCCAGTATCAGAGGGACCGAGTGATACGTGTCTACATGTCTTAATCCCTCTAACATAACCTCAGACTGCAGCGTTTGCTGCATAATTAATAACGTTGGAGAAGGAAACTCGTAACTTTTAAACGATGGTGTAAATAGAAACATGTCAGCAGCTGTAATCTGGTTTTATTGTTCCTGTTGGAGATCTTCATTATTTAGATCTCCCTCCTCTGATCTATTTAAGAGAAGAAGGCAGCACCAGAAGAGCTTTGATGAACTTATAAAAACATACAGTCGACATAAATACGAAGCTGAGGCTCTGCCACGTTAGTAACATATAGTATATATGTGTCTGTGCTGATATAAATGGACACCAGCCGAGCAGGAGGTCATGGTTGATTGATATTTATTTCACGTACGGCTGAACATTTCTGTACATCTCTCATCCTCATGGTGTGTGTTTGATATGTGTGTTTGATGTGTGTGTGTGTGTGTGTGTGTGTGTGTGTGTGTGTGTGTGTTTGATGTGTGTGGTCAGTGCTGAGCTTCATATCTTCTCCAGCAGCAAGTAGCTGCTTGTTACTAAAACCTCCGACTTATTTATGCTTTATGTTGTTTTATTGTGCAGACACACACACGCACACACGTGTACACACACTCACACTCGTGCACGTGGTAGGTATAATTGTGCAGCTGGTTCAAATGTTGAATGATAATCAAAGGCTCCGACTCAGTGAAGCATCAGAGAAAACACAATGTCTGTTTGATTAAATGACAAAACCCTCACAACCAGTGTTTCTCTCTACACACCAGCCTCCTCTCTTACTCTTCAGAGCAGCCTATTATTTTTGAGGTAAACACTTCCTGACGTTTCCCTCTGGTTTTTCTTAATACCCTATTAGGGAAGGACGCAATCAATGCAGTTTGAGCTAATAATTGGATTTCTCTATTTTCTTTTTTTCCCTCCTTAAGGCAACTGAGAGAGAGAGAGAGAGTGAAACATGAAACATGACTTCCATCAGTCTGCTCAACTTACCTTTATTTGCATTGTGATTGGATTCTTGGTCTGATAACCCACGATGACGATACGACTGGAGAGGTCGATAAGGGTAATTACCAGGAGCCTCCTGAGGCATTAGTACAAGCATGACTGCAGATGGCTTAAAGTTAGAGAGAGAGAGAGTGTGATAGACGGCTCACAATCACATCCACAATCAAATTACTGTGAGACACCAGAACAGAGGTTTAATGTGTTAAAGCTCAAAGTGCCAGAGTCCAACAGCAGATACAGAGCTCCACGTTAACGTTAACTACGTAATTGTTTAATTCACTGCACTTTAAACGTTATAGAAATAATGATGTGAGACTTCATTATTTAACGGAGGACGATGATAATGGTCGACTGTGGTAAATAAAATGAGACAAATGAAGAAGATGTCAAAAAAGGAGAAATTAAATGTTTTATTAAAAATGAGGAATTTAGTCAGTGAATCATATTTATGATCCAGATTATTAAAATTAATTATGAACCTTTATCACCTTAATTACTGTGTCCATTGTTGTTCATTTAACACGTGAAACAACCACGAAAAAAAATAAAAATCTATATTTTATCAAAGACATAAACTTTTATTTAATCAGTTGTGTTAGATTTCAGTGGTGATGAGTTTAGATTATTGGTAAAAAATTTGCTTATTTCCTTCAGTCTGTTTCAAACCTGTAATTTTGCCAAAAAAAAAAAAAAAACTGCGATTACTGCGATTTCACAGAGAGACGCAGCTCGACAGACGAGATGAGCGAAGCGTTGAGTCATATTTAACATCTGATAGACACGAGCAGACAGATGCATTTGTGTTTTAAATAAGTGGAACAGTGACAAAAGAAACACATGTACGGGAGGGGAGGAGTTTTATGTCCTGAAGTTAAATGAGCCAAAAACCTTCTTAACTACGTTTTCACATTAAATGAAAACAAGTGACTGAGTCAAACATCCGTCATGAATATTTAACTTTTGTCCAATTACTTCTCTTCCTCAAAACTTTTCTAAATGTTGAGAACCTTAAACCAGAATTCAAAGTGTTTTCTCAGCTCGACTGCGACTGCAGCTCAGTGTTTTTGTGTCTTTCATCAGCCTTTTCTTCACCGTGTGCAGCAGAAACGCTCTGTAACATCAAAAGCGAGAGCAATTTGATGGTGACTGCAGGAACATTGCGTTTGCAAAAAACAGAAGTACAGAAGAAATTTTATCAGAAAAAGCAAAGAGTCACAGTGACCCGGGATGTGCTGTTTCATCAACCATTTAAACAGAAACAGGAGAGTTCAAGCTTTTATTGATACAGTGTAAGAAAATCTCAACAGTAAACTGGATGAATGTTTGTGTGTAAACAGATCTCAGACAACAGATCTGTGGAAACACGTCGGCCAAGGGCACCTACATGGTTTTGTGTAAACACTGATAATTGCATTTTTTGCGTTAGTAAACTGAAGCTCATGAAATAAACTATGAGATGAAGAACTTCATCATTTGAACTAGAGTCATTTATGTCCTTGTTTCCTACAAATACAGTTTATTTCCTTCAGCTCAGTGTCTGATGACCCCAAAATTAACTTTAGCTCTGATACTAAATGTTCAACAAGAAAAACAAGAAAACAGATGAATATTTAATGATCAGATGTGAAGAAAAATAACAAAATATGACTTTAACTTTCTAGTCACATCAAACCTGTTTTAGAAAGTTTTGGGTCAAAATTAAATATTCAACATGTTAGTAAAGTTCAGTTACAGAGGAAAGACACAGTTTCATCTTCTGTTTTGTTTCAGTGAGTTTTATCTTAAAAAATCATCTTTTTCTTTTGGATTTGTGGCAAAAGAAATATCTCAACAACCACTGGAAACTGGAAACACTGACATTAAATTATAGACTATCATGTTCCTCAGAGGTGATGGATGGATGGATGATGGATGGATTAACTTTATATATATAAAACACCAAGGAAATTATTTTGTTACAGCAGCAAAACACAAATGGTCAAAAAGGGGAATGTGCAGGGAAACACATTGATGACATGAGCTACTCAGATATGCCCCAGAACTAATACTACTCCAACCATCATCCATCCAACCATCATCCATCCAACCAACCATCCATCCATCCAACCATCAACCATCCATCCAACCATCATCCATCCAAAAAATGTAAAAAAAAACAAAAAAACAAACAAAAAAAAAAAAAACATTAATTATATTTTCAAGCCCTTGCTGTTGTTACATACTTGTGGTCTCCAGGTCATATTCTAATGACTTATTGACTTTATCGTCATTGTGACATTTGAGCTTTTTGACTGAAATGTCAACAATTATTGGATCTGTTTCCTGGTTTGGTCAGAGGAGAATCCTTAACTTTCCATCTAACACCCTCAGTAATCCAGACTTTAATAAAAATAACCAAGAGCAAGAAAGAGCAAATAACTGCAGCAGCCTTATATTCTCATAAATGTCAAATTAAAGTCAAGTTAAGTCAAATTAAAACTGATCATGATAATGATTTTTTCCTTAACAACATTAACTATTTTATTTGCAAAAATATACCAGACTTTAACCAGTCTCTAGTTATCAGTGACCAGTCATGTGTTGGTGAAATTCTCAGTAACTAGACTCTGTCCTGCTCCAAACTACTATTTCCACTGGTTTGTTGATCACAGTCGACACAGTTCAGGTAAATCAGCTTCTTTGTGTGAGAATCGATCCTGTGTTTGGTCATTGAGGTGTGATGTTGAAGTAAGTCAATGTCCAGTGCCTGAAAACTAAAGGATGTTTAAAAAAGGAGAGAGGGAGAGAATGATATCTTGTCTTAAAGTGTGAGTCTGAAGGTAAAAGTGGGTCAAGAGCTGTCGAAGAAATCAATGAGTGTAGTTTTAGTTGGAGGAAGGTGACAAGCGGCACAAAAGAAAAATCTCCATATGGGACTGCAACACACGCATGAAGCGTTTCACCAGAATCTCTGCATTTTCACACGTTGGCCTCCGACATGTCAACACCCTCGCCCTGTCGTGTGTGAGTGGCTCCAGGACGTTATTGTTCTTCTTCTAACGGTCGTTCAGACTCCTCATCTGGCCGTTGGTCACGTGGCAACAGCTGGTTTCCCTTGAACGCTCTGAAGCCCCGGTGGCACCGAGGTCCTCACCACGATGAAGAGGATATGTCATCTAGTCAAATGCACACACGCTGATGCTTAAAGCATACATATGGGCGCACACATGGATCGGCTGAGCTGCGTCACGAGGGACAACAGTAGCCGTAGCAACAGGACTCGTGCCAGTGATTTCTCCCTTCGTTTTGGTCGTTTCCTCTGCAGCTCAGTCCCTCGCTTTCACTCGTGATATCTATTGTTTTTGCACATTTTCTAACATTATCATTTCTTCATTGTGCTTGTGCAGCTTGATGACTCAGTGAGCTTGGTTTTTATAATATCTTAATAATAAATAAATAGCAATCATTTCAGATCTGCAAGATTGAAAAAAAGTCCTTTAATCGGTTTTCTCCCTTTGTTTCACTGCGTAAAGAAAACACTCAGGACTGATTTTCCGTCAATTAAAGAGATGGCACAGACAGATAATTACAGCTGAGTGGTTTACAAGCCTCCAGCTCCTCTGATTTGCATGTGTTTGAGATGAGGAAAGAAAATTCAACAGCAGAATAAGAAAAAATAGCAAGCACCTTAGCATGGATGGTGTTATTTGACCAAAATAACACCAGGAAACATGATGTGTGAAAGAGGAGCCACACATGTTTGCCAGAATATGAACCGACACCAAGATAGAAAGGAGATATACTTGGAAACGGAAAATATCAAACGAATGAGCCAAATTCTCCAAGACTTTAATTACAACATTGAGTTAAATCATCTTTCTAAAATATCCTGACAGTTTTCTTGATTGACATGTTGGAGACGTTTGATTCAACTGTGTTTTTTTGTGTCTCCTGTTTCCTCTGTGGTTTTTCCTTCACATGGTTGATCCACTTTGATAAATTAGTGACATAAAGAAGAAGAAAAGAAGCTCAGTAAACACCAGCTAGAGTCTAATGTTTCAGCTGTTATGTGTCTGTTCAGATTAGTCTCAAACTGAGATCTCACACGGACTCTTCTCTTCGTATAAATGATTATTGATTAAAGCAATTTTCAAAAGTCAAAAATCATTTATGTTGAAGCAGTAAATAAAACTTGTTTTGCTCAACAAGAAAAAAACAAAAAAACAGCATCGATCTTTGCAAACAACGTTACTATCTAATGGCTTGAAATGCAATTTTGTTAAAAATGGTCATAAAACTATAAAGTTTAGATTAAATTAGATGAAATTACTGTCGTGATCACGTGGTGCAGCGTCCTGAATCGGTCGACTGCTGATGTGAAAACAAACCGCCAAGAAAGAAAGAAAGAAAGTGTTTGAGCCTCCAGACAAATAAATTAAACGTCACTTCCTGTTTCACTGAAACATCATCACCTTCTGATCTGCAAAGACTGAACTGAACATCAGCTCTGACACAGTTTCTGAGGAAAAAGTGACAGTGAAATCAGTTGTGATTAGAAATAAACGGTGACAAAACAAACTCCGTTAGCACTTTATTAGGAACACCAGCTCGGCCTCTTCTGGTCCTCGATGAAAACGTCACATCTACGTTTTTTCTACAGATTTGTCACCTGAACATTCATGTTTTCAGTCTGTTCTGTCACATTCCGAAGGTTTACTCTCATATTGTGACTGTTATTATTCTGAAGATGGAAAATAATGTTTACAATGATTGAGTATTTATATTAAAGGGACAAAAACTCTCCTCACACCCTTAAACCTGCAGCAGCAGCAGCAGCAGCAGCTTGGACTCGTTGGCTTCATGTTATCAACCTGAAATTCAACAATAACTCAAAAGTTTTTATTTCAGCTCCGACCAGTTCGACTATTTTCCTCTGACCTTCCTCATCAGCAGGTTTTTCCATCTGTAGAACTGCTGCTCTCTGCACATTTTCGGCTCCAATCAGACTCAAAATCCAGCTTCGATGTTTGATGTGAACATTACCTAGAGTTTCTAACATGTTTCTACATGTTTTAGTGTTTTACACTGTTACCACATAATTGACCCCTGTTATCATGACAACAGGTGTTTCTAATAATGATAATACATGTGTAACTACCAGGTAATTGCTGTGTGGATCATCAGTTAAACCAGTTAGTCAGATCTCTGCTAAAAACCTGTTTTTAATCATAGGGTTTTGATCTTGATGGACACTAACTACAGTATAATCTTACAGTAGATTGGATAACGATGCTTTAATTGGTGCTAGTTGGTGGTTACAGTCCAACACGTCTTCATCACATCATTTGCAGATTTGCAGATTTTTTTCTATAGTAACATCACTTTTACTTCCTTGTTTTCTCCACCGTTATAATTACTGCCACAAAGCTTTGACTCTTGAGTGTAGGTTGTATGAACTGCCATTTACTGAGATGACTGATGCGCTTGTTTTAGTTGAGAGGACAGTCGATCCTCGTCTGGGAATTTTGAATGACTACAGGGCGTTGAAATGGATGTCTTAGTTATTAAGAAGAAGAAAAGACGGAGCTCTGCCGACTATAAAACAAATTATGCAAATTTAAAAATAGATAAATAAAAAAAGCAGACTGTATCTTATACAACATATTGAACTGGCTGCGTTCTCCACATGCAGTTTGTTTTTCCTCACGATGTTTAAGGTTTAAATGTCATAAAACATTTCTTTTATTATTCACCAACCAAAAGCTACTTTACTGCCTCCAGGGGGAAATCCTTGAAACAATTTTTCTTAAATCAATGCAAAGTTTAACCGAAGTTAAACAAGAGCATTTTCAGACACTCAGTTTTAAAAGCAGTAAACAGACGTTCGTCTCTGACAAAGCTGCAGCTGAAGGTGACAGATAAAGGAGACGGTGGGTAGATGGATGTTTTGTGTTGGTTTGAAAACTGTTGAGATTTCAGGGTCAAACACTTTTATTTATAACCTCATAATAAAAGCACAGTCACTGTAGAAGAGTAGAACAGTTCTTTTCCTTTAAAGGATTCAGACGTGAAACATTTGTTGAGATGGTCGACTCAACCATCAGACTGAACTAATGTGGCTCATTTATCATCGTTTAATCACCCAAATGAAACTCATCACTGTTATTATTGTATAAAAAGACCTCATGTAGACATCTTTGCTCTTACGCTCAAGTGAGACACAAACTGTAGCTGCAGATAAGTGTCACATCCCTGACAGATAACTGCGGCTGATTCTAGACTTTTTCCTCAGCGAGGGTCAGCGTTGGTGAGAAGCTTCACAGCCTCAGTCTTCTCAGAGGACTTGTGTCTACGTGGAGACGATCTGTTTATTCTCTCTGGGCTCTGGACGGGGACAGCAGAGCAGCGTTCGGTATTTCTGCTGCTGCATCCTGCTGGTTCTCAGGAAGAGCTGTTTACATGCCCCCGGGGCATCACTCATACAGCAACACATGGAATAACTGCAGGGTTTTATCTTCACTGTCCATTCCTCAGATGATTTGCTGCTCGTTTTTACCAAATCAAACAAACACACACTAACGTCTGGCTGAAACTTAACCTGGACTTCCAACAAATACCATGTTAATGATTGTTTCCATAAAATTATCAAGATATTAAAATATAGATCCTGTTTTTTGTGGAACTGTTGGACATTTTCTAGGATCTGTAACTTAATTACTTTAACATGAGACATTCATTTAGATAAAAACCACTTTAACTCTTCAACTATCTGCGAAAGACTTTGCTCATATACACAAGTTATGTATTTTATTAAATAATATATATTTACTACAATAGTAACTTCACTTGTCAGGTACATCCATAAGTAATGCTGGTCTGATCACAGAAAAACATGACAATACAACAACATTACAAGTTTATTTACAACTTTATTGTTGTGTTTTGCAAATAAAATCTATTGAAGGTTTACAGCAGAGATGTCCATCCCTCCATCCATCTGTCCGTCCGTCCATCTACCCCTTTATCCCATACTTGGGGGGACTGGAGCCTACGGTCGCAGCTCGTCTCAGGGCCACATATAGATGAACAAACATTCGCTCTCACATCCACATCTACAGGTAATTTAGTCTGCTCAGTTCACCTGTCCCCAGTGTTGCATGTTTTTGGCGGTGGGAGTAAACTCACGATGATGTGAGGAACCTGAATCAGTTACCGTCACTGTGTCTTGTCCAGATAATGTCCTTCCTCTTTTGTAGCATTTTTGCTGACTGTAACAGTTATGAAATGCGTGGCGAGGAGCCGAGGGGGCTACTCTCTCTCTTTTTCTCCCTCGTTGTGTCTCTAGGGAAGACAACGAACGATCAATTTTAATTACCCTGCAGCCTCTCACAGAGCACCAGAGTAATGTGGATTTAAACAGCTGCGATGGCCACGCTAACCTCAGGAAAACCCGCAGAGACAAGGAGACAAAATATCAGAAAATAGGACGACTCCCACAGATGTACCCGGAAGAAAAGCGGGGTTATAAAAACCCTGTGTGTTATGTAATCATCATGTTGGCTGGTGACTGGTTCTAAACATGGTGCGGTCATTATTGTCACAGATAAAAGATAAAGTTTACATTTCAGAAAACTGATATAAACACACTCACACCTCTGCAGCAGAGAGCGTCCAACTTCGTTGAGCTTCAACAATCGTCGATTTAACCTGCGGCTGTTTGAGGGAGTGTGAGGGAGAGATAGGAGCAGGGTAAAAAAAGAGGAGACGGATGAACAGAGGAGGGAAGTTTGCTGCTGCCAACTGGAAAAAGCTGCATGTTTCATCTCAGAGGCAGTCAGGTTTCTATTTGTTTTGTTGCTGCACAACCGGCAACAACTCAGATTCACACACACAGTTTCCTCATACGTTGATGAGAACGTCACCATCTGTTAAAACTCATGTAACTCTTCAACAGCAAGGCCTCAACTCAACTAAAAGGAAAGACAGTCTCCCTGTGTGGAAAGCTGACAGCAGCAGAATAGTTCAAGTGAAGTCTGATCAGCAAACACAGCGGTAACACCGTCTTTATGCTCGCTCTGCAGTCTGCTGTACTTTTATGAACAAGTGAAACAAGCGCTTTGTTTCTGAATCCTGGGAATTCACCATCATCACATTCAACTGTTGAGTAAAAATAGAACAGAGTGACTCTCAGCCTCTGCAGCTCGGCGCCGCAGACGTCGTGCTGTTTCCCCCTCCGGCCCAAGTTTTATTAACCTGTGTATGAAACGCTGCCTTTAATTACAACAACAGTCCCATGCTGCTTTAAAAAGATTCATGGAGTTTAAATAATTAGCTCCAATCAGTCTCCATTTAAAAATCCCTTTTATGGGAGAAGAATTAAGTTCAGGACTCATCATCCGGGAAGACTTTGTTTTTCTAAAACCTGCAGGAGCCAGTTTTAATGTGCAACCTTATCTACTTAAGCCTTTGTTTGAAAAGCAGCTCAAGAGCAGAGAGATATTGATACAGAAGCTGAAACGGGATAAAAAAACATCTTAATTTAATTTCTAACCTTCTAGTCACAATCAGTTCACTGCTGCTTTTCACGTCTTCGACTGAGGCTGTTATTCATCCATGAAATGACAGATGAATGTGCTTTAGGCCCCAAAAGAAAAGAGGCTTTTTTGTTATGAAATGGAATTAAATCTGAATTAACTACATTTATAGAAAGGACATAGAGACGTGTAGAGGTGCTGTACAGGAGTAAAGTCGTCCTGCGGGTGAAGCTTTAATTTAAAACATGTAGATTACATCAAAGAAATTAGCAGGAAACTGTGTCTGTTTCTGTCTTTGATGATTAAATTGACACAGTTTGTGTTTAGAGTCACTTCTGGTATTAGTTCACATGCATCATCCTAAAATATCAACAGTGATGACACAGCTATGTATGGATATGAAATTATGTGGAAATGGAAAAGAAAAGACAAAATGAATGTGTGAGTGTCTGCAGCCTGACAGATGTGACCGTTGTGTCCAACTCTGTGTCCCTGGTGACATTTCACTGTGGCTGCACCCACAGTTTCCCTGTGAGCTCTGCCAACATAAACTTCCATGCAAACACATACACACACACACACACACACACACACACACACACATATATGCAGACAGAAGGAATGGCCCTGGCTCTGAGAATATAAACATGTCAGTGGATATTTTGCAGCATTACACACTATTAGGAAGAATTTACAACATCAACAGGCCTGTAAGGAGCCAAACACAGAGTGATAGTTATGTTCACATTGATGTTTGAACTGTGATCAGTGAGGTGATAATATCTCGGGGGTAAAATAACGTCAACCTCATAACGTCATGACGAGTATCGAGGCCTCTGATTGGACGTGAACCGTTCTTCTTCTGGTCTCTTCCATATTCAGTCGGTCTCATGTAAACACACATTCAGGACTGATTTAAACCAGGTTAGATAATAATCACGAGGTGTCCACACTGTTTCCTTTATTCAGGGGAAATGTCAGCAGACCACAGCCACATAATCACATCACTTTTTAAACAAACGACATCGACCTCAGGAAGGTTTTGGGTCGTTTGAAGAAATGCAGCTGTTAGAGTCTTAAATGTTGAGAAGATTTGATTTGATTGTAATTTGTTTGATGTTAAACGAAATAAAAGTAAACTACTATGTTTGATACGGTGGTTTTAAGGTACATTTGATATGAACAGCTCAGCCTCTTGTGGTTTAGAGAACAGACTCTAATGGTTTTTCTTTTCTAAAGGGTTAGTAGCTGGTTGTTATTCTTGAGACAAATAAAGCTTGATAAAAGTGAAGCATAACGACGAGAGGCTGGATGTCTGACTGTCTCTCTCTCTCTCTCTCTCTCTCTCTCTCTCTCTCTCTCTCTCTCTCTCTCTCTGTCTCTCTCTCTCTCTCTCTCTCTCTCTCTCTCTCTCTCTCTCTCTCTCTCTCTCTCTCTCTCTCTCTCTCTCTCTCTCTCTCTGTCTCTCTCTCTCTCTCTCTGGCAGTGCCACACTGTTCAATGCGTCTCTCCAAATGCGCAAGACGTCCAATCTGCAGCGGCGCTCCGCAGACCGCCTGCCAGGCATCTGGCTGCTCTGCGTTTATTTCTGGAGGCGCTGCTCCGTCTCTCAACCACCCCCCAACAGGTGGATAAAGTCGAGTGGAGAAGACAAGTACATCAGTGAAAATAGAGCCTGGGGAAAACTGGACACGCTACGGAAACAAGGTGTTGATCAAAACCGAGGAGGAAACTTCGCTGGCGCTTATTTTCTGTTTTCTGTTGTTTTTTTTTTTTTAGAGGATTTGCTTCGTTGCGCATTGAGCTGAATGCGGTGTGCGCAGCTCTGCGCTTTTCCCCCGTTTTTTTTTATCTTCACCATCACAACCAAATAACATCGAAAGAAAGTCGTGATGAAAATGTGGATCTACAGTAAAAGTCTGAGATGAAAAATGAAGAGATTTGAGTCTCACTTCAGATCCACGTTCAATGGACGAGACGTTCAAGAAGTTTACACCAATTATTCCCTCTAGAAGCTTTGATTCTCGTTCCTTCACGTTCCCTCATGTGTCTGGATATTTTCTAAAGCAGCAACATTGATCTTCATCTGAGAACTTCCAATGCACAACATCGCTCAGGTTCGTTATTTCATCAGTTTTACTTCAAAATTCACATTTGTTTCTTTTATATAAGAAGCTTTTGACGCCGCAGATGAAAAGACTGTGGAGATAAAACCTCAACAGGTCTCAGATCTAACAATTATTATTATTATTATTATTATTATTATGAGTTTCTACAGAGTGAATCAGTTTATACAAACCTGTTGTTTGTTAATTGACGTTAATGTTGATTATTTTGTGATTGTTTTACTCCCAGTGTAAACACAATGTCCTGTGTGTGTGTGTGTGTGTGTGTGTGTGTGTGTGTGTGTGTGTGTGTGTGTGTGTGTGTCTGTGTTGCATCATCAATACAACTTTAAAAGAAGAATCATTCACAGTCACTGTTTTCTATTTCAAGAAAGGTATTGATCCAAGTAAGCAGTGATTATTATTTTCACAGGAGGTTGAATGTGTGTGTTTGTTTGTTTCAGTAATAACACACACACACACACACACACACACACACACACACAGACCATCTACACATCCTCCTCTACTGTCTCTTTGCTCTTTATGTTGCTTCACAGTGTCTTTGTTTCTCTCCAACACAACAACATTATAAACACATAATAGACTAAAACATTAGAAGGATGACTAAGAAACACCAACACATACTTGTTTCTCTCCATCTTCCTTTCCAAGTCAGAGACTATTGAGTTCATCATTAGATTTAGAGGCACCTCAGAAACTTGTCATATCTAATTTCAGTCATAGAATTGTTGATTTGAGCAGGTGCTGGTGGATAAATGTTTTTATTCCTGTAGGAAGTTTTGTTGCAGGTTTAAAATTCGATCCCTGCTCAGTGTGTTTTTTATGCACTTTCTCTGCATAATGCGTCATTTTTACACTGCTGGGTGAAGATTGAAGTTATTCAGCGGCTGTGACCGCAGGCCCCCCTGTGGCCAGTCAAGAGGGTTTTTTTGATTCAAACTGAAATTGTTCCACAGAGAAACGACACAATGATATGAAGCTGAGGCCCAGGATGTTAAATGAGGTGTGAAAACCTGCTGCCAACACGTCTCACCAGCAGAGTGAAGCAAATCTGTCTTTTTATGATGATTTTCTTTTATGGAGGAGAATTAAAGACCATGGAGAGCAGTAAATTGGCACCTTGACTACGAGATGAGATGACAGGTGACATTGTTTAAAAAGCAAAGTTGCTTAGAAACAGCAGCTGCTTTAAAAAAATAATCTTCCACTTTGCTTGTTCTTATGTGCACTTGAAGCGTTTCTACACTGTGGGAACATTAACGTCTCAAGACCCAAACAATCACATTATCGTTTGATGTCTGACTCAGAAAAGAAGTGCCGGCTCTTAACGACCAAACTGCAAATATCACGATCGTTAAATCCAAACGATATTCGCTCGTTTCGGCAAATGTGTTGATTATATTTCTTGCAGAGAATCAGATGAAAAGTTTCATATCACCGTTGAATATGTGTGGGAAGAGAAGACGCTTAATTTAACTTTTAACTGTTCAATCTCATATTTACAGACGTGAGATTTACATCAGTTTTCACATTTAACTTTCTGTGAGAAAACTTCCTTTAAATACGCTATTTTTGACAAAAGTTTTACACATTTTTATAACAGAAATCACACATTTCTTCTTGTTCTTCTCTGTTAATTGGACTGCTCTGACTCTGTTACTCATTATTTTTTTGTGTGTGGAGGCAAAGAAATGAAAAGTAAAAAGAACTAAACTTCTCCACTTCGTCTTGTTTGGAGTTTGTGCCGCAGCTGCTTGTCTCTTTCTTGACCTTCACCTTAACTCACTGCAGAGTCAATGTGTCACTGTGAGGATTTTATTTTAAGAAGCAGCAAATAGGAAAGTGCCTTGAAGCATCACTTCACTCTGTCACCAGGCAACAACCGAGTCGGCTGCTGTCAATCAATTATCAGGATCACTAATGACATTAGATGAAGATGGAGAGAAATGTCTCGACTCATTTCAGGTGCAAAACAACCAGCGACACTCGTCTGTTTGTCTGCTTCAGTTTGTGATTTGTCTGAATCGATGTGAGATGTGTCTCCTGTTCCCTCCTCTCCTCTTCCTCTCTGTTGTCAAACCATCATCATCATCAACAACAACAACAACAACAATTGTCAAACACCGTTTTGTCCGTGTCCTTCATAGTGTCAACTCTTCCCGCCTGGCAGCAGTTGTAGCAGTGTTTGCAGGGTGAAACAGGCTGAAAGCTGAAACCCAGAGAGATGTCACAGCTCTACTACCGGCGGACTGACAGCTCCTCGTACCGGGATCGCATCCCGCTGAGAATCGTACGAGCTGAGTCGGAGCTGTCGCCGCTGGAGAAGGCCTACCTCGGAGCGGTGGAGAAGGGCGACTATGCTAGTGTCAAACAGGCTCTGGAGGTTTGTGTGTGTGTGTGTGTGTGTGTGTGTGTGTGTGTGTGTAAATATGTGGACAACTGTATAATGTGACTGGTGAATGGATGAATGAATGTCACCACTGGAAGTTTAAATTATTGATGGAGATATAGATGGTTATTAAATCCTTAATCTAATTGAATAGATTTAAAAAAAAAAGATCAGAAGATTTATTGGTAATCTCTGCAGCCGCGATGGTTCTCAGCTCATTTCCAGTAACATCTGGGGTCTTTATTTATCATGACAAGCGTCAGACCTCCAGTAGAAACACAAGATGCTGGGAACAGCTTTTTGGTTTCAGCACAGAACCTGAACGGTGCAGAAGAAGAAGAAAAACAGGAGATGATGTAATAAAACAAACAAAAAATAAAGAATAAATCTAAACGTAATGATGCACCCGTCTCCTCTGACGACAGGAGATGTGATAGAAAGGTGAGTTATTGCTGCTGAGTTGTTTCTGAAGAAGAAAGTTACGACTAGAAACAGTCTGAAGATTTATGATCATGTTTCTTTCAAAATCGATGCAGCAGATCCACAGATGTTGTTTTTATTGAATTTCATCCGTCTGGTTCCTACATTACCCACAATGCAATGCTCCATCTCTGCTTTTTCAGACTCAAGTGACATCATTTGAGGTAGTTTTTTTTTATTAAATTACACATCGAACTCTCAGCTTTTTTACAACTTATTTCACATATGAAGCAACAAACTTTCAGACTCGTAAACTGATGTTGGTCAAGTTACTTCCTAAATATAATCTATCACAGATTATTACTTACTGTTATTTCACCTTGAACAGTTATATTACAATATTACTGTCTCTAAAGTGTAATGTGTCACATTACTTCTGAGTTACTTTTACCAAAATAACTGTAGAAACAGCACTTTTCTTCTAAAATGATAAATTGCTCGTTCTACGTCCAGTGGAGGGCGATGTGGTGCAGGATAATGACCGTAGGACAATAAAGCTACTAAAAACTATATCATTAATGTAATTAAAATAAATCTCTGCTACTTTATCTTGTAGAGTTCTAACGTGTCACCGTTCTAGATGTTTCTCTAAATTACTCGTGTTATTTCTTGATGTAGAGAGTTTGTTTCTGTTTTACTCAGATTGAACTTGACTAAATAGTGAGTTTGTTCATCTCATAGTTAACGTTCTCTCTCCTCTGACGTCTTTAACCGTCGTTAAACATGTTGTAACGTTACTGAAATATGTTAAGTAAAATATTACTGACAATGTCTTGACTTATTTAAAACAAAGCAACAGACTAAAAATCTGCAGCCGTTACTTGAAGTTGTGTCAGATGTAAAAGATGTGATGTTTATTATACGTCAGTGATATTTTTCTCTGATTTTCTCTCTTTTCTCAGGAGGCAGAGATCTACTTCAAGATCAACATCAACTGCATCGACCCCCTCGGCCGCACGGCGCTGCTCATCGCCATCGAGAACGAGAACCTGGAGATCATCGAACTCTTGTTGAGCTTCAACGTCTACGTGGGCGACGCGCTGCTGCACGCCATCCGAAAGGAAGTGGTCGGCGCCGTGGAGCTGCTGCTCAATCACAAGAAACCCAGCGGAGGCATGCAGGTGAGGGGAAAGGAAGAGGTTTTCAAGAGCGTTTTATTCATGAGGCTGAAGTGGTTCAGTGCACAAACACGGAGCCGCTGAGGAATATGAGGACAGAGATGAGACCGGTGACATTTACTTTTAATAGAAATCAGCTCGTATTATTCACTTTGTCCCTCAAACAAACAGCGTCGTTGTCGTGTTGTGTCACGTTTGATGTCATGAACCTGAAAACTGTTCAGATCAGATTGAACTAAACGTTAGTTTAGAGCAGTGTCGTCATAGTGACTAGATCTTGTTATATCATCTCAAATAAAAATGACCTGTTTATACTGGAACCAACACAAATGTTTTTCTAATAATCCAGAAAGAATTTAAATGAATTTCAGAGTAAAATGTTTGTTCAGAAACAAAACCTCTTTTCCTCCAGTTGGTAAATAAATAAATAAAAAAGTGTCTGTTTGTTGTTTTAATTACTGCAATCAGAAACAAATGGTCTAATTAATTTCACATTGGTTCTCCTTCATGCTGATTGCTCTCCAATCTGGGAGAGTTTTATTTTCATTTACTTTCTCTCCTGCATTTCTCTCTCACACACACACACACACACACACACATGCTGTGTCCTTCCTATCAGCTCTGATGTACCATAAACCTCAAAGGAGCAAAATGCTTCTGGCTTCATCGATCAGCTGTAGCCGAGATGTTATTGCTCCTCCTGTTGCGTCCTGTTGGAGTTTGTTTGTTTGTTTTTGTGGAGAAATGAAAAGAAAAGGAAGAAGTGTAATAGAAAAACATAGTGATGGATCTTATTTGTTAAATTAGACGTGTGGAGGCTGAATATTTCCTCAGCTGGGACGTCTATCAGCTGCTACATTTCCTCTTTACCTTAATGGTTTTTATAAGATGGTGAGATTGTGAACATTGATCACGATAACGTTTCCAAACGTCCGCTAGAGAAGCTCATTGATTATATTAAAAGGGTGTTGGAGTAAAGTGTCATCTGTGAGATTTATTAATAAGCTGATTCATTTTATGCTTTGCTGGAATCGTCTGTATTTGTCTCAGTGTTTTCCAGTCGGTCTGAATGATGTTTGTAATAATCTACTGAGCTATTATCGTTTTTAAACAGCTTCATGTTTTATTTTCTACAGAGAACAGATGTTCGTCTGTTCGCTGCCTTCTGCTGCTTTTGTCTTTTTCTTTATTCTAAGTGTGATTTTCCATAATCCACTTTTTTGGGTTCATTGTGTTTGGGCTGGTTATGTAAGGGAATCCCTCGTCTTCCCACACACGTTACACAGAACATGATGTAAAGTGAAGCGTTATGGCGCCGTGCAGATTCAGCTCATTTTCCACAGTGTCATTAAAAAACAAAACATTTCACAGCAGCATCATCTAAACTCTGTGACACAGCGCTGAGTCTCGGTCCCGACAGATGTTAATGTTGCATTTTTAATCGATCATAGATGCTTCGTTCTACTGTGAATAACAGACATGAGTTACACAGAGAAGTGGGAGATAATTTCATGCTTCTTTTCTCCACCGTTATAACAAGTTGACTTCTAACAGCCTGTTCTCCTCCTGCTACATGTTTGGACTCAGGCCAAAGCTGTTTGATGTAGATTATTTGATGTCCCTCTTCCTCCCACGTGGAGATCGGAGCGTATATGTTGTTAGATCAGCCTCCTCTGCAGAATATGACGACTCATACGAGTAAAAACACACAATAAGAAAAACCGACCAAATAACAATCCTGTGTATTTTTTTTAGTATTTTCTATCTGTCCTTCCTCTGCATCACGTCGCTAAAAAAAAGGGCTTTTACCTTTCTCAAGTTTATCCTTCAACCCTGCTGCTCGCTGGATAAACTGTTCTCTACAGAATCAGATAATGTGCTTTCAATTAAAAGAAGTGAAAAGAGGCCAGCTCACTCTTGTGACGCCCGCGGCCACGTTTTCCTCCTGAATGACAAGGAACAGCAGAAGGAGCTGGTGATAAGACACAGAGGTCGAATGAGTTTTCGCTCTGAATTGTGGGAAATAAACACCTTTCGCATCAGTATTGATGTAGATGGTGTTTTTATCTACAGCCATCGTCTTCATCCTTCTTATTCCATCTAACTTCATTGTAAAAACCCTTGAGATTCACTTTGAGGTGAACACAGGATGTTTCAGGCCAATTACCTCCGTTGTGTTCGGGGCACATCATTTAACATCTGACAGAAAAGGGGGCAAAGACTCTATAGGCCTTTAAATTGGCAGCGTATTATACAAAGCAAGAGGCTAAATGTGGAGCTTTGAGAGCTTCACTCGATAGAAGTGTGATTAAAGCTTTTGTTCTCTCCTCGTTTCTCTGACAGGTTCCTCCTATTTTATTGGACAAGCAGTTCTCTGACTTCACCCCCGACATCACTCCAATCATCCTGGCTGCTCACACCAACAACTATGAAATTATCAAGCTGCTGGTGCAGAAAGGTGTGTCCATACCACAGCCACACGAGGTGGGTGCTCAGGTTTTATTACTACAGTTGATGTAGAAACCACAAATCTAGAAAAATATCAACAAATGTTTATGAAATAAAGCATAATCAGTGTTTTTTTGGAGGTTTTTCATAACCTGAGATGATTTTACAGATGTTTTCTGATTTATTTACACATTAAACATCTGCAGTAAAGCTTCATTAAAAGGTGTTGTCATCCGTCCAGGTGCGCTGTAACTGCGTCGAGTGTGTGTCCAGTTCAGACGTCGACAGCCTGAGACACTCGCGCTCTCGTCTCAACATCTACAGAGCGTTGTCGAGCCCGTCGCTCATCGCTCTGTCCAGCGAGGACCCGTTCCTCACGGCGTTCAGACTCAGCTGGGAGCTGCAGGAGCTGAGCAAGGTGATGGATCATGATTCGATAAGAATCTACTGACACGTTAACTGTCGGCTGCGATAATTAACCTCTGGCTGCTCTGACTTTAAACCTTTATGTGACATTCAGTCAGAGGTTCATCGGTTTATTGGATAATTATTGAAACACATCATTAATATAAATTGTTTTCGAATGATGAAAAGTCACAGAAATATTTACATCTAAAATGCAGCATCTACGTTCGTTTAAAGCGAAACATCTATTAAACTAAAGGAGAAATACACCTGACAGCTGCTTCCAGGACCTTTAATATTTGTACTTTACACTTCACCTGCATCTTTCAGGTGGAGAACGAGTTCAAGTCGGAGTACGAGGAGTTGTCTCAACAGTGTAAACAGTTTGCTAAAGATCTTCTGGATCAAACCAGAAGCTCCAGAGAACTGGAGATGATCCTCAACTACAGAGACGACATCAACTTATTGGACGAGGAGGGAAACAATGACCTGGCAAGACTCAAACTAGCAATCAAGTACCATCAAAAAGAGGTAAGAACGATGCAACATCAGCACAGAAACTTTTACTTTAGTCTAAAAATAAAAGATGTAAGAATGAAACAGAAACTTCTTAGGAGGCTGCAGTCAGAACATCCTCCTCCTTCACCTCCTCCTCCACGTTTAATTATGTAATATATATAAGAAATCTTTCTACAAAACTGCTCCTTGTTTTTCCTGTTCATCCTCCAGTAATTCCCTCTGTCTCTTTCCTGAGGAAAACTGCCAACGGTCGCTGCCAACAGCAGCATGAAACGGTGTAATGATGTTAGATTAACATCAGGCTTCTCTCTAACGCTGCCAGCCGCTGGTGGAGGGAGGATTTTATCTCATGTTAGATGATAGATACGAGGAAGGAAGTGTTACAGCTGCGAGATAAAAGCCTGATTCATATTAAGATTGTAGCTGCTGCTTTAGATTTAAGATGTTTGCTGATTTAAAATAAAACGCTGATAACGACAAAGTCAAGTAACAACATAAATCTACTTTAATAAACTTTGATATTTAACTCAGATTAACTCAGAACATGTTTGGGTCGTTCTGTGAAAAATATTTGTAATTAAACACTAGTTATTATTTTTTATAGTCCAGTTTTAGTTTCTTACTGATTAAATTATCCTGTTTTTGAACTGTTTTCTGAGTAATTCTGTTGTTGTTAATGTTACAAACTTAACTATTGAACAAGTCTTCTGATTTCGTCATAACTTGTAAATAAGTTGATGTAAAGTAACGTTTAGGTTGATCATCAGATGATTCACGATTCACAACGTGTTTGTAAATTTAAAAGTCAGATTTCATGTTTAGGTGGTAAACTCAGCATCCTACTTATATGTTAATTATAACTGATGAATAATAGAAGATGTGTATCAGGGATGTTAATGTATTTTTTCTTCTTCTTCTTTTTCTTCTTTAAAAGCTTAGTTCTGTGCTTGAACAGTGAAAAGCGTTGCCAGAAAATCCAGTTAGTAATGTTGTGTTTTTCTGGGTTTAATGGAGGATGTGGGAAGCTCGGCTTTAATTGAGTTGCTACGTTACAGAACAGCTCAAGGCTTCGTCAGATGAGCAGAAAAAAAGGGTTAAACACATATTACACAGCCACGATCGCTAAGTTGAATATAGAGGTGAAGGAGAAATGGTGTAGGAAGCAGACACATTAGTCCCAGGAGCCACTTATTTTTCATTCAGCTGTTTTTCTGCAAAGAGATGAGACAGAGTGCTGCTCTTTTTCTTAGAGCAAATGCACGTTTACAGTTTCATCTTTATCCAGCTGTTGCACACGTGGACTCTCATGTTTGCAGACGAAGATGTTTGTGACATTAACTTAAGTTCACATGCCGATGGACAAACCACAAACTGTCACGTATCGTCTCTTCAGGAGACTTTAAATCATCCAGGCGATGACCCATAATGCATTTCTTCTCCCACATTCACAACAACCTTCAATTGCATTCAGACCTGGGTCAGTTTGTCTCGATGTTGGTAACAATCTAACCCTGTTGCCCTTTTCAAATGACGGATGGTTCAGCTGCTTTGACTGGTTATCAGACACTTCGAGGTGAAGTTTGTTCTGGTAGAAACATTCGGTCTATCACAGTGTGTGTGCACGTCCGTGTGTGTGTGTGTGTGCGCGTTGTTAGAAATTAGAAAGTGCTGCTCGTGTGATTGATGAAATCCAGTCTTCTTATTTCCTGAAAACAAAACATTTCCTGTGTCTAAATTAGTTTCCAGGTACATTTTCTTGTTTTGTCTTTAACCTGCGTTTTTTTTTTTTCTTTTGAGAAAAGATTCGATTTGAAGCAGCTAAATAATCTCAGTGCACTGACAGAGCCGAGCGTGTAGCAGTGCAGTGATGTAGTTGCTGTTTTTAGTTTGTGCAGAGGTGCAGCAGTAAATCTAACCACAAAAGAAAATATCACGTTTACAGCTTTACAATGAGAAGTTACAGTGAAGTGAATCAATCAATGAACAGTGTTTACTGCATCTCAGTCTCCTGTGGAGAGAAAATGACATCTGTACTGTGTAATTGTACAAAACACACACACAAACACACACATACACACACACACAGATACAGAGGTGGCTGTAGATTGTTTTGTGCTTGTGAGAAATGATCTTTAAGCCAGACGAGGTTTTGCCCCCTGCGAGGCATCGAGGGTTAAGTGGACACTTAGTTGGTCTGTTTTCACACACACACACACACAGATAGAGAGAGAGCTGTTATTATGTCGAGGGCATTTTGTCTGTGATGTGATCACTGCTCATCTCTTACAGAGATTTTTTTTTTGCAGACACTCTCAGAGACTCTTATAATTGCTGTGACACTCAGCTTGGATGTGTAATAGTTTTTCTTATGATACTGACAAGTGATGAATGTTTCACTGAGTCATGAGGAGCAAGTGTTTGACCCACAACTGAACAAATTCCTGGACCATTGAGCTCTTAACCCTCTTAGAGTGTCTGTGTGTGTGTGTGTGTGTGTGTGTGTGTGTGTTCACGCTCGGTTATGTCTTCATATTCATCCGTGTGTCTGTGTGTTTTCCTGCTTTACTGCTGCTGGGCTCAGACAGGCAATTTAAAATGGTCTAAAAAGAAATCTCCACAGGCTTCACATCTAAAGAGCTTAGCTAACAGAGCGGTCTGTGCTTTGATGCAGCAGGAGGTCAAATCAGATAAATATGATCAGTAACACACACACACACACACTTACCCTCAACACCACCCTGAGGAGCTCCAGCTCTGGATTACACTCATTTATGCTGATACACAAAAAACTATGAGTGAGTACACTTATATATGAAACTCACCAGGGAAACTGTGTGAATCTAACACGCTGTAGTTTGACGTTGCCCCCTTGTGACACGTCGTAACAACTACACTTGAGTGTTTCACTTCTTTTCTAATGTCTCCATTACACAGAGAGGAAACATAAACAGGCACAAACAGGATTAAGTGTTATGTTTTGTGGTGAAGGAACATTAACGCTCAGTCGTGTTGATTTGCTGCAACAAATGTTCATCTTCACAAGTGAGTCACGACATTCGACTTCACTCAGATTAAATTATAAAATTATAGTTTTTTCATTCAACTTAGTTGAAAGTTTTGAAACACTGAACGTGTCGGTGTCATGTCACGACCATCAGAGCTGTTTTTAAAAGTGTGACAGTGAAGGCGACAGTAACATGATCATCAGCGTTTGTTTGTGTGGGTTGATTCACATTCATGTTCATCCTGCTGAAGATCACACTAGTTTGTAGAGTAACTCTGATTAATTTACAGCAAATTAATTGTCAGAATAACACGACAGATTAACAAAGTGAAAGTATCTCCAGGCCGGTGTCAGATACACAGTAGTGTGTAAAAGTTACAGTCAACCCCCACATGTTGTGTTTCAGCAGCTGTAAAGACCAGACATGTTTATCTCTCACTTTCTTTATACAGATATAATAAGAAAATACAGGAAATGTGCACAAAGTATTTAAGACACATAAAATGTTCTAATGATTCTGGATTCAGACTCTGGTCACCCTCACATTTGTTGCCCCATCAGAGCTTCAGTGACCAACAACCACAAGGAAGAAGCTGATAACAGGGAAACGTGTCTTTACACTGGATCCACTCGTCCACTCTCAAGGTTATAAGCTCTTTCCTGACATGTTTGTGGGAAGAGAAACACTGTGATGAGTGGACATGAGACCTGGAGCGATTCTGTCTGAGTTGTTTGAACAACAACCACCAGAGGGAAATAAGACACTGTGCCACTGCTGTTTAATAAGTGATTCTGACAGAAGCAGGGAAGTCACAGTTTTCCTCTCTTATCTTTTTATGACAAGAACAAAAACAACACATTTTAGTTCATAAATGAAGGTTTGGACCACGTCTCTATGTTGATCAGTTGTGATGCTGTTGAAGGTTGAATGACGTCACTTGTATCAGATTAAAGACGAGGTTCTTAGTAAAAATTAGTCATTTCATCCATGTTAGTTTCAACCATGATGCTGCTACAGCTGCTGAACAAAATGCTTGTTTTATTCACATGTTTATTATCACAATATGTTGTTGAACAAACTTCTTCTAACGTCAGGATCCACCACTGACACTGATCTTCATTTAGCATCAGTGACGACGTCTTGTTCTTAGTTAAACCACAGGAAGATGCTTTAGTGTCGACACGTCGCATAAACTTATACAGATGAATATTTGTTGTATATTGTTATAATTTACCCTGGTAGTGAATCATTAGATAATGAATTCTGAGATGAGTTGGAGTTGAAGTTGTCAACAAACGAGGAAACTTTGTGTCAAAATTTGAAAAACATTCTGTAAAAACTGTTACAATCATCTCTGATCTCTCTTTTATAACTATATTAGCACTGGTACATTTTCCTAATTATAACGTTAATTATCTTAATGTGTGACCTCGTTAGCATCACTCTGAGTTTTTAACACCTCGCACTGATTGTAACACATTAGACGCCTCAACCTGTTGTTTACTGTCACAAATGAAGAATAATGTCCTTTAAATCTGCTAAACTATTCTTTTCTTTTCATATTTTCTGTCCCATTATTCTTCATAATGCGACTGTATCTTCTGAGTTTGTCTCCGACTTTAACAAGGTCGACCACGTTTCCTATAATAAGCATCATTCTCAAAGGAGCCGAATAAAAAGAGAAAATCAGCAGGCGCCTTGTTTTTCTACCATCATCTGAACATGCTGCTGATGCAAAGAGTTGAAACCGTTGTCATTGATCAGCTCTGTCATTTTCTTTCTTTCTCTCCATCTGTGTGTTCGATCATTTTGATTTCCTCTCAACTTTTGAGGTAATTGTGTAGTTGAAGTTTTGGAAATTACAAGCTACTCTACTACATGCAGGGATGCCTGGTTCCCATGGTAACGGGGCTGCAGAGTTGGTGATTTGGCGTCTGACGGAGCCAGTCGACACTTACTGTGATATAAAAGCTCGATGTGAAATCTCACAAACACTGTGAGTGACTGTTGGACTCAAACAATATGAGTTTATTTTTTTTTTATATATATTTTTAGTCACAGACGCTTCTATATCATCACCAGAAGAGGCTGATGTCGCTTCAGCCCATTTGGCTGTGATGATATTTTGGCCTCTAAATCATTTCAGACCTGAACTTATTTACCAACCGGAGCACGGCATGAACCGAGACAAAAATATTCCCCCTTTTCACATAAGGTATTGATCCTCTACTAACACAAACCATTAACAAGTCTTGTGCAAGAAGAAGAAGAAGAAGAAAACAGCAAATATTTCCCATATGTTAATTTTTGTTCCAAACATTTTAAGTTTTTGTTCTTCTGTGGAAAAGAGAAGAACATTTTCTACTTCAGACTTCGTCATATTCAGACATGAGGGCTGAGAACTGTTTCTTTTTCTTTTCTTCTCTTTTCTTTCTTTCTCTTTCTTTACCATATTCTCGTGTCCTTATATTATCTGATTTCTTCCTAATATTTCCATGTGTGTCTATGATTACTCTTCAGTTTTTCGACGCCTACACTTCATCCCACTCGTCCGTTTGTAGGCTCTTGAACTGGAACTTGCTGCAGGTGGTAATTCTGGCATGTGGTCACTGGGGCATCGTGTACAGTGTGAAACCACTACATATCCTCAGGCTGAGGAAGCTGCCAACAGGCTGACATCCTGAAATCATGCCATATTTCAGTGTATGAGCAGTTTTCCTGAATTATTTTTATCTCTTTAAGTTTGTAGCTCAGCCAAACTGTCAGCAGCTGTTGGCGTCGCGTTGGTACGACGAGTTTCCCGGTTGGAGGCGACGACACTGGGCAGGAAAGTTCTTCACCTGCGTCTTCATCGGCCTCCTCTACCCCATGTTTGCTCTCTGCTACCTCATCGCTCCAAAGAGTCGCTACGGTCGGTTTATCCGAAAACCCTTCATCAAGTTCATCTGCCACACGGCGTCGTACCTGACCTTCCTGTTCCTGCTGCTCCTCGCATCCCAGCACATCGTCACAACGGAGCAGGACAGGCAAGGCCCCGCACCAACCACGGTGGAGTGGATGATCCTGCCCTGGGTGCTGGGTGAGTTAGGATGGATGGATTGATGGATGGATGGATGGATGGATTGAACCTGATGTATCCAAATCAGAGATGTTGAGGTAGTTTGTTTAGATAGTTAGTTTAAATAAAAATTTAAATAAATCTGTGTGAAAAAAATCAAGTCTTTGCATGTGGAGGAAGAAAAATGTGACTGTGAATAAAAATCTGTGGTAACATAGGACTGTGAAAACAAGATGCTTTTTTGCTAACATCTGGGCACCACGCTGTGCATGAATTTTCACCCTGTTTTCACACCAATTATAAAACAATCCAACCTGATCAGGTCAGATTTGATGGACAAACTTTGGGTTTTACTGCTAATGAGCAGCTAAACATCAACATGTTAGCGTTAGCGCTTTGAGCATGTTAGCATACAGATGTTAACATGCAACATGTCAAAGCACCACTGTGTCTAAATTCAGCCTCATTGAGCAGCAGATATTTTCTAATGTAGCTTATGTCTTTTTGCTGTTTCATGAGGATATTTCATGGCTTTAACTCCCACTCACTTCAGACTGTTTATACAGAAAATGAACAGATTTGTTCAGTCCTGAAATCCCAAAATAACCAATCTATTTTAACTAACACCTGTCAGAGAGAAGCGCTGTTTAAATCAGACAATCTCTTTGTTTCTAGGATTCATTTGGGCCGAGATCAAGCAGATGTGGGACGGCGGTTTCCAGGATTACGTCCACGACTGGTGGAACCTGATGGACTTTGTCATGAACTCTCTGTACCTGGCCACCATCTCCCTGAAGATTGTTGCCTACACAAAGGTAACTGATTATCGGGAGTGAAATTATCAGAGGTGGAGTTTCTCTTTCTTCATCTGTTTCTTCTTCTTCTTCTTCTTCTTCTCGGTTCAGTACAGTGGCAGTAAACCAAGGAACCAGTGGGAGATGTGGCACCCGACACTAGTAGCCGAGGCTGTGTTCGCCATCGCAAACATTTTCAGTTCACTGCGTCTGATCTCGCTGTTCACAGCCAACTCTCACCTGGGGCCGCTGCAGATCTCTCTAGGACGAATGCTGCTGGACATCCTGAAGTTTCTGTTCATCTACTGTCTGGTAAACACATATGCATGAACACAAATATTAAATCATGTGAGACAGTAAACATGGCAAAAATAATTACATCTGCTCTTTACACTCAACTGTGTTTGTCCAGGTCCTTCTGGCCTTCGCTAACGGCTTGAACCAGCTCTACTTTTACTACGAGACCAAGGCTGCAGAGGAGAAGGGAAAATGTAAAGGCATCCGATGTGTGGAGCAGAACAACGCCTTCTCCACGTAAGTTTCGATTAATATAATGATTTGTGAAGAGAGTTGTGTGTCCATGTTGATGTTTTAAAAGAATTTCATCAGTGCTTTTGATCACAGTGTTCTAAAAAATCATAAAAAAGTTGAAGAAGTGTTGACATTTCTCATGATGTTTATCTGAGTAACATTTGTTTCGTTTCCTTCCAGGTTATTTGAGACGCTACAGTCTCTGTTCTGGTCGATCTTCGGCCTCATCAGTCTCTACGTGACCAACGTAGACGCCGACCACCAGTTCACTGAGTTCGTCGGCGCCACCATGTTTGGTACCTACAACATCATCTCACTGGTGGTTCTTCTCAACATGCTCATCGCCATGATGAACAACTCCTACCAGCACATCGCTGTGAGCACAAAAACAAAAAATACCAACAACAACAAAAACATCTGTTTGTATGAGAAACTGATAAATAGAAACATGATTTTCACTGTGTGTGATTTCAGGATCACGCAGACATCGAGTGGAAATTTGCTCGGACGAAATTGTGGATGAGTTACTTTGAAGAAGGAGGAACTCTGCCGGCTCCGTTCAACATCATCCCCAGCCCCAAATCGTTCTGGTACCTGATGTGTTGGATTAAGAGGCAAGTCTGCAAGAAGACCGACTCCAAACGGCCAGAGACCTTCGGATGTCTCGGAGTAAGTTTCACAGTGATGAAGAGAAGAAAGTCTGGTTGGTTTGAAACTCAGTTACCAAGTGTTTTAATAAGTTTGAAGCTCAAGACACAAATAATTGACATCACTATTTTATCTTTGATATTGTGAAGTAAATATGAATCCATTTAAAATGATGGTGAGATAATAAAAGGAAACATTTTCTAATATTTTATTCACAATTAACAAAGAAAACAACAGATTAATCGCTAATGAAACTTATCCTTTTAGGTGCATTAACACTAAAGAGTTAAATTCTTTTTCTTTTTCAGTTGATGGAAAGAATCTGCAAAGTTTTGTAAAATTTACATATGTTTTGTTTTTTCTCTTTCTCTAACGTTGTTTGTGCAGAGAAGAGCTGCAGAGAATCTGAGATTAAACCATCAGTATCAGGTAAACAAGCTGGAAGTGATTACTATCATCTGTTTAACTGAAGGTTTATGTAATGTCTAATACAATAGACATAACAATTACAAACAAAGGAATGTTCATCACTGTGACCTGCACATGATTATTGTTGCATAAAATGTGTTTTGTGTGTGTGTGTGTGTGTGTGTGCATATATTTCTTAACATCATCTGTTTGACTGAGTTGAACAATGAAACACTTTTATTTAATACAAGAAAATGTTTTTGTGATTAAAGACGTATTTTAAAATCTTGCAGGAAGTTCTGAGGAACTTGGTGAAACGTTACGTAGCCGCCATGATCAGAGACGCAAAGACAGAGGAAGGTTTAACTGAGGAAAACTTCAAGGTAAAAAAGTCCAAAACATACTTTTATGTTTACTTCAGAATCTGGTGGAGACCAAACATTGAGATAAAAACTGAATGATTCTCAGGTTGACGTCATCAGTTGGACACGAATGATTCAACATAAAAAAGAAACATGTTAAAAAGTCAAAATCAATTGAAGTCTAATCTATATTCTGTGGAGTGATGTGCAGATATGAATGAAAATATTATTTGACTCGTCTTCTTCGTTCCTTCAGGAGCTGAAACAAGACATCTCCAGTTTCCGTTACGAAGTGATGGGGATGATGAAGACGGGGAAACCCGTCCTCCAGGGGGCCAAGGCCAGCGGTAGCTCGGTGGAGTCGAGTCTCGCTTACCCCAACTCATCTCTGAAGGTTTCTACCTGCCCTCAGAGCAGCCAAGTGAAGAGCAAACTCAACAGACTCAAGATCACCACGTCCATCCTGAAGCTGGGCAGCTCCTCAGCTTCACCCCGACCGCCCGAGGCCTCCAACGGTTTACCCAACGGACTCTTGTCCCTGGTCTCTGATGACAGCACCAGTGAAAAGTCAAACCAGAGGAAAGATTTTCCCAAAGATATCACTGACCTCAGCTTGTTCCAGAAACGTCACTGGAGCGGCAGCGAGGCAACGTCGAGTGCAGGAGAGATTTCCAGAAAGATTTACTCTTTATCAGAGGAAGCAGGGGAGTCGGACGTGGAGGAGAAGGACCAAAAACATACAGCTACAGGAGGTAAAGATGAGAAAGACGAGACTGAAGAGGCGGCAGAGACCGAGGCAGCGGGCGAAGATGCAAAAGTTTCAAATACCAACTGCAGCTTGGAGGAGGATCTGGAAACAGAAACCGAGGAAAAGGACAAAGAGAGTTTATCGTGTATCGATCCAGTAGCTGAGGGATGTTTGACAGAAGAAAGTATAGACGAAGCATAAAAAACACAGAGACACATTAACATGAACACAACCACAGGCCACGTAACGCTGGAGTGAGGAGAGAGACTGACAATCAAGAGAGAAACGAGACGAGTCTGTGCTAGAGTCAAACTTTTCCCAGTGATTATTAAAAAAACACTAACGATCATCTTTGATCTTTGGAGACTCAGGGAGGTCTTTGGTTCAAGAGTTTTAAAATGTAGTAACATTAGCAGCTGAGATGGCAGCGAAGGGAAACTGAGCTCTGTGTAAGGATTTAAGTCTTAGGATGAACTCATTTCATCATTTCTCTTCTCCACAGATGATTGGATAAATCTTTATTTCTTGAGTCATTTCCTCATTTTTCATCTTCTTTTCAACTCATCCATCGATCACCACTGTCTCCTTCATCAGTCTTTTCTCTACCTCTTTTCCCGTCCTCTTCATCTCTATCCGCTTCGTCTCTTCCCTCCATTATCTTGCTAGAGCAATAGATGCGTTCAGTTTTTCGACCCGACTTTCTGCCTTATTCTGTCTGTCTCTGCACTTTACACACTTTACAGTTTCTCAACGACGTGTCAAGCTCTGGCCACGCAGCAGTCGATGTTTTTCTATGCAAAAACCTGGTTTTGTGTGACGACAACAATCGAACGACACGTTGAAATAAACAAGACTGTAAAAAGAGCGACGGGATGATACAACACGGACACAGGCTATAAACCATTTAAAGCAACATATTATTCATGTTTTATCGCTTCTACGACGAAACGACTGATTATTTTGAGAAGATTTGCTGTTTTTAAAAAATAACTATAGATGTCATGTTAGTTTATATGACTGATGTTATAGAGACGAAAACATAGAATTAAATAAAACTAAGAACTATGACGATTGATGGTGTTTTCTAAGGTTTTTCTAGTCTTTCTTTCATTCATTAACGCTGATGATAAAAATATTTGAATGGTTTGAATGAAAAGTTTGTTGTTCATGGATTTATGTTGCTGAGGTTAAGACACTTGTATCAGTCACATTTTTGTTTGTCAAATTTATCATTTCATCTTTGGCATAAAGCTGCAAATATAAGAGCTCGAATATTTATTTTTCCATGTTTTTTCATGGATGCATCACAGTTCTTGACATGATGAAGTGGCCAGAGATGATCATAAATAAATAGTTTTGACTCTGGAGTATTTAGATAAATATATTTCAGTTTAAAAAATATTCAGACTCCTTCAGATATTCAGTCATTCACCAGCTCACTTTTTTTCTTACACTTTAAAAGGTTTAAAAAACAAATGAGTGGACTCTAATTGACTGTGTTATTATGGAGTTAGTACAGAATTACTGATCCTCTCAGAAAGCTTTTTCCTCCAACAACGATCTGTTACTGTCCATTAAAAGCTGAAACATTTTTCCATTAGCTCCAAGAGTCTGTGCAGTAAAAAAAAAAAAAACACTGAGAAGATGTTTGAACTATGTTGTTTATCTGCTCTCAAACGTGAAAAGTCATAATAATGTATTATATCCACGCAGGAGAAGACTGAGCCACCAACCTCTATAGATGTGTTTGTGTTTGTACTCGGTGACCTGTCAGTCCAATCATCAGACAAGTGACCGAGCAGGCGGCAGGAAAAACAGATGAAATATTCAACACGATGAAACTGAACCACGTCAGATCAAAAGGTTGAAGTGAAACGATTCGACTGTGACGACGGATCTGAACCAAACTCACAAACACAAGATACGGAAATAAAATGAGCACGAGCACAGTGAACACACTCACTGTATGGTTGATATTAGTAGTAAACTTATACCATCAAATGACAGTGACTTGAAATACAGACACACATACATAAAAAGAACTTGATTAAAATATGTCTTTGTTTTACACCCGGAGGCTTCACACTTGACTGTACCAACAAGTCACTACCACCAGGGGGAGCTGTTATTATAACATCTAGTTCTTCATTCCTACTTCTGCCAGTTTCTCTGCAGGAGCTGAGATCCAGTTTTAACCTCCCTACAAGCTGCAGTCACATACAAGGTTTGACAGGATTTAAATACCTGCTAAAGTTTCACGTTAGAGAATGGAAACACATCAAATCACGACAGACATAAATAAAATTTAAAAAAAAAAAGAAGCTTTTTATTTACAGTGATAATTTATCATCTTCATGCAAAGTAGCTGCTTGTGAGTCAGTTTTGCATCTATGCATGTGTGTACTTGTAAAACTTTTGCATGGGGGGATTTTTTTAGGAGCCTGGAGCAGAGGAGGAACGAAAAGAAAAGAAAAGAAAATGAAACAGTTGGTAAAAGTGACTTTTAATTTGTAGATGGAGCTGAATGTGTGTTCTCTGTTAATGGTTATTATTTTCTCTTTCTGTCTTTTTAATGCCCAGATAGCATCATACACAGGAATCTGACTCCAAAGGGAGGAGGCTCAGTTGAAGAGGTCACACCAGTTCTTCCAGTGAGTTAATGTGAAACGCACTGTGGATCATTTAATGTGATTTTCAGTAAATAAGTTAAAGAAAAATCCAATTTTTATATCATAAACTGTTCGTATCTGTTCCCAAATACATGTGACTTAACTAAACCTCCACCTGTGTCTGTCTAAACTCCGTCTGTTGTCACATTTGGGAAGAAAACTGAAAGATTTGCTCTTTAATTCAGACAACTCTCATCACTTGTGAGTCCTGACCTGCAGAGCTACACCTGTTCACCTTCTCCAGTCAAGACCGTACACGACGACGTCCGGGAAAACTTGACAGTGATTTTTTTTTCCTTTGAAGCTCTATCAGATCTGGCTTCAACCTGGAAGCGGCGGAGCTGGAGCCGGAGGCAGCCGAGGGGGAAGGTTGGAGCCGAGTGGAGCTGATGAATGAGGAACATGACAGGAGGGAGGATGAAGAGGAAACAGAGGAGCTGCTGCTGTGATGGAAACGTTGAATCCACATCATAAAAGTAATGAAGAAGAGAGTCGTATCCCAGGAGACAAATGATAAAAACACTGTCACGTTTCCATCATGTAAAAGTGTAAACGCATCATCTCACATTCATGATCATGGTGGTGGTTTGGCTTTGATTTACAGCCTCATTTTCCAGCACATTAATAACATGTAAATCAATTTTAGTTGCATACTACACATGTTAGAGGTGTATCCAGGTGTTAATGTGAAGTAGTGACTCTTTTTAATTGAGTCTACGTCTGTTTTCCTTCAGGTGAACTTACCTGCTTCTCTCTGTGACCGGTTTGCTTCAAGTGTGAGTGTTTCTTCATCCATCTCAAACACTCAGGTCAAAGCTTCAGTTTTACACAGATGTCTAATAAACTTTTACAGGACATTTCCACAGTTGGAGGTTTGAGTCACATGTGGAGTCCCTGGTGCTCTGGGATGTGACGGTGTTAAAGACTTTCCTGATAAATTCATGTGAAACAACGTGAGGGGAGGAGGATTTGGACTGAAGAGGAGGGTGTGTGTGTGTGTGTGTGTGTGTGTGTGTGTGTGTGTGTGTGTGTGTGTGTGTGGGTGTGGGGGTGAGAGGATGTAATGGACGTATGTAAATGACAGTGGGGGAGTAAAAAAAAAAGTGGGTGGTTACGTGTGTGTGTTACAGAGAGAGAGAGCGTTGTTGGTATAAAAGCTCCCTCTCTCACACACTCTCCCACATCTCCTGTGTATTTTATTTTTGTGAGTGAGGTGTGTGTGTGTGTGTGTGTGTATTTTGGTGTGTGTGTTTGTAGCCGTTCAGTACAGAGGACTTGTTAACTGCCCGGGATGAATCAGCTGCTGCTGGTGACCTTAGTGCTGGTGGCGCTCTGCTGCCTCACCACCGTGGACTCTTCAGCTTATGACAAGATCGTGACCCACAGTCGCATACGGGCCCGAAAAGAAGGGTAAGAGACGGACGACAAGAGGAGAAACCTGACGTTAGAGAGAGATGAGACACACACTAAGTTAAAACAAATGTCTCATAGTTTTCTGCTTCTTTTTAGACTTAATTTAACGAATTAAGCAGATTTATCTTCACATTAAACAGAGAATTACTAACAAACTGACAGTTTGATGTTTGTCAGGTTTTATATTTGTGTTCCTACATTAAAAACACACACAGAGATTTTATAAGCAGGTCAGACTCATTGATGAAAACATTGATTCAAGCCATAATGGAAAGTTCAATAGTGTCTCTGACATTCATTGTGTCTTCTGCTGAAAACACATGTGTCTGATGTTTTGTTTCAAACTGATTCTGACTCATGAGAAGTTTTTTTTATTTTGAATATTTCTTCAAATTATGAGAAACAATGTTTTTCTTGACACAGTTGTTCATTTTTTTTTCTCGACCTGAACGCACCCCTCCCTGTTTCATACCTCCACCCTCCAATCATCCTGTCATCCTTTCTCCTTCACCTTATCTCTCTCCTCCCACATCCTCCTCCTCCCGCTGCTTCTCACTTTCCTCGTCACTCCCCCATCACCTCCTCCTCCCTTCACAGACCCAACGTGTGTGCTCTGCAGCGGGTCAAGGGAACCGCCAAGAAGTACTTCAGCACATGTAGGAACTGGTACAAAGGCACCATCTGTGGCAAACCAGCGTAAGTTTTTACCCAAAGGAATGAGCAAATTATGAAATTCAGTGTAACTCAAAGTTCAAACCACAACAGTGTCCTCTCATCCTGCACATTTACGCCAGTAAAGACCAGAAAATACTCTGCATGTTGTAAATCAATTAAGTACTTAGAGTTTTTAGAGTTTCACGTCTTCACCTTCTTTTACTATGTTTAAAACAGCAGAGGTCATCTCTGTTTGACCTCTGTTGTTTTCACCTTCAGGCTCTTTTCTCTCTGTCTCACTTTCTTCTCTAAAACCTTCACAAACACCAGGTTCATGTTTCACTCTGAAGAAGGTTTAAATCTCTTCTTAAGAGATTTTCTTTAAAGATTGAAAGCTCAAGGACTCAACGCTTCTCTTTTCTTTCCCTTCACTGTGTAAACAGTTTGACTCTGTCTCTCATTGTCCTCCACCTTCCCTCCTCTCCTCACCAGTCTGGACTCGCTGTGTCGCCTGCGGGCGGCTGCTTTCTTTCTGTTGTAGGGTCTTGTTCGTGTTGTAAACTTGCCTCAGCAGCAGTCGATGCCCTCATCCCCCTCTGGACACGTCTCAGTGTAGATCTGCAGCAGAGTTGAAACAAAGGATATAAGGTTTCACCACTTTAGGGTTTTTTGGCAGAAGTAGCAGGTTTTTGACGGTTTTTGTGAATGTGTAGATCATTTTCAAGTTTTTGCAGTCGACGTCTCAGGATTCAGTGATAAACTGAACAAAGGATGGAGTTTGATCTGTATTAAAACGTCTGTGAGGAAAGGTTTTAAGTCAGAACTTCCTGTGATCTGATGCGCAGATGAGAAACATGTTGAGTTAAAATATGCAGAGTAAAGCTGGTGATGTGTTGATGGAGTGTAAGGCTCGACTGGAGCTGTGCTGTAGGTGACTTAAGTTTGGTGGAGGCTGGAAACGATCACACCCACAAGAAAACACACACACACACACACACACACCTCATTTTTATCAACCACCTATAACAGCTGCTGCTGCAATAAAAGTAAAGTTTGGAAAAAACATTTATGAAATAAATATGTTTTTACATTTTAACCAAAACAAAGAAAAACCAGCGGCGTGCCTCCGTCCATCTGTGGTCACAGTGAACACATTGTTCGTCTCCAGTGAAGGAAATCCAGCCAGCTGTAGCTGTGATTATGTCTGAGGTGGATCTGGTGTTGAGAGATTAGAAAAGTGTGTTTGGTTGTTTGGTTTCTCTGGTGTTCAACGCTCACTGGTGTGTGAACAAGCACGAATCTCCTAGTTACCACTGTTATAAATTACAAATGATTACACTGATGTAAATTCAACTTGCACTTTGTTCGTTTCATTATTTACTCTGGAGTAAAATAACACGACAGGAATTTCTTAATGCCTCCATTTCTACTGAGAACTGAAGAAAGCTTCAGAAGTTTCAGGTGGAAACAATTTTCTGTCATGATTTTCTGTAGGTGACGGACACGACGTGTAGGAGGGAAACCTACTTAAAATCAAGTTTATTTGTTATTTACATGCAAATATCATAATGATATAATGACAGATTAGTGTTAAAGCTGCAGATTTGTATCTGAAGTTACAGTAAGTCTGCAAAAAAAATGAGGGAATAAGAGAGAGTGATGGTAATTGATTGAATAACAAGAAGAAAAAAACAGAAATGTTTTAATGTGATGCAACAACTGTACAGTGTGTGTGTGAGTGTGTGTCTATGAGCTATGAGTGTGTGTGTTTGCACATCTGCTCATCTGGCAGCCACATTGAGCTGCTTCATGCAGCGACACTCTGCCAGAGGCCTGGTTGCTCTGCATTGGCTGCAGCTCTGTTTCTGCTCGACTCTGCAGCCATTATTGTGTCAGACTGCAGCTGGGGAGCAATGACTTCATACCTGAACTGACAGCCAGCTGCCTGCACTCCATTGTGTATTTTACATTATTTCAATTAGTGTCAAAACACAAAAGACTTTCCTCTTTAAAAGCAGCGTCATTTGTGTTCACAAAAATAGAAAATTCCTGTTTACTATCAATATACAAACATACAAATACTGTTTTAAGGGAATTAACTCGTAACGTGTGAGTCATTTTGGGGAGTTAACGGGAGAAAGTGAGTTGAGTGATTTTACTGTTACATAACATCTCTTAATGTTCAACCGTGAAAAGGAAGGAAAACAGTTATTTGTTTTGGATGTGAGTTCATATAGAAACACAATATTTCCATCACAAGACAGAAAGAAGGAAACCTAAAAACTGAGCAAACTCACTCAAAGCTCCAACTGGAACCGATGAGAAGCTTCGGGTAAAATCCCAATTAAACTTATTCCAGCGCTGAGGAACTCCACCGCTCTTTCTCTGGTGAATCATTGTGAAGGTGCCAATGTTGACTCACTGCTGGTTTGTTTGCATCTTGGAAGATGTGTGTTAACTCTGGAGATGCTCCAAACAAATGTCTACTTATGAGTTTATTTCAGTAAGAAAGAATGTAATTTATTCCCTCATTTAACTTCAGATTTGATGGAATATTAACGTCTGCTCAGATCCTTTTGTGTCATTTCTAACGCGTCGATGACTTTGACTTTATTTTCCTGTAAAACTTCTGACTGATTACGAAGGGTCAAGTGCGCAGCTCCCTCGGTGTGTTAGCAGCTTCCTGCCCGGATGTTTCTAATCCTTCTTGGTCTGTTTTCACAATTTGTCATGAGTTGTTCCTTCCACCTCAAAATACCAAATCTTTAAATTGGACACAAGAAGTCGACTGTACGATGGGGTCTTGTTTTTCTTGGGAAGTTGCTCACGGGGGCAGTAGACGCTTCTGTCTGGTTTTCATGTTAACATATTTACTGTATCGAAATGAATATAAAGTATGAACTGTAAAGTTTTGATTACTTCTACAAAAAGTTAAATAAAATCTCCGGACGACGTCGTTAACTTTTACTAAGCTTTCTCTCACGTGACTCTTTAAAACGATCTTTTTCATTCGATAGATTTATTAACGTTGCATGAGATGTATCGGAAATTATATTTCCTCTGATTGGTCTGATGGGACTAAAAGTATTTGATGATTCACTTTCATGTCTGTGCTGTTTATCTTCACTTTTCTTTCTTTCTTTCTTTCTTTCTTTCTTCTCCGTGACCCACTTGCATTTTTTGGATGCTTTCTAACACGGTCACTTCTTCTGCTCCAGCTTTCAAAAGCACTTTGACCAATTAAGGTTTTGTATTTTTGGCTGAGTGAGATCCCGTCGTTGTTCAGCTTCGCTCTACTGTCTCTAATGACTTCACTTCACTTCAACTTCAACTTTAACTTCAGTCCAAGTGCTCGTCATTCTCTCCCATCACAGATCCACAGGTTTTTTTTTCTCCCTCTCAGCGATCAGTTCTGCTCAGATGACTTCAGGAACTTATTTCTTTCAGCATGAATTACATTTCTACTGCCTCTTTTAAGGTTTCCTTTTTCTTTTTGCAGTTGAAAAAAGTGTGAATCACTATAATAGCCTGACTGCGCGTATCCAACATCTAACACTTGTGTTTTGTAAATATATTGTTTCTTTCCCACAGTGAGGTCTTATATGAGTGCTGTCCTGGGTACATGCAGCTGGAGGGCATGAAAGGATGCCCTGCAGGTAGGTTTATCTCATGTAGGGTTTTTTTTTTTTTTTTTCAAATCAAATTAAAGTTTGTAATGTTCCAGTGCACTGAACTGCTGCTTTCTCATAGTGGCTCCCATCGACAATGTGTACGGCACACTGGGGCTGGTGAAGGCTACAACCACACAACGATACGCAGACGTATCCAAGCTGAGGGAGGAAATCGAAGGCAAAGGCACTTTCACCATGTTTGCACCCAGCAATGACGCTTGGGATGCATTGGATGCTGTGAGTGAAGGTTTACGAGTTGTTGTTTTGAGGGAGAATAATACACATAAATATAATCAAATGAATATTGTGATTTCTCCAGAGTGTACGTGGTGCGTTGGAGAGCAACGTGAACATCGAGCTGTACAACGCTCTTCATTTCCACATGGTGAACCGTCGTCTTGGAACCAAAGACCTGAAGAACGACATGACTGTAAAATCCATGTACAACGACCAGGGACTCTTCATCAACCACTACTCAAATGGGGTCAGTTTATAAGGAATGTGTAAAGTTGCATGAATAAGAAATGACGATAAATGAACTTGACTTTATAAAAAAAAAAAAAAAAATCTTCATTTGGAAGGTTGTGACCGTGAACTGTGCCAGGATCATCCACGCCAACCAGGTGGCTACAAACGGCGTTGTGCATGTGGTTGATCGTGTCATCAGCGCCGTGAGCAACACAATCAAAGACATCCTGGAGGTGGACGACGACCTCTCCTCCTTCAGTGTACGTAACATCCTCAACTCTAAACGCTCTGAACCTCTAAAGTGTCAAGAAAATGAAAAGCATCGGCTGGAATCTGTCTGGAAGTTTTCTCCAGTGATGTGAAACAATCTGTCGTGTCTCGTTTCTCAGGCTGCAGCGATGGCGTCTGGTTTGATGGATAAACTGGGAGAACCCGGTCACTACACTCTGTTCGCTCCCACTAACGAGGCCTTCGACAACGTGAGCCCAGACTATCTGGAGCGGATCATGGGTAGCAAGGCTGTTATTTCAGGTATATCAGACACGTAACACGTGAACTATAACTACTTGTTTTCCATGAGGTGGTTGATTTTGATATGCAGGTCACTCAGTTGTGAAGGTCAGTCCAGACTAAAATACATCAGCAGCTGTTGAATTGATTTGCTCAGAGGGTCATTGGTGGATGGATCCAAGTTTAATTATAGCAAAAATAAAGGTCAACGTGACAGTTATAAAGAACTTTTTCTGTTTATTTTCCTACTCATAAATCATACGTGCATATCTGCATGTTTAATGCTGAGCATAAACATCGTGCACGTTAGCATGTTTACATGAGCATTTACTGCAGCTGCTGGTTTGGCTGTGGCTGCTTTGATCATTTAACATCTACTATTCATTAGCTCAGTGTCAAATTAAAGTTAAACCACTTATTGCTTAAATTCCTACTAAAAACAAGTCTAAACGTAGATAACTGGAATAAAGAATTAAACACCCACTCACACAAACCACCGACCGATCAGAGCAGGAAACTCATGTCTCCACAGTGGCAACTTATCTACTTATTTGCTGAATCACCGTCAGACCATAAATGTCTATTAAACATGAAATCAGTTTGCGGTGTCCCCAGCGAGCGGCTGCCTTTTGCGAAATACAATATAACCTCAGATACATTCTCAGACACTTGGCAAACAGGCTCAGCTGGCCAACCATGTCAGAACAGGCTCTAAAGTGAAGATGAAAAGTCAGCTTTGTTTTCTGCGAGGTTAGATTTGGGCCATGTAGCAGTTTGGACCGCAGAGCGACACTGATTGCATTTACATTTTTGTGGGTTTGGAAACATTTTCCATATTGTAATTGCTGTGGTTCTGCAGACCTTCTCTGCCGGCTCAGTTTGACAGTTGGACTTGATCGGAGGTGTAATCCCATATCTAAATGTTGATAGAATTGGCTAAATATTTCTAAAAGAGCTGGAGGAATATGTGTTTGTGTGCATGTCCATATGTATGTTGAATAATGAGTGTAACTCTAAACTTCACGCAACTTCTGCAAAGCCAGAAAATACAAAAAAATAACTTCAGACAACTCACACATCATCTACCTCAGACTAAGTTTTCTGTTTGTTTTTTTTCCCATCAGCCCTGGTGAAGTATCACCTGTTGAACAGCGTCCAGTGCTCGGAGGCCATCATGGCAGGATCGATTTATGAGACCGAGGAGGGCAGCACCATTGAGATCGGTTGCGATGGCGACAGTCTGACAGTCAACGGCATCAAAATGGTCCTGAAGAAAGACATCGTCACCACCAACGGAGTCATCCACCTCATCGACAAGGTGCTCATCCCCAACTCAGGTAAAACATGTTCGAATTTTAATCCATGGATGGATGGATGATGGATGGATGGATGGATGGATGATGGATGGATGGATGATGGATGGATGGATGATGGATGGATGATGGATGGATGGATGGATGGATGGATGGATCGATGGATGGATGGATGGATGGATGGATGGATGATGGATGGATGATGGATGGATGGATGATGGATGGATGGATGGATGGATGGATGGATGGATGGATCGATGGATGGATGGATGGATGGATGGATGGATGATGGATGGATGATGGATGGATGGATGGATGATGGATGGATGATGGATGGACAGAACATGTTTTTCTGTGATTGCCAACGTGTTGTGTCTTTGTGGTTCAAACCAGCCAAGGAAGTGATGGAGCTGGTTGGAGAATCTCAGAGCGCCTTCGGTGACTTGGTGTCTGAACTGGGATTAGCCGCCGCCCTCGGTCCACAGACGGAGTACACACTCCTCGCTCCTCTCAACTCTGTTTTCACCAGTGAGTTGATCTCCAGATACATGTTTTTTTTTGTTTTTTTTTAAAGACGGCAAAGTGGAATATTTTGCTCAATGTGATGGAGACTTTGAAGACGTAACAATGATGAGGTAATTGACCATAAATTGCATGTAATATTAAAATGTCTAACGTTGTCTCTGTGTGTTTGTCAGACGAGGTGATGTCAATGGATCAGAACCTGTTGAGAATCATTTTGGAAAACCACATTTTGAAGCTTAAAATTACACTGGGTGAGCTTTACAATGGACAGATGCTGGAAACGTTGGCTGGAAAACTGCTCCGAGTCTTCATCTACCGCACGGTAAGAGAGCGTGTCACACACTGTCAGTAAGAAGCAGGAAAAAGAAAGGACAAATAAGAAGTGGTGGAGAGAGCTGGCGTCACTGTTGGAGATCTGAAAGCCATTATCAGAGCCCCCACCATGTGTTAACATGTTCCTCTGTCTCTCAGCCATAAACAAACACAATAAAACAGCCAATTAGACCAGATCCTGGCAAATGAAGCGTGATTCGGCTCTACTGCTTCAGATATTACAATCAGCTGGGTTTCATTTCCACACAGTTTCATCGTAACGGATGATTGATTACAAACTGGATAACGTGACGCTTCGTTCTCCCCTCAAGTTAAACACCTGACAGATTTTTACATTTAAGACCTGGGAGTTTATTGTTTTTACATGTTTTTATGTAAAAACCGTGTTTATGGTTATTTGTTTCAGGCTGTTTGCATTGAAAATGCCTGTATGGCACGAGGAAGTAAGGAAGGAAGCAACGGAGCTCTTCACCTCATGACGTCTCTCATCAAACCGGCTGAGAAGACGTCCTACGAGCTGCTGAAGACTGACGGACGCTTCAAGTGAGAAACACATTTTATTCTGTATCTAATGTTGATTCATTTTAATGTAACTTACTGACTGTTGAGTCAGAGGTGAGAGGTAAAATATATTTAATATAATTATATACAAGTTTTGACCTCACATATTAAATTATGTGAAGACATAGATGCACATGTGATTACATTATTATTATATATAAACTTTATTCAAAATTAAATAAAAAATGTCCCATATAAACATGTATGTTTATGTATGTATAACTCATAATCAACATATATGCAATATAATAATTATTTATACATGTAACATAAATAGATTTTGTACAAATATTACAACCAATCCTTTGCTTTACTGACATAAATCCCATTAAAAATGACTTTATACATGTTTTATTATTATTATTATTATTATTATATTAGCAACATGTACACATATATGATAATAATACATCCTGTTATATGCAACATATGTCAAGTTCCTGTTCATTAACAAGTTCTCAGTTTAACCTAAATGTGATCAATATTTTATTTTTTATATATCTAGTGCTGGGAGCTTGCTCCAGTCATTTTCACAATAAAAGCACCAAACTGTAAATATTTCACATTTTCCAGCCCCGTGACAAATTGCGGCTGATGATGAATAACTGAGGAAGCAGATGTGTAAATAAATGAGACCACACAAGCACACGAGCTGCACACAAATCCCAACCTCAAGTCCGTCACTGCACGGCGCCAAAACCATAATTCAGTTCTTCTGTCAACGATGAGCAACACACGACCACATGATGAGTTTTTGAGACATATACAGTCCGTTCTCATCACTGTGTGTAAATATCATGTTTCTTTCTGGTGGAAAAAGATTAAAAACTGCAGTTTTCTTTGATTATTGTGTGAACTGATGATTCTTTCTTTTGTTTGAATAAATGTAGGATTTTCCTGTCTCTGATGGAGACTGCAGGTCTGACCGATGTGCTGAGGCAGGAAGGATCCTACACCGTGTTTGCTCCGACGGACGACGCGTTTGAAGGCCTCAGCAGAGAAGACTTCGATCTGCTTAAGAGTAAGATTGATTAAAATCAACCAGTGAGACGGCTGGAAGATAAAAGATGCAGGAACGAGGAGGAGAAGAAAAACTGTGTTTTTTTCTCATTTTCAGACGACCTGAACACTTTGAGAACCATCCTGTTGTATCACATCAGTAATGGTGTCTTCATCAACGGAGGATTGGAGGGAGGAGTCACCAACCTGCTTAAAACGCTGCAGGGACACAACCTGCAAGTCTTGTCTGTACGTACAATCAGTCATTATGTTGATGAAAGTGGTTGAGTTTATTTCCTGCACCGACAGGAATCAGTTAGAAACAATGTAGTGAATTTCCATTTGAAGATTCGAAGAGTCTTTCTTCAGGAGCGTATTTAAATTATGTAAAGGTTTAAATCACCTTCTCTAAGACTTTAATCCATTTTCTCTTCACGTTTTCATTTAAACTACTGACTCTAATATATCAGATCAAACCAGGATTTTTCAGGAGAACGAACCAGAATTAATCACATCTGGTTTCCTGCCGTGTCTGTTAACACCCACTCTTGGTATTAACCTCCTTTTCTTTTCCTTCCTGCTTATTTCAGCCATTATTTTAATTCGCCCTCACTCTCTTTCCTATCATGATATCAGGTCTCAGATCAGACCTGAAGGACCTCATCTCCTCTTTAATGGACACAGAGAAGTTTGTTTGGGATCAAACACTGATAAAAGAGCAGTGAAAGTGATTCTTGGTGATGTGTTGTGAGGTTTTTTTAAAAAAAACTGGACTGATGTGGTTTGACTGGATGGGTGAGAGGAAGCAGAGGAGAAAGGAAACTCATCCGTCTGTTACTCAGCAACACGTCCACCTTCACTCACGTCCCTGGAGTCAGTTAAATTACAGGAAATGAATCTGAGATGGAGCTCGCAGATCTCACCTCTAACAAAGGAGAAGGCTGTCTGGGATTTCTATCAAGTCTCACTTGACCTTGAAAACAAAAATGTTGCAATAAAGTATTTTGTTTTTATTTCTTTTAATTTTCTCCAGGTGAACAAGTCCATTCACGTCAACTCCGTCGACATCCCAGACAGCGACCTGATGTCAACAAACGGTGTGATCCACGTCGTCAAGAACATCCTGTTCCCTGGAGGTGAGAGCATCACGTGTTACCATACATCCACTCACTGTTCACTCTGTGCTGGGATCCATTATGCTGATGATAAATATGACTTACAGACCTTCCTGTGGGCCGCCAGGATCTCCTGGTCCTCCTGAAGAAGCTGATTAAGTACATCCAGATCAAGGTGATGAAACACAAAACACATGTGCTCAAACTTTCTACCTTATGTAGCTTTTGTCCTTTAACATCTATACTTTTGTTTGTTTTTTTAGTTTGTTCCTGGATATTTCTATGAAGAGATCCCTCTCACTTTCATCAGTAAGTGTCTGTTTTCCCATTTTTTCCCCTGTGAATATTTAAACATCTGCTGTGAATTAAAACTAATCTCTTTACTCGACAGAGAGGATCATCACCACGACTCATTACGTCGAAGGTAAGACGACTGTTTACTGCCGTTAAAATGACTCGATGCTCTTTGTTCAGTGAAATTCAATCTGCAGCTAAAATGTATGTTATTCACCGTACGTATCGTTTCTCCCTCTGAGGCTTCACTCATTTGTTCCTCTGATTATCCACTCTCACTACCACTTTAATCCACTTGGATCATTTGGTATATTTAATCAGCTCCTTTAGACATGAGGTAATTAGTCTGTCACAGCGTGACGGGGTCAGAGACCAGAGACCAAAGAGGCTCTTGGATATTTTTCATTTCGTTTCGTTGGGTTTAGTCCAGTGCACTTTCAACACAGATGGGAGCAGGACTCGGTGTATTAGATAACAAAGGAGATACCAAAAGGTAATTACTGTCATTGGAGCTGAAAGGACCACTGGGAGATTACAATGTTAGGACCTGCAATTTTATGGTATAAATTTAAATTGGAGGAAACAATAAAACTATTATGAGTCTGATTTCTACTATTTCTGAAACTCTAAAGGGTCAAAAAGACACTAACATCATACTGGATATTCAGACTTTTAAAATAAATGAAACTGAATAATATATGACTTTATAAAAGTCTTTGCAGTCGTTCAGGAAATTCTCTCAAAGTGAAGCAACCACAGAAAAAAAAATCTCTTAATCACTTTGAAAGACAAACATGCGTCTGGCTGCGGTTGTTGGACTAAATCGACTCATCGAGAGACCTCAAGCCAAAGATGATCCCACTGATACAAACGCACTGATGTCAGCTTTCATCTCTTTATGGCTCAAATAAATAATGTCATCGATCAGAAGCAGAAGATATAAAAGAAGTGAAGGAATGTTCCTGGCTCAAGCTGACGTTGACACTGAATCAAATAAGAAAAAGGAGGATTTGTAAGGTTTTATAAAGATATCTATCTCCATATGGAAATTTATTGATTGGGTTCAAACCTTATTGAGAAAGTTTTGGTTAAAGGACAATGAAAAGTGTCAAATTTGATCCTTTTGCAGCATTTTTTTTTTTCAAACAGTAGCTAAAAGTTTCTAGAAAACAAAACTTGTAGCTGCTCCAAATTCAACAAAGAAAGAAATGAAGAAGTGTTCACTGAAACATGGAGGTTAAAAGTAGTTTGTCTTCATTCAATGATGCAATTTACTATCCGGTTCCTTCAGGATTTTAGGCCTTTTTTTTCAGATTGTTGCAGCCAACGTTGCCTCATTTTTATCGCAGCTTTTTCTGATGAGATTGTGATGAAAGTTGTGTTTTTTTTAGGCCTTTTGTTGCAATAAAGTCAAAGCAATGACAGTATAATTATAAAGTCTTTATAATTAAACTCTGACGATGAAGTAAAAAACAGTGAGAGTGATGTGTCTGGTCTGACGTCGGTGACAAAGTTGTTTCTCAGTAGACGACTTCCTCTTGTTGCTCCACAACAACATAAAATAGTTTCCTCCTCTGTGTTGAACTGTGCCTGGATACTGTTTCTCTTGGTCCTTATCAGTGAAGGTAACTCTGAGACTTTTTCATCTCACATTTTCTGCGTCTTCTAAAAGAAAGACGCAGAAATGTTCTACATGCTTTGATAATTTAAGTTTCTTCTCCACAGTCCCTGAAGTAACAAAGGTGATCAAAGTTGTCGAAGGTGATCCGGCTCTGACCAAAGTCACCAGACGCATCGAGACCCAGCCGACCATCACCAAGGTCACGAGAGTCATCGAAACTGAACCGCAAGTGACCGAGGTGGTTGTTGAAGGGGAACCGGTGGTCACTAAGGTCACCAGGGTCATCGATGCTAAACCCTCCGTCACTAAAGTAACCAGAGTCATCGACGGACAGCCGAGTACGACCAAAGTAACCAGGATCATCGATGGTCAACCCTCCATCACCAAGGTCACAAGAGTTATCTCTGGTAAGATCTAAGTCACATGAGGACGTTTGTTTCTTCTTCAGTCGTTGATTTGATGATTCATTGTGTTTTATTTATCGCAGGTGGAGAGCTTGATGAAGAGGGAAGGGGCTTTTCAGGTCAGTTTCTTGTTTACTCACCTTAAAAAGCATGATGGTCCAGATCTGAGGAGGTTCATGGATCCTCTAACAACCTCATCCATGTTGAAAACAGTTCACAGAGCACCGTCGTCTCGTGTGAATTTTCATTTTTTCATTACTTTATTTGGTGATCACTGGCGATCATCAGTCATCAGACACATCGTTTTCATGGTGTGCACCAGTGTAACCTCAGAGGAAAACTTGTGTTTTACACATGTGACGCATTCAGACTTTTTACAGTAAAACGTAATAATTATAACTCGACAGAAGTTCCTCCAACAGCTGCATTGTGTCCATCTGCTGTTAAAAGTGAACACTTTGGATTTGCCTTTTACCATCATAACATCAAATTCCTGCTTTTTCTTGTAGCTTTTCTGGTGTTTTACATCTACTTTGAGCCATTTGGCTTGTCACTAATGGTTCAGATGAAAAAAAATCCAGATGTTTAAGATTCCCAACCCAACCCTAACATCTGCCACAGCTGGATAAAAGCCAACTCCATATTTCTTTTATGAAAAAAACTGGTTCAAATTTTCCAAAGTCCAGTTTGATTATCAGTTAGTAGCACAAAATAAAAAAGCTTCAGCTTAATAGGAAATACAAAACCAAATCTGACCAAATATAAACACATTTTTTTGTATTCGTATCTAAGAAACTTAAGAGTTTCTTCTCCACCCATTTAAATCACCTCAATAAAAATCATTTCATGATGATTATTCAAACTGCTCCACAGTCACGTTTCATGTCGCCTGTAATTTCATCAGAGTCCAGGGCACAAAAACAGTCCCAATGAATGTTTAATAGCTGCAGTTATGTCGCTTCCTGCTGGGGAGGAACGATCTTGAATCATTCGTTATAATGTGCTGTGATAATGGACGGACGGATGTTTTACACCCTATTGAAGCTTTGGCTGGTTCCCATTTAAAACACCACCAGCTCATTTCCAGTTTATGATGTTTATGTAGACTCAGTAATGATGTTACTCAGGAAAAGAGCTGATTTTTTCTTTTTTTTTTTTTTACAGTCAAACTCATTGTAGTTACATAAAGATTGTTGGTGCACCATGATTTGGATGTTTGTCCATCTCACCACTCATCCATCTGATTTAATCTCTGTCAGTGTCAAGAGTCCCATCATTACTGTCTAATATATCTGGTGTGTGTGTGAAAGTTTTACTCCATTTTGGGCCAATCAGCTCCAAAATACTATCGGCTTCACTGGTGCAGGGGCTGTGAGCTTTCTTGCAGTTTGGGTTCTCGCTCTGCACACTCATACATGTGCATTTCTATGTGTGTGTGCGTGTGTGTGAGAGAGCATGTGTGTGTTCATAAACACTGCACATCTGTACCTTTGACTTTTTGTGCGGTAGCGGAGGAGGTGTTTTTATCGGGTGTATGTACCTGTCAGTCTGTCCATCTGTCGGTCAGTACAGTTGCTAAGTCGTTAAATGACTTTCAACACCCTTCTCCGCTGCTGGTCTGAAGGTGGATCCAGACACACGAAGCTGAACGAGCCTCATATCATTGAGGGTAGGCTCCTCTTACACAAACTCTTCATATAAAAATCCTTTATTCATCATTTTTGAAGTGGTTTACGTCAAGGTGGGAAAGCGAAGGTGATGCATTTCTTTTTAAAACTGTGTGTGACGGAAAAACCGTATACAAAAATGTTGACAGTTGTTGTTTTAAACGTTCAGTCCCAGACTTCTCCAAAATCACCACCATCCATGGAAACCCAAATCTGATCGATGAGGAATCAGAGAGAATCACTAGACTCATTCAAGGTAAACGCTCACAACCACAGATAGTCATGTATATATATTTAGTGCAGCTCTCGTTTTAAATTTAGCAACTTCACCATCTTCTGTTCTTGTCGCAGCGGGAGGACGACAGCAGCGTTCGCCTCAACACGACGGCCCGGCTCGCCCTGCAGCTCAGAGAGCACGTAAGAGTCGTCGCCACCAGAGATGAACTGGACTCAAAAAGACCAAATCACTGATGAAAAAACTGCACGACAGATTTAATCTAAGAACAAATTGTCATTGTTGGATTTTCCATTGTTGGTTTTGCTCCAGGATCTAAACGCTCAGTCCTTTCACGTTAAACTTCACATCTCACATGTGATTCTCTTCATTAACTTAACGGTTTAAACTTTTTCCAGGTGGAATGAGAAGAGCGCGACTGGTCAGACGTCACCACAAACCAAGGGAGTGAATCCAGCAGAGAGAAGACACCTTCGGGCTCACCGCAGAGACTGAATGCATCTCTGGTGCTCCTGGTCGAGCGCTGGAGGAATAAAACAAAATACACAAAAAATCAAAAAAAACTGTGGACCAACCGGGAACGATCGAATCAATCTTAGCTTTGTCCAAACTACCAGTCAATCTGGACTAGACTGTGTGAGATAGGCATGATGTGTAATAGCAATGCAATTACATTAGAATACTCTCTATGTCAGTAAGTAATGTAAGTGTGCATGGAAACATGAACTTCTGTCATGGTAGATGGTGTGTGAGGTGAGATATAATCTACCACAGAGATTTTTTTTTTTAAAGAAAAGGTCTTTAAAATAAAAATCATTTCACTTTGTAAACTTGGCTTGGGGAAGTTTTGTTTTGTTTTGTTTTTTTTTTTTTTTTTATTTGAATGCTTCATATGGTGCTGGCATTCTGTACAACGGATGCATTTTAAATGAATACGACAAATGAAACAGTGTCAAATGGTGTTTTGCAACATTTGCGATGCTGTACTGTACCTCTGTAAATTATCACATGGTAAATAAACAACCCAATGAATTTTTATACAGTTTCAGTGTCAGATTCTTTACATCTACACGTGTTTACAGTCGCTGTATATTTTTCAGCTCAGCTCATCTGTGAAGAAACTGTATTTGTTCTCGTTCCTCATCAGCACTGACACTAATCCATCACAAACGACATCTGCATGTCGACAATATGCACATAAACAATTCACACTGGAGCCACATTTAAAGAATTACACAACGGTTTCACAATCTGCTGCACACGTTCCTGTAATTCTGCATCAGCGTGTGCATCTAGTGGACACATGTTTTCCTGCAAATTTTTTTTTTTTTTCCTCCCATGAAGCAAATTAACATGAAGTCAGGGGGAGAGAGATTATGAAACAGTTCTTTACTGTGTAGTAGTAGAAACTGTTTCGCAACATCATTAAAATGATTGAGAGCAGCGGCGGCAGCAGAGGGGAGTCGAGGTTTTACTGGGTTAATGTCACAGAGGGAAGATAACAAGGTGATGAGAGGAGGTTGTGAATCGGTACAAGGACGTAAAAAAACAAATTCTCATACATAAACATGTGAAAACGTTGCATTCGTGGTCCAAATGACTTTGAAATGATGTGGATAATTAGTTTTGACAGTTGCTCTGTTTTTCAGTAGATGCAGTTGTGATGAGATGCTGCTGCATCGAAATGTTTCTGGACCCGACATAAACACACACACACACACACACACACACATGCCTTTAAGTCTGAAGTTTTTGGGAATAAATGTCTGGAAATGTTTCACTTCTTTTCTCAGTTTTATAAAACTACACATCAGCAGCTCATGAATGAGCCAAAACAAAGATTATTAAGATGAATGTGCACGAGGGGAAAATCCATATTATTATAATAAATTATCCTAAACACACATGACGCTGGAAATAACTGAAATATTTCATCGTTCATTTGTGTAAACATGAGAATAATGTTTTCTCAGCTGCACAGATCAGCACAGATTATAATAATAGAACAAAAACAAGTCGGCAAACTAAACATCGTTGATGATTTTGGATTCACTGACCATCTTAAACCTCTCACATGATGTTTTATGGTCAATTTCATTGTTTTGTTATATTTCACTTACAATGTTTTGCACTCGCTGACTCTTTTGGTTTGTTGGCCAATTCGCTTGAAGCTATGACATCAAACCATCAGCATCAAATCAGTCAATAACACGCAGCATCACCACAATCGTTTCATGAAACATTTGACTTAGAACAGGCCTCCTGGCTCCAGCTGCAAATGACTTTGCAAGAAAGGATTTCTACAAAGTTTAAAAATAACTTCTGCAGCAGATAAACCACACTGAGCTCAACGATTATATCAGACATTTATTCATTTTGCTTTGTCCATATATATATATATATATATATATATATATATATATATATATATGGACAAACTGGTGCAAATGAAAATGAAATAACAGGAAAACAAAGAGACAAATAAACCTGAAAGACGATCTGTGCTGCAGACACAAATAATCACATTAGCTTTGCTCCACTTGTCCACAATTGTTCCTGCTCAAACATCGAACACTGGCATTAACGGTTTTGAAGAAACTTTGTAAACTTTGCAAACATTCCTATGTTCTCTGGAGGAAACATCAGTAAAAGCAGAAAAGCATCAGGGTGAACGGTTCGACTGTCTGAAGCTCAGCTAGGTGACACATTATTCTAATTTATTTAACACGTATAAGAAAACAAGGTGTAAAAGTGTCAATTTGCTGTTTTATGGTGAGTTAGTGTCTGAATATTTCACAGCCAGATGTGTTAAAAAAAATTTCCTGGAGTCTCCAACTTCAACTTCTCAGATCCAAGAAATATCATCATGTAAAACTTCACCATGATGTTGAAGAGTAATGTTATCATCTATAAACTCTCTCTGTATATTTCCATGTATGTTATTAACAGTGATAACTCATGTCTGTCTGGAAAAGTCCAGATAAACACCAGGTTGTCTTCACTCTTGAAGCCTCGAGGCGCCGACCTGCTCTGATAAATTTTGAAATATTCTATGTAATGTAACATGTAGTAGCATCAGTGTTTCTAAAACTGTGGATAAATGTTTAGAGAACAAACAAAACATCTTTTGAGTTAAAAACCAACCTCATATGAACAGTGACTCTTTGGTTCTTCAGCTCCAGGAGGTAAAATGTTGAAATTAACGGTTCTTCATAAATGAAGCAATGACAAGCGACTATTGTTTCGCTCTGTCAGATGAAATAAAAAATAAAACTTGTAGATGAAACTAAAAAAGACCATCTTCATCCAGGATCATGGGTTTGATTTAGACTGAAGCCAAGTATGAAATCACAGTCCTCCTCAGAAATACGCAATAACAACGGGGTAAAATAACTAAACATAAAAATAATGGAAATCAGCTCTGAGATGTTTTGTGAATGTCAGATGGTGATAATAAATAACCACATACCTGCTGCCTTCAGGGACACAATAACATTCATTTTTAACATGATTTAATTCTTATTACTAATCGATCAACTTCACGTGATGAAGATTTCTTTCTTGATTTCTTTCTCACATGAAGTGTTTGGTTGTACAACATAATTATAACAATTCACCACCCAATGAAAACACATTTTAAAACTGGTTGAGCTGAAACACCTTCTCAGATTATAGACACACACACACACACACACACACACACACACACACACACACATATATATATATATATATATTCAGTGATAAGTTGTACCGTGTAGCTACAACTTCCTGTGAATAACACTCTTGCCAACCTGTGTTATGTTAAAACTGCATCGTCTCCCTCCCAGGGTTTGACCCTAAAGCTTTAACACACTCTCACCCTCCTCCAGCTCCGTGCTCCGCGCTCCAGCTCTAAATTAAAACCAGCTCACCATAGTTTGGATCTGAGATCTGCAGTTTGAGGAAAGTCTACAGAGACGAGAGCAAAGTGGCATCCAGGATTCACTGAGTGATTGATGTGCTGAGACGGAGAAACGTGTCCAAACCACTTCTAATGTGATTGTTGAGTCAGTCGAAGATGGATGTGCACCTATAAATTCTTTCTTTTGTTATACATTAGTGTCACTATATTATACCTGAGTGGAGAGTGAGTAGTTAAATCATTTGAAAGACAGGTGGGAGTATCAAGAAGAACCACAGGAACAGGATTTAATTATATCTACCTGATAGATTAAAGAAGAAATTTATGACCTTCAGGGTTTTTATGGAGAAAGGGACCAATGTTGGTGTTAGAACAAAAAAATAACAGATAGTTGTAGATGTAGGTGAGTCCAACTACACCACATTTAAAGTCAAAGATCAAATCTACAACATATTTTTCAGATTCAGTGTGATTAACAGTTTCCTACTCATCCTTCATTTCTTCACTAAAAACAAATGTTTCAATTGAAAAGACGTGAGTTGTAATATTTTGAGCTTTTCATCAAGTGATCCCTGCAGGGAGTGAAACACTGCAAATATGAAATACTAATCAATAATCCAACATTGATTTAATAGTTACAGTTTGCCAGATTCATTGTTAACAAAAGTCCAAAGGAATTTTAAGGAATGATGGCTCCAAAATGATGAAAATAAAGACATTTCAAACTGGAAACAGACTCTAAAGACAAAGAAGAAAAACGAACTGCAGTCGACGTTTCAGAATAATGGTAACTCAGATATCTACAGTGAAGTGAAGAGAAGTGTCAGAGATGAAGTTATGATGAAACAATATGGAAACTAAATCCCTCAGTCTGATAGGATCGGCCTCTTAAGTATGTGACATGAACCGCTCAATCAGAAATACACAGTCGTGTCGACTGTTTATTTCCCTCATGATATGTCGTTTATCATCCAAAAATACCATATGGATCCTTTAACAGGGCTACGAGTTAGGTTGTTTTTATTGGAAGGGGTGTTTAATATCACAATAAGTTTTCCACAATAATATTTAAACGTTACAAACGAGCTGCTGAAAACAAAACTGTCACTCTAATAATTGTTAAAAGAGAAAAACAGTCAAAGGAGGAAACATGTCAGAAACTCTGCAGGAGCCACCAAGTTTTCAGGGACGTTGCCAACACGTTGTTAGTGTCGGTCTGTTGGGGAGAGTTTCACATCGCTCAGAAACGAAGATGATGTCTGAGAGTTGACAGACAGAAACACATGCGAGCGGCCAACGCAGAGCAGGGTTCGCTTCACACATCGGTGGATACGGTTGTGATTCTGAACGGTGGTTCGTCCACACACAGAAATTAGTCTGATCTGTGGAGAGAATGATGTCACAACTCACAGACGCCCTCTGGGAACGGAGGCCAAGTTACTCAGAAACTGTAAGAGAAGAAGCATGAAGCAACACAGATTTATTCAAACATCAAATGTTTCCATATTTCAGCGCTAATGTCTGGTGTTTGTTTAATATCAGATAATTTATGAACATTTTTAGTTTTTTTTTATTCAATGAACATAATATACAAACTATTTATTGGTTTGCAGAAACACAGGCTGCCAAGTTAAATAATGAGGCCTTTTAATATCCTGGTCAAAAATGATTTTCACTATCGCTTGTTATCGTTTATAATGAAAACATTGTTTAACTTCTTCTTCAAATAAATAACGACCTTTACCATTAATTTACTTGTTTTTATCCATATCCTGTTATAGTTTAGTTAGTTTAGTAGTTTAATTTGTGCAGAATCTGCTGGTGAAGTGGTAGACCCAAAGTGAAAATGTAACATTTAATCAAATGACAACATCTGTTTTCCCAGTATCCACATCCACATTCACATTCACAGCCTTGACTGGTTTCTAACACAGAACATGCACATTGACATCATCCAGTACCAGCCACGATCACAGGGAGGATTTTCCAAGGAAACAGGAGAACGAAATCAGACACACACACACACACACACACACACACACACACATAAAGAGAGAGAGGTGGAGGCCAGAGTTAAGAACACATCAGAGGGAGGGACGAGAGGACACAGAGGAAAGATGTGTGGTGTTGTGTTCACTGGAGCTTTCACTGATACCAGCCACTAGACAGAAACATGCACAGCACCTGTTTTTCATATATTTATATATAGTTTATACATACACACACACACACACACACACACACACATATATATATATATATATATATATATATATATATATATATATATATATATAGGTATGTGGGCTGCTCCAGCAGCAGATGTTAGAGTCTGGCTTTATGTCTGGTCTCATGCACATGGGGATGTCCCTCAGTGGAAAAACAGGAAGCTGCAGAGTTTCCTGTGCAGTTTAGTTAATCCTGAGCAGCAAACTCGGGATTACAAACACCGTCACACTTTATAGACTCAAATTCTTTAACGCTAAATGAAATTAAGGGAAGTTTAACTTTACTCAAAGTTTAGAAAATGTTGAGCTTCTATCTGCAAAAGTTTACAATACTTGTGGAAGTGCTAGAAGTCATCAAATACTGTGCAAAACAAATCAGTGTCGCGCTCCACATGTTTATTTTGGGTGATGTAGCAGCTGTAATCAGGCCTTAAATGCTCCAGTCACGGGGGTTTTATTTTTTTATTTTCAACCGCGTCATTGTCTGGTTTGTCAGCACCGGCTGAGTTGACCTGTGTCGGTTGTTTCGACATGTTTTTGTTCACTCTGGACTCGTGGTTGTGAAAAAGTTTGGGACCAGTCGAGTTTTGTGGTAAAATAAAAAAAAAAAACCAGTAGCTGTTGAATTAGATAGTAAACATAAGGTGGGAGTGTCTTACACACAGGCCATTCATACCGAGAGACTATGATACTTTTTTGTCCACATTGGTCACTAAAGGACAGTAAACACTGTAGCTATTGATAAAAGTTGTTTGTTTTTTTAATTTAAAGCCGTTAAACTCATTAAAAGATGCAGTTTCTGTTTATTTTACATCTATTATTTCTCTTGTGGTTGTTGAGAAAGTGCTAACATGATCAAACTCAGAAGACACGTTTGATTTTTATCAGACTTCCTTAATTGCTCGTGAGGATTAAAACTGGGTCTGTAAACGCCGTCATGATGCCAGATAATCTGGGCCAAACATCAGGACTGACCAGATTTCTCATCTGACTGTTGATTATTGATAATTACACAAAAACTCCTGAATCTGGCTCAAAGTGTAAGTTGTATTTGTTGTATTTGACTTACGATGAAGGTTTCCAGTAATCACATCTCAACAAGGACAAAACGTTGTTTCCGTGTTCACATCAACTTCAGTCTGTTGGAAAACCAGTTCTAATAAGATTTGCATTTGTTTTAATGAAGTGGAATCATTTACATTTATCTGTTTTGTTCTGTTTCAACCACGTCGTTAAAATGTGATTTTACACTGAAGAAACAATAGCATCATTTCTTCCACTTCGTTTCTTCAATTGAATTTGTGCTGTCGAACTCAACCTCGCCCCCTTTTTTTTTTTAAAAGAGAGTTGACAAGTGGCTGTTTGTATTTTCTTCACTGGCAGACAATAACACGTGTGGTAAAGTTACAGAGGAAACAAACGAGCTAAAATAATAAGAGAAACTTAATCCATCAGGTCCTGGCGGCAGAAAAACTAGAGCCCAACTCTTTATAAACAACGTTTCTATATCAAATCTTTTTCCACGAACATTTATATTATTTGTGTGTAAATGCTACATGAAGCTGTAAATGTTGATAATATCACAAACCTTCATTAACTTAACTCTCCAGGTTCCTAGATTCACTTTTCATATCAACGTTTTTTTTTTTTAATTACCATATTATTAAAACCACAGGTGACTACACACACTTTAGGTATGCAAACCTAAAAATTCTTTTTCACTTTGTGTGTGTGTGTGTGTCTCTGTGTGTGTGTGTTTTTCTTAATGTGTTTCCAGGCCTCATAAATCACCTCCTCACTGGCTTCATACCTTGGATCAGTTTCACAGATTTGGTTTCTTCATCAGTCAGCTCAGAAGTTTCTAACAGAGAGAATCACTGAATGATAAGAGAAATGTAAATGAGCTTAAAGTTGGATTTCCCATCGTCAACCTCGCTCGTCTCATGAATCGAAACCATATGAGCTTGTGTTTTATCCAGAGGAGTTTTACTTTCCAGGCTCTGATTGTTTCAAGGCATCTGTTTTCAGACTCTTCAACAAAAGGGAAATAGTTTTAATACGATGGACTTTCTGAAATAAGAGCGTTTTCTGACGCCATTTTTGAGATTTTTGTCAATGTCCTTAGTTTAGAAGATGATGTAATTTATATGGATCAATATAAACACAAGAAATAATGAGTAGGACATAATGGATCCTGTGTTTTTCCTGTAGAAAACCGATTAGTGATGGCGTACTGGTAGCAGTGCAGACACATGTTCTTGATATTGTAGTTAACTTTACTGTTGCTCACATGGCCACATACCAGCAACATCTCAGACAAAAGACCACATTGTCCTCTAACAAATACCACATCATTGTATATGTCTCAGCTACATCTGCTTCTTGGATGTTTTCTTCATCAAGCACAAGACACTTAATTAACAAGTGAATAGATGATACACTGTTTTACCCTCCAGTCCACTGTGGATTTGGTTACATATCAAACTTATCTTGATTTTGCTTTTAAAAGGTTGAAACATGAGGCCAAGACATGTCATGAAAACAAAAAGTCATTTCCTTTATTGATTGAATTCATGAAATACATTTGATTACATTGTTTTGGCTCCAAATTACAGAAAAATCAATTGAATTATTGTTATTCTACCTCATAAATAAAAACCTAGAGAAACCTAAAGATGTATGTTTATGTCTAAAAATACAGAACTTTAGAGAAACTACTGTAGCTTATTTCTAAATACATCTGACCCCTGTCAGTGCTGTTTGGCTTTGGTCTTTCTTCGACATCTGCAGCACAGAAATCTAAAAAAGGCCACAGCAGAAATCAGCAGAGCAGCTGCTGCCGTCAGAAGAACCAACATCACATCTAAGCAGTAGTAGGAGTACCAGGGCATCTTATAAGCCTCTGTACGCAGGTGTGGAGCCCCTTTATGTCGGATCACGTACTCCACCCAGAAGACGGCCTTTTCCATGGGTGTTAATGGCTGATCTCTGTGCAAACGTGACATTCTTTGTATGTTCTGTCTGTAGCTGTCGTGATACAACAATTCCTTAAGACCCTGTTCAAAGTTGGGGCCATTGACTTCACTTAAATGAAGGATCTTTCCAGCTCCTCTCTCCCGCAGACGTAGTAGGTTGTCATATTGGTCAAAGAACAAGGGTATGCCCAGCACCGGGACGCCGTGGTAAATGGCCTCCTGGACTCCGTTGGTTCCTCCGTGAGCTACAAAGACTTTGGTCTGAGGGTGACCCAGAAGGTCTTTCTGTGGCATCCACTCCACTATCAGAGTGTTGTTTCCCAACGTTGAGGGTCGTTCCCCTTTGTGCCTCCATATCACCTGAACAGATAACAAGAGAAATCATTGTGAAGTTATATCATATCTGTACTCAAGCAGACAGACAACATAATGAGGTTTCCATGACTGCAGCTGGAAACCGTCCAAGATATTCAAAGATTTAAAGATGCGTCAGGTTTCTATACCCGTTATTATGAGTCATTAGAGACGCTGGTATATGCTGCTTCCAGAAGAGTGAAATAAACAGAGGCAACAGTGAACCTCAGATGAACTTTGATGGGTTGTAGAGTTCAGCTCTGAACTTGTACACCGTGATAAACTTTAAGGTTTATTTTAAAGGTCTACAACCTCATTGTTTCAGTGCCTCAGGAGCAGCAGACTGATATTCAGTTGGGATTATAATTATTTATACAAGATGTGTAGAAAAAAAGCACCCCACTAAACTTCTAAACGTGGCACTAATGCAAACAAATACTGATGATTCATAGTTATTTTTGTTAAACACAAAGACAATGTTTTCTGGCAGCAGCTCTTTCTAAAATAAGCAGTGGTGAAACTAACCCTACTTGTATTTTACTGGTTTAGTGGTTGATTAGATGCTTCATTAGACACTCCAGGTGTCTCAACAATACCTTGTTGAGTTGTACATTTCCAGCGTTTAACATTTCAGATCTTTGTAAGTGGATCTCTGAGCATGTGTGTTACCTTCTGAGGCATCTTGGCAAAGACGCTGGCGATTTCATCTGCAACTTCTTTGGGCAAAGCGTTGACCAGAGTTCCCAGTGTCATGATGATGACCCCATGTTCCCCAGCGCTCTGAACAAAGTCCTCCAGATCTTCTGGAAGAGGCTGAGCCGGTTTACACTGGAAACCTCCAATGTAGACGACGTTTGGCATCGTGGGTCGAGGGAAGTCGAACACAAAGTCTGACCTGAACAACCAAATGTCTGCGTCTTGAAGAAGCGATATGACGTCGCATCCACCTTCGATATATTTATCACAGACGGCATCATAGCTCGGTCCCACCAGTAATTTCTGCTGGAAAATCACAATGCTGTGGAACAACATGTTCTTGATCCTCTGCATGAAAGTCATTTTGTCGGTTAAGCCGGATCCTGGCACCGGGATGTAAGAGAGCGGCGAGGGGGCGATTGCAAATTGACCGTCTCCGCTGGTGATCCATCGAACGTTCAACACCAAAGGCAGTTTGAGATACTTGGCCAGAATAACTCCTGGCGCTATAGCTGGGTCCGTGAGAACAAGATCATACTGGGAATCTATTAAGCTTTTGACCATTTTTTCATCATCAAAGATTTGGGAGAGTACTTCTGTCCAAATTAAATGGGCTTGATGAATCATGGAGAGGAAATCCTTGGTAAGTTTGAGGAAAGTGATGGCTGAAGCCCCTTCTCTAAGCGCCTGAAAAAATCAATACTAGATTAGATTAAACAGAGAAAGATTTTGATATTTTAATACTCAAATAATGACTCACCTTCATTTGCTCACTCAGGAACAAGTCAAAAAAGTTTTCAAAGTCTTCTTCAAGTTCTATGGTGATGGACGTGTAGAGAGGAGACTTTTCTGGGATGTACCAGCTGGTTGAACCTCTCATCACAGTGAGGTTGTGTCCTTTAGCGTGAAGCTCTTCCAGCAGGATCTTCATATTGATCCAGTGGCTGCCGTCCACAGGAAACACCAGTATGTTTCCTCCATCACACGATGGTGGGAAGAAAATCAAACACGCGCTGAGGAAGACAAATATCCAACGCACACGATGCAGTGGCATGATTCCTGAAATGAAGGAGAGAGAAATGAATAGATAATAGATAAAATATCTACAAGAACAAAGTGTCTTAAGATGTTTCAGGGATAGAAATGAAATTACAAACAAACGGTGAGATTACACAACAACATGATAATGTTTCTTACCTTTTCTTTCAGTGACAACGTTTGTCCTACTTGTCCGCTCGCCGACTGTCCATCTAAAGGACGTCTTATGTATTTGAGTTCAAACTCCAGAGATGATTGTGTCTTTCACAGGTAAATGAGTTACACGTGGCACGTGTTGTATGAAGCTGCCGTGTTGTAGTTTATATTCTGCAATTAACACACAAAGATTTAAAGATTCAAAGATATTTGTTCTTATTTTTTTAAAATCATCCTACTTTCATCACGTTGTGTATTTGTGTTGTTAAACCTCTGGTTGTGTGTTGTTTGTAGTTTTTGACCGCGCTGAACGGTTGCATCATATAAACCTGTGACCTCTGTCGTAAGGTTATTAGATTGTCTTATGTAACTTTAACCTACAAGAGTTTCACACATGTCGGCCTGAACCTGAAGATCAGAGATGTAGTCTAGTAGATGAAGTTTTTAACATGTGATGCAGCCGTTTACATGTGTTGCGTGTTTTTAACGTGCTGTGTCACTAAAGCTCCTTGTTATGACCTGATATGACCTGATATCACGACTGCAGCTGCCAGATGAAAGTAGGTGGCAGGTCTCAGAGCTGATTAGTTGAACTCAGATGATCTGAGGTCGGTCGTCTTTGTCCCAAATGATCCCGTCACTATGAGGACAAATATTTAACTTTAAGCTTCACAGGATAAAAATACTAAAAATGTATTTAAATTATAAAAAGTAAAAGTACTTAACCCTTTAATCCTGGATGCATGAAATAATAACCATTTTTTTAATATTAAAAAAAAAGATGTTAATTAAATATTTTAACAAATTACAAAAAAAAAAATGTTGATTTTTTTTTGTAATTTGTAATATTTTTTTAATTTGATTTATTTGTCTTTATTTGTTTTACTTTAATATTTATTATTTTTTAGGATTTTTTTTTAAATTGTTAAAATTTTATTTTATTGTTTTTTTGATACATGCTGATGATTTTAATTTCATAAACGTGTCAGAAACTCATGTATCAAATATGATGAAGAGTGTTAAACATTATTTTATTATTATTATTATTATTACATCATGAGATTATAATGATGTATAAGCAGCGTTTTGTTGTTGCAGTTGGTCGACGGAGGCTGTTTTATTTTAATAACTTTTCATAGGTAATAAAAGACATTTTATAAAATGCAGCAGTGTAAAAGTATAAACAAGTGAAATACGTCAAGTTATGACTTAAAGACAATATAAGAACATTAATTTAATTACAATTTATTAGCTCTTACAGTGAATTAAATCATTTAACATAGATATGATCTGTTGTTATTGTGGTTTTGTTAAGTTTTATTTACTTGTTTAATTTCAGTTTAAATATTATTTTACAACATATATGAATATTTGATTAGATAATCATCTGGTTCAGGAAATACTTCATCACATTTCTGTTGCTGTGATTTTTCAATTTTTAATTTTTTTATTTATAAATATGTCTCGTAGTATTTTTCTGTCCAGACTGACCCTCACACCTGTGCTGTTGTGTGAACAACATTAAAACACCTTTGACCAGCAGTAATTTAACTGAGCGGATCCAGTGTCAACAGAGAAGTTCAGCACCTGCTGCTGTTTTTCTGATCTATTGTTTTTTTATTCAGGTGAAACTCACACACAACTAAGGAGGAAGTAGTTTCATATGACAAGATCTTAATCACAAAATTAGAAATAAAAGAAACGTTTTATGTGAATGTTTATGGTTTTTTTTTTTTTTTTATCTCTACGGGGAAATAATGACGATGAAATTAAACCAGAAAATAATCAGCTGTTTGTTTCGTAAATAACCAAACTTTTTTTTTTTATTTTTATCTAACAAAGAAAAATGAAGAAACGCTTACCTGTAATATCAGTTTTCTAATTTTATATTACATATTATATTTCAAAGATAACCTACAGAGAGTGTGTGATAATACCGTTTCCTTCCCTGTCTTCTTGTCCTCTTCACCACCTTGTCGTCTTTGATTTTATGGTTTCCTTGTTCTCACTCTTAACAAAAACAAAAACCTTGACCAAAAAAAAAAAAAAACAATACACACATTGTTCTTTCTCTCCAGGGTCCTAATGCCTGCACCTTTATAGCATCTTATTGTTTGATTTTATTTATTTTTTTTAAAGTTGTTGGAAAATAAATCAGGTGCAAAATAAGATTCACTTCAAAACTGCAACGTAGTTTTGATTGTTTTAAAGATATTGGTAGTTTGAAGACTCAGTGTCACAGTCTGGTTGGAAATCCATCACCTCAACATGGAACAAGTGGAGCAGCAGGTGACTGTTTAGTCTGCAGCAGATTTTATGATGTGTCTCCATATGAGGTGGAGGAGATGTCCATATGTGTGACGGAAAAAAAAACATGAAACTCGGTGTCTGTACTTCAACAGTTAAAGTTCAGGTCGATGCAAAAGTTTGATTTTCTCACAAACAAACAACAAAACACAGATCAACAGGCAGCGACAGCGTCCGTGCACGTGCATCCTCTTTTTCACTCCCTCCAGGTCTCCAGAGAAAATCAGTTTCACCACAGATGATTAAAATAAGTCAGCTGGAGGAGGATGAGACCTCCCGTGACAAACATCTTCCATCATCTGGTGCTTTACTGATGGAGGAAACACGCTCCAACATCTCCCATACAGCAGGAGCTTAAAGTGAGTAAAGATGTTGTGATGAAGACGCCAGAAGAAATCATTTTAATTTACACGCTCGTGATGAGATTTATGAGCGTGCTCAGAGATGATTGAGGGATTTGTTATTTAGTTCAGGGACACACAGGATGCCTGAGCGATAAAAACCTGACAGACGCCGTCAGAATTACACGTTTTACAAGAATAAAGTGAAGGCTCAGTCAGTCTGAGTACACTGGTGTTTAACTTGCCTCCCAGGTCACTGAGCAGCGTTACAGGAAACTCCTCCTCATCGGCTTTTATCATTTGTGTTCCTTATTTTTCCAGGTGATTCCTTCATTGTTGTAGCTGAAGCTGAAGTCAAACACACCCAGTTGACTGACCGGGTCATGAACTAGTGCTCAGTGAGTGGAAAGGATGATTAACAGTGAAAAAATCAGATTAACATTAAGGTACAAAGTCCAGAAATATGCTGTGTCATATATCTTATGTAACAGTTTAAATTACCATTACAGTTTCACCAGAATTATTTTTGTTGCAGTCTGCACAAGCTGTTTTCATTCATCAGCGGGGCTCTGGACAGGATAATGACCACGTTGAAACCCAGGGACGTCTGACTCATGCAGCAGTCAGGGGGTCTCACATGATGAATGAGAAACCAGTTTCAAACCGCGGCGCGCTCGGATTATTACAGCACGACGGACAAATGAGCGAGGAAAAGTTCCTCACCTGCAGCTTGTTTATTCAACAACCTGGGCACTGACACACAAACCTCATTCACTGCAGCTCAACTCCAACTTCACGGTTTTACTCTTTAGTGTTTGTAGTTTTCAGCCTTTAAGTAGAATAAGTATTACATAAATATCTGTTGGAACAGGAGCTTATTGATTAAAAATTAAAGAAAAGTCTAGCATCTTTTATCCATCCTTTTTTTTTTCAGGAAGAGCAGAGAAAATTTGACTAAATCTCCTTCAAATAACAAGTGATGAAATCACAAAACCTCTAGACACAGCTGAGGTAACAAATACAGAAACAGAGAAGCAATTTATAGATTTTGATCAACTAAATACCAACACATCTTAAAAATAACACAAGAAAATCCAGAATAAATCAGAAAAAAATGACTGGGACGGTGTCACATTTGTGCCGTTTCCTTTTCCACACTTGACACAAGGTTACAACTTATTGTCTTGTGCTGTTTAAAAACAGCACAACACAAAAGTTTAAGTGATGTTGAATATTTGGTTAAAGATGGAAAACTCTAAAAATGGAAAAGTTGTGTCAATTTCTACCCATATTAATCATCATTGAATGGGCTGTTTAAAAAAAGACTTTGGGGGAATTCCACTGGAAAATCACTTTTAAAAGCCTTTGAAAGGCTTTTAAAGTTCCTGATGTGGATCCATCAGACTTGTCATGGAAGTGGAACCGAGATCAGTGTCACTTTCTGTTCGACAGGCGCTCACACGTTCGACTGTTTACCTTGTTTCACTCAAACTGCCAGAGAGAGCAGGTACACGCTTGTCAAACGACTCCAGTTATAGAGACTAGTTCTGTGTCGGTTTGTCTGACAATAGAAAAACTTAGACTAAAGAGACTAAACTGGGGACAGAAGATGTGGATTCAATTAGGAAAATGGTGATTTTTGGTTCAGTGGTTTTGAATAAGTCTCCAGGAAATTGAATGCAAGTCTGTGTGATTTCCCTAAAACTGATAAAAATCTGTGAGTCCATGTGAGTCCATGTGTGTGTGTGTGTGTGTGTGTGTGTGTGTGTGTGTGTGTGTGTGTGTGTGTGTGTGGTTTCCTCAGAGTGGCGATAATGTCGGAGCAGTCTCCTGCTCTTTCTCCTGCAGCTGACAGATGAGGATCATAAAAAAACAGTAAGAAACACCCTGAAGAAGCTTCTCTCTCGTGTGTTGAAGAAGAAACGCTGCAAAAGAGAAAAAAAAAATGCTGAATGTTTTGTTCGTTTATGAACTAAATCATGAGAACAAAGTCACATTGTTTGATTTTTAATGTTGTTTCTGGTGCAGGAAGGTTTAGTTTGTTATTTATATGAATACAGTTGCACAAACTGACCTTTAATTTCCTATAATGTTCCTTATACAGCCTGAATTAAAGGACAGATCAGTTCTCAGTCTATTACAGGCTCTGCCCTAAACAACTGCTTTTTATAATAACAACGTGGAGGAAAACTTCAGTCAGATACAAGTTTCATTATAGAGTCACACTGGATTATTATATTCACATGTTTCTGTGTTAGAGGATCAATCACAAAGCACAACATGCAAAAACAGACACTTTTTACTTTGTTTTCATCATATAAAATGCTTGAATATGTAGAAAATAAACGTAGCTTGTTTGTCTTTGTTCGGACTCAATCACCAGATGAAGCTGATGTAACTTGATGCATCACGACGAGTCGGAGGAGCAGAAATCTAAAAACCTGCGGTCGTGTGTTTGGTCCGAACTTTACCTCTTTCATTTCCTCTATAATGTTGTTGTAAAGCTTTTCACTACAAAATGAAGTTTAGAAAAAAATAAACTAATAATCATTGTTCTTTCTCTTTCTTGTCTTGCCAGAGAATCCTGTCATGATTCATCTTTCGTCGATATTTATTGTCCCAAGCAGACGACATGATTAGAAAATATAAATCCATTAGAGAACAAAGGAAAAGGAATGAGATGAGATATTGTAACAATCTTCACCTTTTACGCTGATGAAACAGATGGAAGCAGGAACGCAGATGGAACCAAACGACTTCCATGAAGTCCATTTATACAAATGCAGGATCTGAAGACGAGTACAAACACAGCCAACTTCTATGTGATCATTAAGTAGTCATAACACACAGATAAGACATAAACTACTGTAAATGTTTGGGCCCACACACAAACAGAGTCTGTTACATCAGTTACAGTCGAGAAAGTGTGGGAGCAAAACATTATCAGTGTTTCTTTTGGCTCAGCGAGCATCTGTACGAGACACACGGCGTCTTTTACTGGAGTCTGAAACGTATGTCAGAGGAAGATGCAGCAACATTAGAGTTAACTGAAAAACTTAAGTTTGGCAGCTTCTTTACAACGTTGACCTCTGCTTTACTTTCTGTATCATGGAGTCAGTTCAATCATCTGGGACAGATCAAAAGCTCCTCAAGGTTTATGATTTCATCCTATTTCACCATCTTCATCACTGGACGTGGTTCAACACAGGCCTCTCGCTGCTGCACGTGTGCACACTAATGCAAAGTCACACGCACGTGTGAACACAGAGGTGATTTTTTCCGCACATAAAGCTCAACTTGTCCTCCGTCCTGGACGTGGACAACGTCAGGGCAGCGTTGACAGATCTCTGCAAAAACACATTACACACACATATGCATACACTGTATAAATGCACATATGCACCAGGTTGTGGTGTGTGTGTGTGATGATGATTAATGATGGATATCTGATTGTAATCAGATGAGTTTCTAGTCTTTGTTACAGAGTTTAGGCTGAGGAGGTTGTTGTCTGTGTTACAGAAGGTTATAAAACAGGAATTTGTCGTTAAACTTCACGTTGAGTTGAGCAACGACTGTCAAACAACAGCAGGACAGACACAAACATGATGGAGGGATATACAGTGAACACATTAACCATCTGCTACAGGATCCATGGGAAGAAATGTTGGAAATAATGTGTTGATGACAGGATAGTAGAAAAACGTTGGTATTTTTGTAGCTTTGTAAATCTGTAGGATTAACACCTTTACCAATGATCAGTCAACATTACAGCAGCACAGAATCATAATAAACATTAGAAATATTTAATATAAAGTTGAAGTTTGTGGAAAAAACAGCAGGTTTATTTGAGTCACAGCATCAGAGAGAAAACGTATGGAGCAGATTGTTATTCTGTATCATAATCTTCACAGACAACAGTGGACGCTGGGGCCAACACATGCTGGCCAACAAAGCTCATTCACAGGAAGAGGAAAGGGCATGTCTGCCGTGCGTCATTCCTCAGGAGAAAAACTTTTTTCTCTTTCTGGTGAAATTCCACTTTGTTGAAACACTTTAATCACTTAACTTTATACATCTACAAAAAATACTAAAAGGCCAAATTTGAAACTGAGCAGCGCTCCAGCTGTCAAATCCCATCAAACCATAAACTTTGCATTATACAAAGCACACAACAGTAAGCTGTTACATTGTTTTCTCTTTCCACTCTTCTAGTCTGACGGTTGTTGTGAAGTTGTGTTGTGTTTCCTCCGACTTCACAGACTTTGAATTGTTCACAGTTTGACTCAAGGCCATGACCTCTTATCAAAGAGAGAAACCTGATATATATTTCCTGTGCTTACAACCTGCAAAAAAGTCTGTATTTTATTTGCTATAAAAGAACAAGATGTATACACATGTGTAGAGATTTACAGTCAAATAAACAACTGTTTGGGTTTAAACCAAACAAACCTGTCAGTGTCGTGTACGACGGGAAACTGAGCACAGACTTAAAATCACGTATGTTCCATATGTGTGTGTGTTTAGGCGTCAGAGGTTCAGCTCCGTTTACAAGAGAGTTTTACATGAACTGAGTCTGTGTTTAGGAACGAGGACGTCACGCGTCGTAACGAAGTCTCACCTTCAAAGAAGGTTTAATGTTTGACTTCACTGTCTTGAAACAGATAAATAGTGAAAAGGTTAAGGTCACGGTCACACACACACACACACACACATCTAAACAACCACTGACATGTGCATGACTTTGGTCTCATAAAAAACAATGAAATAATCAAATTATTTATTCAAATAATGACTTAAATTGAAGCTGAATAAAGTTTGAATCTTGTGTTGCTGCTAAATGAATAAGAAGATTTAATGAATGTTTAAAAATGTTACTAACACAAGACATGATATTAAATCTGCAAAAAGATCAGACACTGGATCAACATCAGGTTGCAGGAAAACTAAAAAAACAAGAAATAGAAGAATGCAGTTTGTGCAAGAGTCACAGCTGTGCTATAGAATAACACGTATATAAAACAACACATTCCTTCAACAGAAAGGTGTCATCGTATCATCTCTGCTGTTTATTCAGTCAGAACTTGAACCTCATGACAAGAAGCAATAGTGTTTTATGAACAGATGAAGAGTTTAACACAGATCCAGTCTGATCAGACCCAACCAGCTACCGGTGCTCTGCCCTCGCCCACCTTTTAAATCCCACTCAGGATCAGTTGAAGCAGTAATTACATCCCCAGGCCCCTGACTCAGACCTGCTCTTCCCACACCCAGAGTCGTCTGTAATAAATTCCTCTTTAACTTTTCCACCTCTGAGTTGGAGCCAAGTATCTGTCTCCGAGTCTCTGGAGTTTTAAAACGCCCCAGCGGACGTAGTACGTCACTTGGAATGTATAAAAGAAGATATCAGTGAATTTTTTTTTTTTTTTGCTCAAATTGTTTTGCAGAAACTTCAACTCCCACATTAAACTAATAAACTCACGATCTGTTACAGTTTTTTATTCTGCTTTTACCTTTTCACGTCATAAACATCAGGGTAAAGCATCAATGCAACAAATACGAGTAGCACAGTTCGCACAAAATTGCAGGACTGGTCTGATTATTATATTCCATGCATTGATATTATACACAGACACACACACACACACACACTTCACTGACTGATCTTACAAAAGCAGGAGTTGATGAATCTGTTTCCAGAGAGGAAACGCTGCTTTAAAGTTCAGTCACCGACTGACTGCTCTTTATTTAACACACAGCAGAGTGAGGAAGTGCTGTTTTATCTTATCCACAAGAAAGTTCAGCAGCTCTTACTCAACTTAAAACAACTTGCTTCATCATCATCATCATCATCACTGACAAGAAAGCAGAATTTTTCCACCATATCCTGGAAACACTCGTTGGCTGTCAGGTCTTTTTGTTTAAAATAAATCACCAGTCGCCTTGAGGACGTTCACTTCTCTGACAGTAGCACAGGTGTTCTGTTTTCTCTTGTCAGCAAATGCTCACTATTTATCATTTGTCTGCAGCAACATATATTGTGCAGTGAGTCAGTCGTTAGACAGATCCATTGTTTTCCATCAATGCACGCACGTATTTAAATATTTAAGATCTTGGTCATCGATCAAATTACCAAGGACAGATTATTTGGAAAATTTGCAGTGGACAGACCCGAAAAAATGCATGAATTCTTTCCATTTCTGCTGTTTCTGGAATATTATTCAGTCTGCAGACACAATAATCAGACATCGACACTCCGTTCGAACAGGCATCGCCAGTGATGTCATCGCACAGATGCAGTAAATGTACAACAACCCTCCCCTTGTTCTGTCTTTTGTGACTGATCCTCTCTCACTTTTTCCAGCATCTTCTGTATTTGACAGTTTTGCTGAGAGATTTAAATGTAAGGAATTCACAATTAATCCCCCCTCAGTGGTGAAAAACTGATGGGCTGACAACTCCAGAGGGCTGGTTTCAAACATCACCGACTCACACTGAGAATCAGAAGTTGCACAGCAAACATCAACTTAACCATAATAACCAAAAACACCAGGAGCATGTGTTTAATTTACAACAAATCCTGTTAAAAGCCGTGAACTTTCAATAATCACCTATAAAGTGTAAGAAGTGATTGTAGGATCAGGGAGTGTCTAATATTCTTGGATTATCCTGCAAGTTTACACAACTTTTCCACAGTCGTGTCTCAACATTTAATCACAATACAGTTCATTTACTCTGACTTTAATAAAAATTTGTACAATGGTCTAATTTCAGCTTTAACAGTATAATTTTCCTCATAATTAGCCTTTTGTGTTATGTGAACGCTAGTCGAGGCTCTTTAACTCGCTGCCGTCGCCGCGTTCATCTTCTGTCTCAAACTGTCAGTCGAAGCCTGATGAAGTGAAACTGGCTTCGGTCCAACTCGCTGCAGAGCCTCATCTGTGCTGCGATGACAGACGTGTTCGTATTTTTCAGGTCTGTGTTTAAAGAAGCGCTGACAGAAAGTAGAGCTTATTTTCCCTCCGCAGGGCGGATGATCTGTGCTGCAACAATGGCTGCACCCGACGGGTCACTGCCGCTGTTTTATTATTCTTCAAATCATTCATATTTTACTATCCTTCACAAAGTGTGAGACGTAACTTTCTGAATGCACAGCAGCTCTCAGGCGTCTATACTAAAAAAACAATGAGCGTAACAGCAGCTACATTACATCCGTGAGGGATTTCACTGCTCCTCTTTACAGACTCTTCTGCAGATCTGCAACACTGTGGATCAGTGTCCAGCAGCAGTGAGAGAAAAACTGTGTGGAGGAAATATTCTGGGCAGATGTTTCACAGAAATTTGACAACGTGTAGTTGGAGGCGTTGTTTTCACTCACTCCAGTGAGTTTGTGTTACATCTGTTGAAACCGGCCCCAACACCAGAGGTTACACAACAACATCAGGCACCAACCACTGCTCTTTGGTGCTATAGGTCAAACTGAACAACTATAATATAGTTGTGGTGTAGGACGTCTTCATCTGCATCTGGTGTTTGATTTTTCTGCTGAAATGAGAAAAACTTCAGAAACTCCAGGATGAATCTCAGTCCTTAAGATTCTTGCAGCTGAATAAGTTTTACAGACACTCGAGGGGCAGCTGGAGCGTCTTTGTGCCAAATCAAATGATGTGAATAAATCTGTGATGCCTGACATCGATGCTGCAACACTGTCGTTGACACTGACCTCCAGCAGCCCGACACAGGTGGTTCATGAACCCTAGAAAGGTAAAATAGTCAAAGGTCAAAGGTCAAAGGCCTCATGACCATGTTATGTGAGGAATTCCTCCACGTCTGACACATTTAGAGTCAGACATGAACCGATTAGGTTTTGTTGGTCAAAGGTCAAAGTCAGAGAAAATATGTTTTTGACCATAATTCACAAAGTTACTCACTAATTATCTACATCTTTAACGGTGGAGTAAACACACAACAGACACACGACCTGTAGTTTTTATTACTTTTTATTATTATAAATCTTCCCCACAGCCGAGACTAAAGGTTAAAGGAAGAATAAACATTTAGATGATTAAAAACACAACAAGAGAAACAGGTGATTCTGTGCAGTTGAAGATAAAGATTGATTTTAGTTGACGTCTGTTTTCATTGCTTAAGTTTTAGATGATCAGTTTATTATGAGTCAGATCTCAATTAAACAGTCTGAGCGTCTGGTGCAGTTCTTGATATCACCTGTTTCTTTCTATTAAAATATTCTGAAGTGGTTAATTATCAGCAATTATCAATTATAAACAACTAAGAAAACATCAGAATAAACCAATTTTCTCAACTGTAGTAGTTATAAACTCACAGAATATTGAAATTTATCATTTTCAGTTTGTTATAATAAATAAAAACAACAACATTGGTTCTTTATTCATTTAATTCATGACTTTTTGCAGATGTTAGAGTAATAAAGCGTCAGAAAATCGTCTTTATTGTTTTAGATCAGGACACCAACATGTGAGCGTTAACTGTTGTCTGTTATTTATGTCTTCACATCTTCACTCAGAGAACAAAGATCATTTTACAACTACGACCTTAGATCTTGGAGCAACAAGACTTTGGAGGTTTGATCGTCCAGACTGGGACAGAAAACAGCCAGACTTGCTATTTTACTCCTGTCATGTTGCAAACAGACTTCTCTCTCATCACAGATGAAATGTAGGCCAAAGACTGAAAAACAATCCTGCGGGAAAAGAAACTGAGCCAAAGTTTGGTTGTGACGCTTTAATCAGAAGCATTGAAACCTTTTCTCACTTTAACACTTTCATGAGGAAGAAAAAGATTATCTGTTGAATTATGTCCTCTTTATAAAGGCATATTTCATATTCAGACTCATGCCGAAGCTTTTAAATGTTCTTCACGAGCCTCAAACATTCGTCTGTTTCGTCTGATATCGACTTTCTCTACGTCACATCATCTGCTGGTGATAATATAACACACATGAACTTCACACAGGATGTGTTTCTCATCAGTTCCCACATAGTCAGAAACAAACATAAAAAAAACAACAACAACAATCTGCTGAATTAACTGAATTAACGGTGACTTTTTAAAACCTTTGATCAGCAGATCTCAGCTCATAAATCACTCAGTTTGTATAGAGATCAGAGATGTTCGTGGAAACATCGATATAAACATGTTTGAAAGAGGCTGAAGTTAGTTTCTTTTGTGTTGTTTTGTTTGTTAATTTCATTGTGATGTGGTTCAGACTTATTCTTTTCTATAAAACCTGAGAATTAAATATTTCTTTGTGAATTGAGTCATTTTTCCTTTTTTATTACATTAATTATGTCATTTAAAAACCTGCTGGAGTTTCTGCAGCTGAAAAAGCTGATATTTTATAGTAGAATAGACTTTATATTCATCATCATCATAATAATAATGTACCAAATACAACTATGTGCAGACATATTATACTAGCGTAAACTTTACATGTTAATGATGACTGTGTATGCTCAGGTATGTAATAACTTATGGAGTCTGTGTTGTCAGACTTGTTGATGGATGATGTCTCCATAAGAAACTGGAAACACAGTATGTGATGTATGATGAGGCTGAGTCACAGCCTCCATCAGAAAGGCTGCAAGTTTTCTTTCTTTCTTTTCGTTTCTTTCTTTTTAAAAAAAAAAAAAAAAAAAAGTGTTGGATACTTTTATTCACTGGAGCAAGTTCCCAGTTTGACAAACAGAGGCTGTAAAAACCAGATGGAGGAATAATGTTTTAGTGGATCATTTTAAAAGATGATTACCTTTTTGTATACGTTCAATATATGTGTTTTTTATGAAATCTCCAGCTCATTTTGTGGGAAAGAAGCCAGTGTTAAAATATTGTTCATTTCTAAAGTTTAACCACTTGATGCAAAATATCTCACACTTAATATTTTTATTGTTATAAACACAGCAAGGTTCAAGTTTCAACATCACTCTTGAAAAAATTCATACAAGACCACAACTGGCTTCCAAACTATTTGGATGGAGCTTGTACATACACGTGTTAAACTGATACTCGATTTCATTCTCCGGGTGACGGATGGTGAAGCCTCTCTGGTGTCAAACATCATCCTTCAACTCTGATGTGAAGCTCAAACATTCAAGTGCAGAAACAATAAACAAAAACCTGTTTTTTTTTTGTTGTTTTTTTTGTTCATTTCCATCCAGCGGGAGGAGACGAGGGGTGGGACCACTTCTCTCTCCTCAGACACATCAAACATCAACTTTTTGGATGTTTTTCTTACTTTCTGTAGAATCTGTTGGGTCATTTCTTACTGACAAAGTGTCAGTAATCTGTTCGTTGGGAGTTACATGGTCATTTGATACAGTGGTGGAGGTTGTGTGAGTGAAGGGGGCACACGAGGCCAGACTGGCTCTGAACACTTTGTTTAATCACTCTGAACGATTTGAGTCGAGGAGGGAACCATAAGTCTGCACCTGGAGAAGAACCAGAGCACCGAGCCAGCTCTGATGTTATATTCCCAGTTTTCAGATTACTGATTTAAGCTTTTGGTTTAAAAGCACAGTTACACAGAATATAAGTAAGAAGATCCAAATAAAAAGCAGCAGCACAGTTTGAGGGATTCAGAGAAACTTAATATTTCTTAGTAAAAAAACGAATCAAGGTGAAGTTTTATATTTTACAGAGACACCAGGTCTGGTTTAACTGTGCTGTCACATGTGGTCTGAATGAGCCTAAATAACCTAGAAACATAATATCAGTCCAAACATAAGGCTATTAAATATAGATTAAACAGTCAGTTAGATGGATATATAGACAGATAGATGTTTAATACAGTATTGAACCATGCATGTTTAAACATGACGATCTTATTTGTGTTAAAGTGACAGTTTGTGTTTTTCTTTTGACCCTTAGACAACTCCATGGTTTTATAATGAATCCATATTAACGTCTCAGTTGGTTGTTTATAAAGATTGAAAACTAACCAGCTCCTAAAAAGTGAAACCAAAACATCTGTGTCACCCCCTGGTGGCTGCAACAAAAGACAGATGATTGTTTCAAGATTTCAGTGATTGTATCAGGTTTATCTTGGCTTCTGTTTTGTACAATGAGAGGAAGTGGAGACACATCATCCATCTTTATACACAGTCACTGGTTTCATCCTTTAAAAGAGTGTAAGTCTGCAGCTAGCACAGTTAGCTTAGCGTCAGATAAAGACTGTTAATGTGTGGTAACAACTTGTGCGTCACTTTTAGTTTCTAGCTTTTGGAAATTAATTTGCTCATGACGTTTAACCTCACAAAAGTAAACACATTTCCATCTCCCACCCTCTGCTCCGGTTCAATACAATACAAAGTTATATCATCACTGTTTGAGTTGAGGTTTAACAGGTTGTGACCAAACACAGAAAATGACAGACCGCTATGAGGTTTTACACGCAAACATGCTCCTGCCAGAAGTCGTACTCCATCTGTGTCACTCTGGGTTTTGTTGCTGGCTGTGTCTCTACAGTCATGACATTTTTGCCCAGTGAGGTGATGTTATAGTAGAGGTAAAGTGTGTATGAGAGGTTCAAGGTTTATTTACTGTGCAAACAGAGCTTTCCCATTACTACAGCATGTTTTCACTGTTTGATGTAGTGAGTACTGTGACACACACACACACACACACAGTCTGTTTTTCCTTAATTGAGCAGCCCACTGCTTTTATAGCTTTCTTGAATTCTTTATTTTGCTGTTTTGTTGCTTGTTTATGACTTGGAACTGAAAATCTTCCACTTCTGTGCCTGTGAATGTGTCTGTTTCATCTTTAATCGAGATGAGAGCGTTGTTACGAAACGTGCTATGAAACCGATGCGCAGTAGTTCAACAGGCAGCGTGTGCTACATTAACTCAAGTGTTTCATACCAACCAATCAAAAACTATCCAAGTGTGACTTTTAAGAACCAGAGTGAAATGGCTCCACTGTCATGAACCTAAACGTAGACACGAACACCTGCAGGTTGGGATTTCATGTCTGAGCTGGTTCTTCTGTTCAAAACCACCAACCTGAACATTTAAAACATGTAACATGAAGATAGAGAAAGAGTTGAAACACAAATGTAGAGTCACTGACTCTTCATTAGCAACCAACTGAGATGTTAATATGGATTCATTATAAAACTATGGAGTTGTTTAAAGGTCAATTCACACAAAACAAAACAAAAGTAAATACAAAATGTCTCTTTAACACAAACAGCATTTGTTCGATGGCAAACTGAGGATTTATGTTATTTAGATCAATAGATAGATAGATAGATAGATAGATAGATAGATAGATAGATAGATAGATAGATAGATAGATAGATAGATAGATAGATAGATAGATAGATAGATAGATAGATAGATAGATAGATAGATAGATAGATAGATAGATAGATAGATAGATAGATAGATAGATAGATAGATAGATAGATAGATAGATAGATAGATAGATAGATAGATAGATAGATAGATGTTTAAAATGACGATCCAGTTTGTCTTAAAGTGACAGTTTGTGTTTTTCTTTTGACCCTTAGACAACTCCATAGTTTTATAATGAATCCATATTAACGTCTCAGTTGGTTGTTTATAAAGATTGAAAACTAACTAGCTCCTAAAAAGTGAAACCAAAACATCTGTGTCACCCCCTGGTGGCTGCAACAAAAGACAGATGATTGTTTCAAGATTTCAGCGATGGTATCAGGTTTATCTTGGCTTCTGTTTTGTACAATGAGAGGAAGTGGAGACACATCATCCATCTTTATACACAGTCACTGGTTTCATCCTTTAAAAGAGTGTAAGTCTGCAGCTAGCACAGTTAGCTTAGCGTCAGATAAAGACTGTTAATGTGTGGTAACAACTTGTGCGTCACTTTTAGTTTCTAGCTTTTGGAAATTAATTTGCTCATGACGTTTAACCTCACGAAAGTAAACACATTTCCATCTCCCACCCTCTGCTCCGGTTCAATACAATACAAAGTTATATCATCACTGTTTGAGTTGAGGTTTAACAGGTTGTGACCAAACACAGAAAATGACAGACATCTAAACAGTGTTATAATGAATCCAACAGCTCAGTGTTTATCCCATTGACTGTTTATTTCATGTCTGAGCTGGTTCTTCTGTTCAAAACCACCAACCTGAACATTTAAAACATGTAACATGAAGATAGAGAAACAGTTGAAACACAAATGTAGAGTCACTGAGTTCAAGTGACAGCGTTTGTTCTGTTATTTCACCATCCAAGTGTGTGTGTGTGTGTGTGTGTGTGTGTGTGTGTGGCAGCAAAGCTGTGTCTTATTATTCAAATGACAATCAGTTGCGTTATAATTCACTTTTTTTTTTCAACACCAAGCACCACACAGAACGTCTGTGCTGTGTTTAAAATTAATTATTTTGCAAACTTTTACTTTGTATCAATATGAACCAGATGAGAAAAAATGAAGTGTGAAAGTGAGATGCGAGAGGAAAAGCGACCTGAGAAAAGCCTGACTTCAGCTCTTTGTGAAGTTATGATTCTTCTGGAGAAAATTACTCACAATATACCAGTCGAGTCTGCGTTCAATAATGATGTTTTTCTTGCCATGTTATCTTTTTTTCTGGAGGGGTTTCAGGCTCAACAAAAGAATAACTCATATCTCACAATGTGCGGCTGAAATTCAGAGACAATCAATCAGAGCTCAGCAAACATTTATCTACAGTGGCTCTGAAACGTAGAGTCAGCGCGTGTAAAGACGATAATAACTCTGTCCACCATTGTTCTGTGTCTGACCCTGATTTCTGTGAAAAGAGAAACCAAATGAATATAAGTTTGTCCTCCCAGGAGATTAGTGGAACGCCACAAAAACTAAACATACGAAACAAAACGATGCCAAACGTTCCACTTCTCTGTTTCAATTAGAAAAGGTTCTATTTATTTTTTATTCTTTCTTGCGGCTCCGTCGTCTTCTTTCTTCCTCCAACTGGATCCTGCTGTGAAACGTTGTGCACGACGAGGGAGCAACATAAACATGTCAGTAAGACCGAGTCGTCCAGCTGACGTCCTCTGACTCACAGGATTTAAAAACCAAACAGAAACAGAGCGGAGGGAAACATCAGTTATTCCTCTTCTTCATTCTGGTCACATGTTTCATGCTTTTATTATCTCTTTATTTATCTGTGTAGCTGAGGACGTCTCCATCTAATGCTCCATTAACTGGTTCGAGTATCAGCGATGATGTGACTCATTTAGTTTATTTGTCGTCTCATAAGATTCAGTGTTTCAATGATTCATTGACATCATTCCTCTACAAACCAAGACGCCGCTACTTTACTGTTAAACGTCATCAGAAGTCGTCGCTAGTTGCTACAGAAGACGGCGAGACAACAGACAAAGATGACGTCCAAAGACTTGTCAATCAAGTCTGTGATTGATTAAAAACTGACAAGATGTTCGTTTACATTGATCTGACGTTTCATCAGAAATGAGTCCTGTTATCAGATGAATGGAAAATGTTAGCGATCGCTAAACTAACGTTCACTAACATTATTGATTAGCAGTTAGGGTAATAAATCTCTGCCTTTTTTGACACCTGCATTCTTGTCCTAGTGCATGCTGGGAAATGTCTCATCCCCCTTCATTTAAAGTGTGGTCCTGGTACAGCTGCGTTTGGAGGTTGTGACCCCTCAACCTTCATCTAGAAGAGAATGGAGACAGATACACGTGCTACTGACGTGAGGACGTAAAAGAGAGGAGCTAGAAATGGGATTGAACATAGGGCAACGCTGAGAACTACAACTGATGACCAGTGGACATTTTAGAGTTTCTTTACTACCATTTTGACCCAAATATAAGACAATATTTTTTCTCTAGAAAAAAGTCTAAAAAAGTTGGGTCGTCTTATATTCATGGTCCAGAGACCCGGGGGTCTAAACTAACACACATCAAACGTCTTTCTCCTGAAACAAGTCAGAGCTTCTTCTTCTTCTTAGTTCATAGTTTCTTCTTCATAGTTTCAAAATTGAGCTAATGATAATTGTCATCTGCACATTACAGCACTTTACAGTAGCCGTAACACTAACGCTAACGCTCATGTGCATGTTAAACACCACTTCTAGAGGCGATCAAATGGTTATGTCGCACCACGATGTCGTATTTATACCGTGCAGATGTTTGCCAGATCGAACAAAACTTAACTGTGTGTGATGTCCTCTCCTGTCTGTCTACACTGTCTCTGTCATTAAAGACAAAAATCCCCAATAAATTAAGATAAAAACACTCCAAATGATGCTTGTTAGCTGCTACAGGTCTTGTGCTTAAGAGAAAGAGGCGTCGTCTTATGTTCAGACAGACAATGATCATGACGTTTATGATCCTGTCAATGGAGAAAATAAACCATATTTTATTTAAACATCATATGTTGTCTTCATAGGATTAGACGGTAGAGACTGAGCGTTACAACATGGTGTCCTGTTGTTGAGTTGGACACGTTGACGTTTCTGTTTCCTTCTGGGAAATGATCATATCTGTGCAGACGTTGTCTCAGTAATTAATAAGATTGTCAAACACAACAATGTGCAAAATGACAAAAATCTTCTGGGAAACGTATCTTAGTGAATGCAACATTGCTTCAATGAAATGATACTTCCATACTATTATTAAGTATTATGTTATAAAAAAAGATTTGCATTAACATCCGAGACATATCTGATTTTATTTTGGTGATTTTAATCATCAACATCTCACAGGAAAAGAAACGCACGACAACAAAACAACATCCTGAGGTTGTTTCAACTCTTTGTGACTTCATCCTGTGGTTAAAGAGTAAAACGCTATAATCAGCTCATTTACACTTGAAATTCAATTATAATCTAGGAAATCTGAGAGTAAGCTTTTTTCCATTCTCCACTCTGTGTTTCTTTCCTGTAAAGTGATTAAATTTAATTCACTGTTTACTGAGAAGGTTTCCATTCAGGTCTGCAGACGATCAGCAGCAGCGCCAGGTCGACTGGATCTGAATCTGAATCTGCCTGTGAGGACGTGTGTTGATGAATTCATGCATGCCTAAGTGTCATCCCATCGTATAACACGTTCCTCTGAGGGAAGTGTTCATCAGTGTGACAGCGGTTAAATAAACACTGGCACATCCACGGAGGTGAACATCACAGGAAAGTGTAAAATATAAAACAAATTGTGAGAGTGTTGTTGCTTTAAGCTCGTGGATTAAACTGGATCAAGTCTGTTTTTTATGTATTTTTTTATTGTGGTTGTTCATTTGCTGACATTAACTCTCAGTGGAGTCATGGTGTGATTTTGTGTAGCTGCGATTAGACGTATTATACATCAGAGATTAAACTAAATTAAAAGAACATTTATTCTCAAGCAATGAACCTTCTTCTTAATGTTTACAGTGATTTTTCTCCTTTCACATAAACTTTCATTTCTTCATCACCAGATACTGTAATAAAACTCTGTATATCACTGACTGTAATTCAATACATCGCTGTGTAAGCTCTTTACATCTCTATCTTATCTCCATCACAGAGCAGTAAATCAGCAGCAGTAGAGATCTTGGACGTTACATAAAAGCAGCAGCCTCACAACGAGGTGGCGGGTGGTGCAGGAGGGGGCGTCAAAAAGCACTAAAGCAATGATTTTACAGAGAGCAGACACTCATGAAGTTTGGGTGGGAGGAAAGTCCGGGTTTCCCGCAGCCTCAGGCGGCTGTAGATCAGTGTCACAACAAGATATGACCTGGGCTGCGTGTTTCAGTCAGACAGACGGAGGAAACTCTAAAAACCTGCAGCTGGAGCTTCAGATCTGTGTTGTTACAGTGAAACTCTCCTTATTTGACCTTCACACCAATGCAAAAAAAGCTTCCCAGCAATAATACATGTTGTTCAGGGATGGTATTTACACAGGACTTTAATTCTTTAAAAGGTTTCCTAGTAAAGCTAAATGCTCTTCTGTTATTGTTCTGGCATTTGTGTAAAATAAACTGTAGTTAAATGTTTGGACAAAAGCTGGTTGTTACAGGGTTGTTATAGCTTCACTTTGTGGATTTAAATGTTAAATTTAAATGAAGCTACTTTTAATCACCATCTTTATATTAATCATCAATGTGTTTCTATTTCAGCAACAAGAATAAAAAACAGCAGGAGTGTTTAAAAAAAAAAAAAGACCAGTAGGAAAATATTTACATCACACAGCAGGTATTAAAATAATAGAGTGATTTAATGTAACCTGGTCTGTGCACGAGCTTCAGCAGATGTTTGTTCTTTCTGATTATACTTTTACTGCCCCATGTGTGTGATCGCCGTTTGCCAGAAAAGACGGAGACAAGACGAGTCAGCTACAGTTTGCTATTCAACATGCTGAAACAGGATATTAAAAAGATGGTGGTAGCGTAAGTCACTCACTGTTACGGACTGAGCCAGGTTTTTTTTTAGTATCAGGTTGAAAGTGGTGCATGAAAAGATCAATGTTCAGAGAATATACATGGACACAAACTGATTAATCTGTTTAAAAATATACATTTCTATGTAACTTTATTTATAGATGTTTCTCCTCAAAAGCACAAAGTCAGTGTTTACTATAGAGCCATCAGTAGCAGCAAAATGTCCAGTGAACATTTCACTGAACTGAATCTAAATATTTCTGTCCTGAAAAATGTTCAAATAAACTTAAAACTCGTTTCCAAAGCGGCCGAAGTCATCGGGCTGCACCGATGTCAGTTGTTTTAAATCTATGGAGCATTTTAGTCTTTTAGTCTGTGTGTTTTGGACGTCGTCACATTATTGTTCGCCAGCAGCTTGAATTGTGAGACACGTAACTAAATAACCTGTGCCGTGAAATGTAATGGTTGTATTCCACACGGGGAATATGAAGAGTCAACAAATGAAGCGTAAGGTTTGATCAGTTCGTCTTTTAAAGTTTTTCAAACAAATGCAAACACATTGTTTCTGTGCCACACCCGTTGCTATGACACTTTCCATGTTGAGTAAATTTGACACGGTTGTTGTAGCAGCACGTTCCCCCTCCAATGTCCAGTTAATCCTCTCAGACAATTGTAGCAGGAAAGTGGGCAGAGTGGTAACGGAGTAACCTTGTGACTGCTTTGGAAAATAGACGACATGTGTTCACTCACTGGCTCGCTGAGTGTTTCCTTTGGCCAAGATCTCATGCTGTGTTGTCCCATCAGGCCATTCCTGTCTGAAATGATTCCTGGCTTTAACTCCTCTCTCTGTGGTACACACACACACACACACACACACACACACACACAGAAGTCGACGCTGCAACTTGTTTCCAGCTTCATGTGTGTGAAATGTTACAATGTGTTGACACAATCTCTGAGGTTTACTCACATTTGAGACATAAAAGCTGATCACCTCATTGGATTTTACAATAATACATTAATTAAACATCATGTCAATAAATACAAATGATCAGCAAAGAGTAAAAAACATGTTCTGACAAATAAGTGACCTCAGGGAGACAAAGAGCGAAGGTTGGAGCAGCTCTTTGTTCTTGAAGCCAGCTCACGTCTCAGGGTGACTCACTTATAACTTTCTGATTACGCCGTCGTTCGTCGACGTGCCCAGAAGGTTTGCACATGGATGAAATCCATCACAGTTCAACTCATCACTGCCTCAAACTTTAACATCTATTCCAAACCCTTTTTTATCTGTAATAAGATTTGACATGACATGTCTTCCATGACTGAAATATCACTGTAGCTACTTCCAAAATACCATGTTTGTCTGAACTTGTATTTTCAGCTTTCACTGACACTTTCTTTGTCCTTTAAATGTAATTTCTTTCATAAATCAACTCAGTATACAACTTTTATTAAAGGAGTGTTATCACCTCTCACAGCTGTTCAGCGTCTCCACACACTCAGGTCGTGTGGTTTCGTTTGCGTTTGTTCTTCTGTTCAAATAAAAATCCACTCAACTCTTCAACCAACTCTTGGTTTTGACATCTGAAGGTTTTAATAAAGTCAAAGTGTCCAGATATCGTGTGCAGCTTGTTTGTAGCGTTGAAGTGAAATAACCGTTTGTTGCAAATCCTGCGAAGTTCACACTTTCCTCAGTCTTCACTTCCTCCTGTTTTCCACAGAATCAATGTAAATGAGTCACTGCTGATGTTGGGACCAACATCGTTATGATGAGGTTATGGAAATCAAAAACAAAGAGACCTTCAGTAGAAAAAGGATGAGCCATTGTGTTATTTTTGTTCCTCTTTTGTACACTCAACACTTCCATACACTTTATTTCTTGCTGATGGTTTTAGTTTTCAGTTTTGTGTCCGTGACACTGAAGGAAACAAATATTTATGTAGATGGATGCTGCTTTGAAACTGCTTTAGCACAAATATATAAAAACATTCAGCTTCCCACCATGTTAAACTAAACTAAAACAGAACTAAAGATGTTTAGTTTTCTTCCATATTTATCCTCACTCTTCTCTTATCAGCATAAATCTCTAGACGACTATCTCCAGCTTCACACTTCCTCCACTGCTTCAATATGTAGATTCAGTCACATCCCAACATCTATATATTTTTACAGTCTGCTTCTGTTATGGCTTCTTCTCGGTCTCATGTTTGTGTGCGTGAGCATTTGCATGTGATCCCACGGTGCCCGGATGTTTATACATGCATGTGATCCTTGGCCCAGTGATGAGCTTCCAGTGAGATGCTGGACTGAGGCCTGTTCCAACTCAAACACTCATCCAGCTGCTTATCTGAGAGAAAAGATCAGTGCTGAATTTGTTGTGTATTTGTGTGCGCATGTGTGTGTGCTGCAAAAAAACAAGAAGAAGATGGAGTCGTGTGTGTGGAGTCTGTGTTTCTGTACGCAACGTGATGTTCATTAAAACTGAGCCGCACGTCTTGTGGAAAAAAAAAAACGAATTAGCAGTGAATAAATTTAGAAAATTCATGGATGTTGACTGCTGACAAAGGTTATTAACATCTAGGTTTTATATTAACTGTAGAAATGAAAGTGGAGGGGGAAAATGGATCAAATGACTTCTTGGGTAGTTTAATTTTTCTGCGGTTTAATATTTTCTGATGAATGTTGAGGAACCGGTGACGCGACGCGCAGTAATTTGAGTCGGTTGATTTGATAATTGGCAGATTTTTCAGATTTGGATTTTTCAGCCTCATGTTTCCTGTTCTTTTCTTTATATAAAATATAAACTCTGTCAGAAATGAAAACCATCAGAACGATAAGTGGCCCAGGAATAAACGGCGAGCAACAAACGGCCGCTTCTTCATCCAGTGAAGAACTTATTCCTCAGTAAATCAATCAGAGCTGTTATTTATTATCATGACTCCTCGGGGCCGATACATCCAAGACTAATAACCACATCACACTAACCCACTAAAATCAAACAGTGTTTGTAGGTTTTCATATCCATCGTGTGCTCGCTCTGTTCTCTCCTTCACACCCCGTCCTCCTCCTCCACCGTGTCACATCGCTTCTTCCTGCTGTTTCGGGACGATGTCCAACACTGACGTCAGGCTTCACTCATCCAGCAGCAAACTGTTGGACGACCATCAACCACAGCGACTGCCAGAGGGTCACCAAAGGTCACGTTATTGAAATGTAGACACACAGTCTGAAACTGGAGCTTTTAGCTTGAGGCAGCTGCCAGAGTCTCACGTCTTAAATTCAGTAAAGTATTTATCTCTTTTTTTTATTAAAACATTTTAACATATGGTTGTTCTCATCATCTCCAAAAATCTCTGAGCTACCAACTGTCATTAAGTACCAGTCCCGCCACAAATAAACACTAAACAATCACCATAGTAACAGCCGAGATCTGCAGCATCGTTACTCAAAAGGTCTGAAGGGATGAGAGATATGAGCAGTTTAGATAATCAAGTAAAAATAAACAAGGAGAAAAGTTCAGTCGTGTAAATCATCAGTTGTATTCTCACTGGAAAACTGCGAGTGCAGTGGGTCAGAGTTGAGTTTTTTATTTTTACCATAACTGATAACGACAATGTCCAAAACAAAAATTAGGAAACTGAAAAACAACTGTATAAAAGGACAAAACTGCAAAAGGTCCTCTAATGGCCAATTATAGGAATTATGGCTCCAGTGTGCTTCTGGTTTCACTGGACACAGAAACCGCTGATATTTACTCCACATAAACAGTTCACACGTCTCCGGGGTCTTCCATCATCCTGATACTGGTCAAAAAACCTGGAAGATTACGTCCGAACCACATCCATCATGAGATAAATCCAGCTGTGATCTCAGGGGGACTAAAAGTTGACACTGTGACACGTTTCTCTTTCCAAATGTCCAAACTTTACTCTGAACAAAAGACACAATACAGGGGAATTTGGAATTCTTATGAACCTTAGGGGGAAGTTTAAAAGTGAACTTGAGTAAATTACCAGAGAAATTTTCTTTCTCGTTCAGTCTCTACTCTGCCTCTAGTTTGTGATGGATGAGGTCAGTTCAGACCTCACAGAGAGAAAACTGCTTCTTAAAAAAAATGTTTGAAAGTGAATTAATTTCCATAGAGAGAGTCACGGGAACGGAGGCTTTTGAAATGAAAATCAGTCATTAATTGAAGACAGTCTTATAATATGATACATTGATTTCTCTTAGTCCTCAGACAAACTGCTTGAGTGTGCAACGTGTTCACATGTCCCCTAGGACGAGTCTAAAATTACTGTATTAAACGTGAAACAAAAGTGTTTCTGTTGCTGTTTTGTTTTTTTTATTTTCAAGCACAAAATAAAAGATAAAGATCTAGATTTCATCCAGAAACATGAAGACAAAGCCATTTGTCTCACTGCAGCTACCGGCCAACTCTTCATAGGACTTGTGCTCTTCTCCCATGTGAGATCAGGAGATTTTTCTCCAGTGTTGTAATCCTACACGACACGAGAGCATTGCTCATTGTTTGGAACAATAGCTGAGTCACAAGTTTCAACTGTGCTGAGTCCAGATCTGCAGCTTTAATCCTCCTCAGGGTCACAACTGGACGAGCGGTGGCTCTCAGCTCCACAGAGCGCCGTGTTTTTCCCACATTCATAAAGAAACATAACTATACACAACAATCGACAATAACATTATTTCACCTGACTAACGTTGTGTATTTTTTAATTCAGCTGCTATAATTGTCCCTGACCCTTGGAGGTGTGGACTCTATTAGATCTGTGAGCACATGCTGAGGTGTCTGGTCTCCAGATGTTTAGCAGCTGATCTTTGAAGTCCTGCAAGATACAAGGTGGAGTCTCTGTAGATTCAAATTGTTTGTTCAGCACAGATGCCTAATTGGTTTGAGATCTGGGGAATGAGGAGTCAAAGTAACATCCACCAAGGTTTCTTAGGAAACATCACACTGAGCAGAGTGTTGTAACTCTTCCTGGTGCCACGTTTTCTCCAGATCCTCCTGATAAAACCGGGTTTATCAGACCAAGTCACCTTCTTTCACTGCTTCATGTTCATTGTGGTTTTGGTTGTAAAAGGGGTCAATCTAGGAGCCATAGTCTCTCACATCTGCTGGTTCTCCTTTTGCTCCTCATGCACATCAGTGTTTCTGCAGCTGGTTCACTGGTTTTCCTTCCTTTCATCACTTTAGGTGAATTATTATTATTATTACAGCCAATGGCAGCCTGAGCTTCTCTCCTCTGTTAACCATTTCAAGTGTTGTATGTAAATTAGCATGTGTCAACTTTCAAAATAGATTTGAGTCTGCACCTGCTGCACATCTGACTGGACCGGTGCCTCCGATGCTGCAACTTATTTAAAAGCTGTGTTTATCCGACCGTCATGGCGGCTGTGATTTCATGTGAGCGTCTCACCTTTAACTATTGTGTGATTGTTACTTGTTTAGTTTGTGTTTCATGTCTGAGATGTCTGAGTTTTATTTCCACCAGAAGTCAAGGTGCTACTCTCTGTTTATTGGTCAGTTCGCCAGAGAAAAGTTATTCAAGGTTTTTGTTGTTTATTTTATCAGATTACTCTTAAAAACAAACTTTTAGTTGCATTTCTTTTATTGATTTGATCTGTATCTACTGCCCTTTTTCTTCTCCAGATCTCGCTGGTTGATTATTGTTAATCTGTAATGTTTTTTCTTTTTAATTACTCCACCTGGTTGTTTATGTTGCTTCTCTTTTCCCATCGTTGATCTGAGTCGTAACAACACTGACCTCTGTAAACGTGGACCGTCCAACGTCCCACAGGAACTTCAGTCTTGGAGATGCTCTGACTCCGGCGACTCGCCATCACAGTTTTGGATTTTGGTCAAAGTCGCTCACATCTTTATTATTTTCCTGCTTTCGACACATTAACTTCGCAAACAAAATGTTCACTTGGACCCGGATACGTCCCACCCATGGACAGACGCCAAATGTTGTTCGCTTCACTCGTCTGTGGTCGTAATGTTACGAATGTTCAGTATGTGTTTATCAGGAGGATGCATGGAAAAATTTCACTTCTGGAGATATAAACCTTATTTAGGTGATCCAGATAAATCTTATCCATGTGTTCATAAGATGTAATGAAACTCAAAATCTTGAACCAGTTGTTTAGGTTGTGTAGAGGTATAAAGGTCAGTTACATGATGGACAAAAGGATGTAACGCCAACATAAATATTTAACTTCTACATTTTTGCACCATATACTTTGAAATGTGACATCCTCCAGAGATTTGATTCACATGACAATCTGCTTTTTTTGAAACTTGAAAATCGTGACATCTTTTCACTTGGGCCGGGGTTGACGTTGTTAAACTCCCACGCAGCTGCAGGCTTCATCTCTTTCACTCAAGAGAACAAACTGCTCTGTGAGACTGAGATGGAAAGAAAATTTTTTCTCTCCCACGATTCCCAGGTCCCACGTCCATCAAGGTGAGAAAAGGATGAAGAGGAGACAGCGTGAAGAGCTGGAGCGGGGGAGGAAGAGTAAAAGTAGATGCAGGTGCTGTATTTTTATGATTGTGCCAACTACTACTCTCTCCTTCCCACACAGACGTGTACTCTGCCATATTTAATGAAGCACTTGAACATCCTCGTGTCTCTTTAATGTCATCTCCCATTTACCATCTCCGCTGAGTGTGTGTGTTCGTCCTGGAAAAATATGACCAAAGCTCATGGAGCAGTAAAGTCACGGATAAAGTTAAAAAACAAAGCAACATGTAAAAGGTGTTTTTGTGTTGATAGATCTATCACATCACAAATATATTTTGGATTTGAAAACTTCCAACATTTTTTGGCTAAAAAGCTTCAACTTTATGTTTTTCTCGCTACACATTAGCTTCTTATTCTATTACTAATTTATGATATTATTAATATTATTCATTATTTTCCTTTTGAAACACTTTTCAATTCACAGGTGTTATGACTCATCAGAGGCAGATGTTGGCGTGTAGAAATTATAAAGACCTGATTCTCAACCTCTCTGTGCACCAGACCAGTAAAATGCCCATAGGAGCAGCTAATGAATGGATAAATAGTCAGTTTCGGTTTCCAAATGAGCACTGGACTAAATCATTAGAGCAGGAGTTCCCAAACTTAACTCCTTTAAGCCTCTGACCTTCAAATAATGGCACTGGACACTCATCACCCTCCGCCGTCCCTCGAGGCTGCTGAAGCATCAGAGGTTTGTGATTTATTTAAACAAATTAGACGCAAATGTGACTCTACTTTTTCCGGTCGTGATGAAAAATGACTATGTGCAACTGAGGCTGCTGGTAAACTGAAATCATGACCTCAATGGTCTCGTGGGAACAGAAAAATTTGAGAGACTGATGACATATTTTTCTATTATTGTTTGGTTTTATATTAATCTAACCTCTAATCGTTTTTAAACGAGATCCTGCTTTGGGAGCTTAAACGTGAATGAAAACCAATAAACAAATTGTTCATGTCAAGACAAGAAGATGATTTCAAGACAAGATGATGTTATATGTGAGTAACGTGCACAGATGGTAATTAGTAGACATTAAAATATAACATGTATAACCCACTTGAACCACTTGACATGTTAATCATCTCTCTCTATACATGCTGATACAAACCAAAATTGACTCTTCCTGTTCCCCTAAGGTCTTGGCTCTGGATCCATTTATAAAAGTCATTTACATTGTAATCAAAATGCTGTTTACATAGATACACAGTCCCTGAGAGTAAGTCATCAGTTCTGGACACTTGCCACCACTATCTTCCTGCAGAGCACCCCCTCCAACAAAATGAATAATTGTTTGCAGCTTCTAATTTACAGGCGAGATTACTCCAAACGTCAAATCCTGCACCTTTCTGCGCTTGGCTGCAATTCAGAGATTAAACAACGCGTTGTGCAAACAGATCAGTTTGTTGTTGTTTTATCCAGGGTGTTATTAAGAGAAAGAAGTCAAATATGTGTCTGACAGCTCTTCAAGTATCAGGTCGTCTTCTTTTGTTGTTAATGAAGATGCAAATTTGAGTTGCTTTGCATCGACTTGTTGCTCATTTGACAACCTGCCAGATGTTTCTGTCAAAGCCCCTGGAGTCACAATCACCACTGTTATCATCATCATCATCATCATCATCATTATCAAGAAGGACCCAACCTCACGTCTGATATTGTTTTCATAATAAACAAACTCACAGTAACTAAAATATGCAGCTACACAACTCTGACACGGTCCAAATCCATTATCTACGTTACTAAGCACAGACATTATATATCCCAGGAAAACTGCCATGCATCTCGGTCTCACTTATACTTTTATATCTTTTTTCCCGTTATGGCTCCGCGCTGCAGCGTCCAGCTGTTCACTATTATATGCTTGTTAATTCCAAGTACAGTCTTCACTGTTGAGGACAGAAAGAATGAATGGATGGAAACCAGTCGGTGTGAAAAAGCTGAAAAAAGTGAAAAAGAGACGCTGCCAATGAGAAACCAACTTTTTCTTCTCTTGTTTTTGTTTTATTGTTTCATTTATACACATGAATACTCAGTCACACATCAGTTTGTTTGTGTTTTAAAAACCAAGTGGTGTTGCTGCGATTTAGACTAATTAAAACCACTGATCCTTCATTTCTGGTCAATTAGTCATTTAAAAAATACACAGAACTGATCTGAGATTTGACTTAATGGAGAAATATTTATTATTGCAAAGATCAGAACACTTTTAATTAAATTACAACAGAGTTTTTACCAGAAACAACAACGTGGGTGTTTCACTAACACACATGGATTTAAAATGACTCAAAATCATTTGAGTCACTTGTGTTCAGAAGAAAACAAAAGTTTAGAAATGTGACTGACCCCAAGCAAGTCCTGTCATGTAGCCTTGAAAGAAAAGGATACGTGTGTGTGTGTGTGTGTGTGTGTGTGTGTGTGTGTGTGTGTGTGTGTATGCAGCAGGTGAGGACTTATCCTAACTCAGCCCCACCCTGAGCATTTCTATCCTCATAAAGAAGTTAAACTTACACCAATGACAAGTTCATGTTGAAAGAACAAAAAACACAACTTCTGTCGTTGATGCTTGAAATAATAATGGTTACATTGAATCTGTGTAGCTTTAAGAAGCTTAAATCACATTATAAATGTTGTAATTGACACGTGTTTGAACGCATGCACAAGTTTTTAAGATCTGAGACTCAGAGAATAAATACACACATGTAACACAACATGTAAAAAGCTATAAAAAAGTACTTTTATATAATTTAAACCTGATTCTAGACATTTGAAATATAAATCTTAATGGAAACATTTGTATATTAAATCTTCAAAAGCTGCTGTAAATATCTAATATACAGCACAGACACTAACTGTTCTCAGATCAGTATTAACACATCTGGTTGTTTTCTGTTGGACTGTTCATCGTCCTGATGAATGTGTGATCCTACTCCTCCCCCTACTGTACATTCAAGGGACTTCAGCCTAAATATAATATACACATTTAATTTAATTAATCTGCTCTTAAATGTGACAATAACCTCAAAGACGTCCTTCATGATCTATAACAATTTACAATGAACTCGTGCAACAAACTCAAATGGATGTTTTGGCTACTTTTAGATAGATAGATAGATAGATAGATAGATAGATAGATAGATAGATAGATAGATAGATAGATAGATAGATAGATAGATAGATAGATAGATAGATAGATAGATAGATAGATAGATAGATAGATAGATAGATAGATAGATAGATAGATAGATAGATAGATAGATAGATAGATAGATAGATAGATAGATAGATAGATAGATAGATAGATAGATAGATAGATAGATAGATAGATAGATAGATAGATAGATAGATTTCTTGTGTCGTCAGTGAATCCAGACACATTAAACAAAAGATCTTCTAACAGATTCAGGAAGAAACAAAATAAAGAAAGACCAGAAGGCTTTTTTCTTTCAAGTTCAAGAGTCTAAATCTTCTCATGAGGCGTCACACACTATCAAAGGCAGCGGTCAATGTGTCTCTGATACTGTGGCCACATTATCATAATGTCAATCATGACCATGTTACTGCTACAGCTGCAGGTAAAAACAGAGCCTGTGGGCCTCCATTAACCTCCCTCTCACCCTGCGCTCCGCGGCAGAAACCATTTCCTTAAAATATAGGAATATCACCTGTCTCTAGAGTTATTGTTTAGTAAAGATTTAAGACGTATAAATACAGTGTTTACTGATAAAAACGCTTGGATTCACAGACAGAGTCTTAAGACCAGACTCACTTTTCAATTTTCATTTAAATTTGGATAAACAAACTTTCAGGAGCTTGTTTGTTTAATCCAGACTTAAGATCAAAAGCTGAGTGATGAAAATGATTTAACAGCATCTGTTTTCTTTTTTAACTTATTTCTATATTTGACAAACTGTACATCATCTTTTATGCTGTAAGAAAACAGTTTGGAGACCGTGTGTTTAATTTTGATTTTCGTCAATTCAGAAACGTTTAGTGTAAAAATATCTCAGGATATTGAAGAAATGTGCAAATTCTCTTTGAGAACGAAGCCAACTCATGCAACAAATTACATATTTTGTTGATATTTTAAGTTAACTAAGTAAATGCAGAAAACACACGTTAAACACACATGTTTGGACATAAAACACATGCCAGTGTCGCCCATGTTTGGACACAAGTTTTCAGACATTTTTATACGAATATGTGGTGAATTGAGAGGAATTTGTTTGTGCTAATGGCCACACAGCCACAATATATTTTCATTCATGCTTAAAACAAGTAAGATGCTCACAAATTTACACTGCACATTCTTTATAGTTTAATTTATTTATTTACTGAGCTGAGATGAGTTTTAGTGACTACGTCCTGATACAGATATAATCATCTATAAGATATTAATAAAGAGCAGCTGAACATGAAAAGAAAAAAAACAGGAATTTGTTGGATCAGCAACATCTAAAGAAACACATTTGGTTCTTATCTTTACTGTGAAGCTACACAGCTAAATAATCAACAATTTAATTCACATGCAGACACTTGCATTATTTTTGTCTTTGTATGTATATATATATATATATATATATATATATATATATATATATTATTGTTGTTGTTGTTGTTGTTGTTTATAATAATATATTATTATATTCCTTATTTTATTGAGTAAAGTAAATAAATAACCTTGAAGTGATTCTTCAGCTATTTGATTTGTATTTATGTTTAGTTTTATGACCTTGTGAAACCTCCGGTGAGTTTGTTGTATTCTGGTATAAGTTGTATTTACGTTTTAAATAAATAAACTGGATGTAATATTACTGTATATGAAGGTGTAAATAAATAACGTGGAGCGTCTGTTGTAGCGCCCTCCAGAGGCTCCGCCCACCGCGGCTCAAACCGGAAGTTTAGCTGTTGTTGTCACACTGGAAGAAAATGGCTGCTGCTCCGACTTTTTTTCAATGAAGACACTGATATTTCAATTTCATTTCGTTTTCTCGCATCGGAGCTACAGTCGACCGCTATGCAACCTAGAAGGTAAGTCCATCCTGTTGGTTGAGAATGACGTCGCTTTGTTGTTTTTAGTCTCGGACGGTGTAAACATCGTTAGCGTAGCTGGGTAACTCACAGCTTGCCCACCAGGAACGGGCTAGCATGCTAATGTTAGCCGTGCTAGCCTCAACGGTCAGGCATCAGCGAGCTTGTTGCTATTCAGCCACTGTGTTGACTCCGCTCTCAGTCACTTCACTTCTTTAACCTCACATACGCAGTTTTATCGACTCCGACTGTTAATGTTTAACGATTTACTTTGATTACTGTTGCTGTTTAAACAAACAGAAGCAAAGGATGAAACAGTTTCGCTCGGTTGTCTTCTTCTTCTTCTTCTTCTTCGCAAAGCTATTTGGCATCAGCTCTGACTTTTAACAACCTGGCAGCCTCACCGACTGTCTGAGTGTGTGTTGATTGATCTGTCGTGTGTGTGTGTGTGTGTGTGTGTGATGTGCAGGGTGTGAATGGTCACTATAGGAAGGTGACGGTGTGTGGGGCAGAAAGGACAGCATCGTCTACCGTCACTCGCCACTTGCAGCTGGCGGTGGACCACAATGGTGAGTTTCATCTTCATCACATCATCTTTATCTCATCATCATCATGACTTCATGTATTTAAAATCACAGGTTAAATATCACACCACACATCATCACCAGCTCTGACACAGTTTGTCTTTTCTCTCTTTCACCTCCAGCAACAAGTTTTGGAATATGCATTGGATCGAGCCGAGGTATAAAAAAAAAAAAAACATCATTTCAGGTTTATTTGTTCATCTGTTGCAGCAGAAATCAAAAACACGCACTCCGATGCATGTTACTCCTGCTCCATGCTCACTCATTTTACACTAGTTTTATTATCTGTCGTCTGTTTTAATTCAGTACATCGTTGAAAGTGCTCGACAACGACCAGCCAAAAGACGAATTTCATCCGGGGGGAGGAAGAGTTTGTATCAGAAGCTCCATGAGCTGTACATAGAGGAATGTGAGAAAGAGCCAGAGTTAAAGGTTTGTATTGTGACATGTTGTCTCAGGTCTGATGGATCAATCATGAGCTTTAAATCTGTAAGAAATGAACAATAAAACTATCACACGAATCTGTAACAACACTCAGGAAATGATGGTGTTTTTTCCACAGACTGTATCTTTCTGACTTTACTGTTTATTAGCTGCATTAGATGATCAAGATGATCAACATTTGTCTGTTATTTGTGAGTGAATATCATCAGATTGATTGGTAAACTTCACATTTAATCAAACTAGATTTAATGAAAATAGCATCAACAGTAGGAATATCACAGTCCAGCATGTTAAACAACTATTTAAGAGCTTAAACTCAAAGTAGATGTGAGTAGAAACATGTTTCCGCCTCATAGAGTTGCTAGTGTCGCTAATGTAGCCAATTCGTCTCTGATGTCTGTTTTTTTGTTTCTTGTCTTTGTGAAGAATTTGAGGAGAAATGTGAATCTACTGGAGAAGCTGGTGTCTCAGGAGTCTGTATCATGTCTAGTGGTCAATCTGTACCCTGGGAATGAAGGCTATTCTTTAATGCTCAGGGGCAAAAATGGATCTGGTAAGAGAAGAGGGGTTAAAGAAATGACTCGTTTCCTTCCAGTTAGTCGGTTTACCACAGTCGTTCATATTTATGATCCTGTGTTTAGATTCTGAAACAATCCGTCTGCCATATGAAGAAGGAGAACTGCTGGAGTACCTCGATGCTGAGGAGCTGCCTCCGATTCTGGTGGATCTCTTGGAGAAATCGCAGGTTTGTATGTGAAAGGTTACACCTGCAAATCTTGAGTTAATTGTTTAAATTTGAGGCTACAGCTGTTAAAATAGTCAATAGCTCAGAAGGGTTTTCATTATTATGATCCTAGACTTGATTGTTGTATCATCGGTTGGTCGACATCCACCATGTTCATCATGTTTCAGGTGAACATCTTCCACTGTGGCTGTGTAATAGTAGAGGTGAGAGACTACAGGCAGTCTGGAAATACCAAGATGCCCACCTATCAGAGCAGACACGTCCTGTTGAGGCCAACCATGCAGGTAAATTAACCAGAACATGAGAAATCTGTTTCACACAAACAAAAACAAACAAGTAAATGAATAAACAATAAATAAAAACTGATTGTTTTGTTGTTGTACAGACTCTGATCTGTGATGTCCATGCCATGACCAGTGACCACCACAAGTGGACACAGGTAAAGTTTCATTCAAGCTTCATTCAATAAAGCTTATATATATATATATATATATATATATATATATATATATATATATATATATATATATATATATATATTCCCCTGAAGTGAGACGCTTCTCCGTTGTATTAACCGTGTCAACGGTCGACCGTCCTCCCTTGTGCCTCTTCAGTATGTTTAGTGTCAGCCCATTACACAGGTTTTTTTTTTCTTTGTTTCAGGATGATAAATTACAGCTGGAGAGTCAGTTGATTTTGGCCACAGCTGAACCTCTGTGCCTGGATCCCTCCATTTCTGTCACTTGCACAGCGAACCGCCTGCTCTACAACAAACAGAAAATGAACACTCGCTCCATGAAACGGTACTTAGACACACTCAGTTCAGCTCCTCGTTAGGAACGTTTCTCTTTTTTTATTATTATTATTATTATTATTATTATTATTATTATGGAAGACATGAAAAATGAAATCTTAGTGATTGTGAAAAGAGAAATTCATTGAACGGAGTGAAAGCTTTTTATTGTTTGTAGACAAATACTTGTTTGTTTGCATCGTAGGTGTTTCAAGAGGCACTCTCGAGCTGCGCTGAACAGACAGCAGGAGCTGTCACATCTGCCCATACCACCGCAGCTACGACTCTACGACTACCTACAGAGGAGGAAGGAGAGGAAACCTGCTCCTGTCATTGACCTGAAGATCTCAAAGATCGGAAACGTGAGTCAACTCACCCACAAGAGTAGTTACACTGTGTTCATACTGAAGCTTTTTAACATTTTACAGCTCTTTTCTCACATTTGACTCATTTGTCACAACACTAATACATTTGAATAAAACTGCCATAATACTGGTTGATTTATAATGTTGTTGTGCTCTCATCACTCGCAGTGTGTTGACATGTGGAAGCAGAACAACTGCCAGCTGACTGTACCGACGGAAATTGATGTAAGTAGCTGAGTGTTTCCTCTGTAATGCCGTCACTTAAACATTTGAACCAACACTTAAAACCCACTCAAGTCTTAGTCTGACAGTTATAAACAATGCCGGTCAAATCAAACCAGATGGATTTTTGTTTCTGTGTTGCTCTAGGTGGAAAAGTACGCTGTGGTTGAGAGATCTCTGCAGCTGGAAGACTCTCAGCCCACTGTGATCTGGCCTGCTGAGGTGAGTGTGGCAGCTTGTAAAATAGAAATGAACACCCTCATTATGTAACATCACCACACAGCTTCTACGGGTGAACAAAGGTACTTTTGTTTTACTACAAACACACAGAAGAACAGTATGAACTCTAAGAGACGTCTGCTAGTTTGACAGAAACATTTGTCTTTGTCTGCTTCGTTTAAACAGGAAGTTGTAGATGACTACACTTTTGAGTGCGAGGTCGGGGGCCAAGCACAGAGGACCAAGGTGTCGATCTTCCAGTCGATGGGAGATCCACTGGTTTACGGGAAGATTTACTGTGCTAAAGAACCAAAGGCAGAGGAGGACAGCACAGACCTAAAGCTCATACATCCCCCGTAAGAACAATATGAGACAAAAATAATCAGCAGATGTGACTAAACCTGAAACTCCACTCTTGAGTTTACTCACTTTCATGTCTGTTTGTCGTTTCACAGCTTCCTCATAGGCTCAAAGATCGATGCAGACCGGTGAGTCGCCGTGTTGTCAGTCAGAGTTTTTAATGTTTAATGTTATTTTATATCATGATATTTATTTTGCATCATGTTATGTCTGCGTCGTAGGTTTCTTACTCAGTACAAAGGAGTGTACGAAAGAGATGTGAAGTGTCAGGTCAAGATGTCCCATAACTCAGGCAACGTGGGACAGGGGCCTCCCTCCCCCAGCAAAGACGTGGTGAGAACGTTTGTTGTTTGGTTATTGAACTGACGTGGACTCATTCCTTCTTATCTCTGTTTTTGTTTTTTAAATATTTCGTGTCCGATGCAGAAGATGACATTGTTACTTTGTGTGACCCTGTGTGTGTTTTCACTCTTATCTGCAGGGTGATGGTATTTCTCCACTGGTCCAGACGTCTGTTTTAGGAAAAGGGGTGAAGCACAGACCCCCTCCTATCAAACTGCCTTCAGGATCAGGCAGCAGCTCCTCAGGTACAAACCTAGTAAACATGTTACAGCTCTGTCTGAGCAACGTGGAATCAAAAACAGACCGAACAGAGAGGGGGAATAAAGTCCAAATGTTATCTGCGGTTTCATTTTTCACCACAACATATTTTGATATTGAACAAACCAAGGTCACACCTTCTGCTGTGGTGTTTGTTGAAGTGAGGTCTGGAAATTGTAGGAAATTGGAAACCGAAGCAGACGAGACATGTTGGGTGCGATGGAACCTTAAATGGAAATAAAAACCTTCTGGAACATCAGAGTTTGGTTTATTCTGCCAATGTAGTCTCAATGTGTTAAGTGTTGATTTTTTCCCTCTGTGGTGAACACACTGCAGGGTGATACTGAGGTCGTTTCTTATAGGAAAAGAAAACCGAATCTGCAAAGTAGATCTGGTCAAATATGATAAATATGCAATAAAACTGTCAACTCCTCTTTTCTTCATTAGGTAATCCATATAGTTCACAAGCCACCAGTGGTCTACTCAAGTGTCCTACGCCCCCTCCAGCCAAAAGCCAGTCTCTGAACAGGAAGCACTCCATGGAGCTGGGTCAGGTCGGCCTCCTGTCGCCTGCCTCCCTCTCCCCCATGGGCTCCACACAGAGTGAGTACAGCTCCGCCTGATGAGCTGGGAAAAGTAGTTGAGCTATAGTTGATATCTGGAAATTTACTGTTAAGCTGTAAAGTTTCTTAATGTTTGAAGAAACGTGGCAGTAAAGCTGCAACTAACGATTATTTTGATAAGTGGATGAAGAGTGGGTATTAAAAAAACTGTTTCAGACATCTCACACATAAAATCTTGTAATTTCTGCAGGTTATGGGTCAAAAAAAGAAGAGAAACTAATTCAGTCTCAGGTCTTTAGACACAGAGACAGTTTAGTTTGAGTCAGAAACATCCGTTGTCTTTTTAAGTGAATAACTACTGATCTAAAACACAGATGAGGATAAATGACAGTAAATAAATGGACGTTGGGTGAAGCAGCCGTGTGATGAGAATAAACAGGAAGTGACAGTAACATCTGTTTATTTCTGAAGAAATGAAGGATTCACTTTAAAAAGTCTCTGAGTGACGTCGTCAAATAATTCAACGTTAAACTCCAGCGTTTCAGATAATTATCCTCAAATATCTACGGCCGTTTCTACGAATTTAAAAACCAAAGTAAGGAACAGAAAAACCGTCAGCGCTAACGTTAGCCTCCTCCGCTGTAACGACCTTATCCTCTGATGTCTCCACCATCAGAGGTTGGTCATGTGACCTACACAAGGCTTCTCATTGGTTCTCTTCTCCTTCTCAGTTTTAATCAGTTTAATCGATTAGTTGTTGCAGCATAAAGTCTCTTCGTTCTTAATTAATTTCATTTTGACTCATTTTCACTTGCAGGATCGGGAACCCCCAAGCCATCGACCCCGACCCCCACCAACACGCCGTGCTCCACCCCCCACCCCACCGACTCCCTCGCTGCTCCTCTCTCGGTGACCCCCACCCCCTCAGACCCTCCAATGGTTCAGAGCCAGTCGCAGCCCGCCCTCCTCCCGTCTTTTGCCCAACAGCAGCTGGCTCTCAGTCAGCCTCTGCCCGTCATGACCATCCCTCTGCCCACCATGGGCACATCCATCACCACGGGAACCACGTCGTCGCAGGTCATGGCGAACCCGGCGGGCCTCAACTTCATCAACGTGGTCAGCTCCGTCTGGTAAGAAGACAACTCGTCTCTGCTCTGATGCTGAAACTTTCATCACTGTCACGTTTCATGATGATGCTGTTTCGTCTGTGCAGCAGCCCCCAGACTCTGATGAGTGGATCCAACCCCATGTTGGGTCCAGGCCTTAATCTAAGTGGAATCCTGCCCCCTGGAGGCCTGATGCCCACCATGCAGTCTGCTGCACAGACTGGTGAGACACTTCAACGCCATTTTCCATCGTTTGTTATCAGAATAATTTGAACGAAGCAACGTGATCTGAAGAAGTCTGAGGATTAACTGTGTGAACATTTAATTAAAGACATGTTAGCTACTCATAGGAAGAAACAACTGATTTCATATTTAAAAGATTACAAGGACGTCTTTGTTCTTCTTCTTTCTCCTCTGTGTTACATATGGTTTGTTATAAGACTTTACAGTCCAACAAAAACAATCATTTCCAGCCCAGATCAAGCTCTCTGAGGAGAATCTAAGTCCAGAAAGTCCAATTATATAAAAGGAAAATCTGAACAGAAATCCTGGAAGAAGCGGAAGAAATTCAGATTCACCAACTTTGACTTGTTTTGGTGGATGAGTCACAGTAGAAAATTAAGTCGAATATGAAATGGCATAAATGACATAATTGTTTATAATTTTAATCAAATCTAATAATTTATGTTTAAGTTCAAATGTTAACAGTTATGCAAACTGATTTTTGTTGCAGGGAGTCACTTTGGCCTGAACAGCAGTACTGGGTTGAGACCACTGAACCTGCTGCAGGTACGACTCCACCCGTTAGTTGATGCATGTACCTGGAATAGTGATGAGACCGTGTGTGTGTGTGTGTGTGTGTGTGTGTGTGTGTGTGAATCAATCTGCACGGTTTCATTTCCTCACACGTCCCTTGTTCCTGCAGCTCGAAGCGTCTCATTGGTCGTGTTGTTAGAAGCTTTTATCTCGTTGTTCAGGAGCTTGAACCTTTTGTGTGAGAAGCTCTGAGTGAAACTAAAACTCGCCCTGAAAGCTTCACTACTCACAAAGACTCTTAGTGAAAGCTTGTGGAGGAGGAGGACTGGGAACAGTGATGATCAGTTTTCTGCTTGTAACATCCTCTAGTTTTACTGTGATAGTATTGATAGCGTAGTTTCCCTGTGTTGTTTGATTGCTTTGTTAATTCTCCCATTTCCCTCCACTCTTGTCCCCTTTTTGTTTACATGTGCATCGTTCCTCTTCCTTTCCCCTTCTCCAATCCTCCCCTTTCTTTCTTTCTTGTTTTGTTTTGTTGGTGTGTTCGTGTTTGTGTTCGTTTTACGTTCCCAGATCCCCACTGGTCCTCTCATCTTTAACTCTCTGCAGCAGCAGCAGCTGTCTCAGTTCTCCCCACAGCAGAGCCAGTCGGCCACCTCCAGTCCTCAGCAGCAGGGCGAGACGGTGAGACGCACAAGTCCCATTTACATGCAAACACACCGTCAATAAAATGCACATTAGAGAAGTGATAAATGTCAGAGTGAATCCAAATATCTGTCATCTAAGACGATAATCTATTGATAAATGTGAGTTAAGAGCACGAATTTAAAAGCGCTTGTGTGAACGAGTTGAAGCCGAATCTCTTGAGTCACGATGGAAAATGAGTGGAATGACCTCATGACAGCCGTCAAGAAGCTCTTAACTCACACGAGAGAGCGAGTCTGAACAAATCTGAAAGAAATAAAATGGGAGAAAAGCCCAGAGTCCGAACGGTGCCAAGCCGACGTTGACATATTCCAGCAGGCGCTGCAGGAGAAAGTGTTACTGCAGCCAAATCACCTCATAACCAGCTAATGGTTGGACCCTCGCTGTTCTGGACTCACGCAGGCGAACGTGTAAAATCAGCAGCACTTTTTAAAAACCCAGTCCGATAGAGTTGTTCTTTATTTTACCTCAGATGTCGTGTTTATCTCTTTATCTTCTTATAATCATCGATGTTTTATTGTCTCGTGTTTCCTTTAGTGCGACCAGGCCTCAGATCAAAGTTTAGGAAACCAGCAAACTGCGGTTATTAACCTGGGAGTCGGAGGCTTCATGTCACCGCAGGCAGCAGGTAATCACCCGTCACCTCACACACACACACACACACACACTAAACACACGCACACACACACACAGATTCCTCTTGGTTCAGTCCCTTAACCTGTTTCAGACACGTTGACACTAACTAGTACTAATAAGATATGAAGGTTTTACTAATGTTTTCATTATTGTGATGATGTACATTAGGTCTCATAGTCTGTAACTAAACATGGTCATTTTACTGAAGTTAGTAATTGCTCCTCTCAGTGGAGCATGTAACAACTGACAGGAGAAACTCAACTTCCCCTTCTTCTCTGCTACATTTTCTTTTTTTTTTTTTCTTTTTCCTCTTTTCTTTTTTTTTTTTTGCCCCCACCCCCTTTTTCTCTTTCCCTCTTTTCACTTCACGTCTTCGTTTTCTTGCTGCTCTGCTGCTCGCTCACCTCATTCGTGCTTTATTCTTCCTATAAACCTCGTTTCACACACTCATTTACCTGAATTTCTTTTCTTTCTGTCTTTTATTTCACCACTTTCTCTCCTCCTCACGCCCGTCGATGTCTCCCCCGTTTTATTTTTATTTTTTGCCTGAATGTGCGATTTCTCTCTTTATACTTTACTTCCATTCCTGCTTTTTTTTTTCTTTTTTTTATTTGCTTCTCTCCTTTTTTGCCTTCATATCCTTCTCTCCGGGGGGTCCCTCCACCCCCCATCTCTCCCTCCTTCCTCCTCCTCCTCCTCCTCCTCCTCCTCCTCCCCCCCTCAGTGCTGTCCCAGTTGGGCTGTGGGCTGGACGGGTCTGGGCCCCCGCTGCCTTCTCCAAGGCTTCAGCAGCAGCACCAGCCACAGATCCAAGTAATACAGCAACTTTAACATCTGTATACACATTTATTTACATGTTTTATAGGAGATAAACACTCAGACTAGTTTCATCAGCCAACTCTTCGTGCCTTGTTTTAAGAGGCAGTGTGTTGTGCTACATTAGAAGCTGTCAGGTCTATTATAGCCTAAAAAAAGAAAAGGATTTATTCATCTTTGTTTTTTTTTCTACACGTGTTTAGTTTTTTGATCAGACCTGGGTCAAAATATGTAAAGTAAAAAGTTAAATATGTGTAACTTTATTCTTAAATCTGTCTTTTTTATTTATTATTGTTTATTTACTTAAAGTGATAAAATGTAGTTGTAGTTTAAACTTTTGTCTCCCCAGGTCTGATTTTCATCAAACTCCTCTTTCACCATTTTTTTTCCTTGTGGAATAATTTTTTCTCTTTTGTTGTAGATCCACATCATCCACTTCATTTTGTGTTGTATGTTTGGTTAAATATGTTGTTTGACAAAGATCACAGCTGTCCCAGAACCAACACACACACACACACACACACACAGCAGAGCTTGTGGCACATCGGATGGCAGCGACTAACAGCGTGTCTAAGTGGGAGGCATGTTCTCACAAAGCGACTGAGTCTAAAACACTGTTGTCGGGTTCAAACTGTTTCTGAGACGTTGAGATTAGAGTCGATGTTAAAGCGGAAGCATGAAGCAGCGTGAGGTGTTTTTAAAGGATTTTTTTTTTTTTGTCCAGTTGAAGTTGCTGACTTACTGTGAGCAGAGAGCACGGATGCTGAGCTGCATGTCTGTCGTTTTCAGGATCACAGCAGATAATTAGTGTCTGATGTCTGACGAACGCCACTGGTGCTGCTTGACTGTATCCTGCCTCACTCCCCAACACAACCCCACCCGCCCCATCTCTCTATCTCCTCCTCCTCCTCCTCTTCCTCCTTCTGCAACACATTAACCACTTCTTCTGTGTTTCTCCGCACACTCCTCTCGTATGTGGAACCAGGCTTCAGTTCAGCTTCACTAACTTGTGCAACTAAACACTCTAGACGTGTAGAGAGGGAGTCCACTGAACGATTTAACCGAGCTGCAGATGCTTTCACACACTTTAGGAAACACCGATGGAAACATTATGTTGCTTTTGTTAAACGCACTGAAATCTCCTCTGATGTTTTTTTTTTTTCATCTTTTTTTTTGCGCTGGACAGTTGCAATTCTTGCAGCACCAAATGCAGCAGCAGCAAATGGCTATGGGAGCGGCAGCTCCTCAGGGGGGAGTACAACGGCAACATACCGCCAGCCAACCAAGAAGTAAGAGGAAGAGGAGCACGCCACAGCCCCTCCCTAAGTCCTGACAGACTGAAATTACACTAAAAAAAAACAAAAGTACCCTTCCCTCCAGCTCCACACGGACGTGAATGATCCATACTGTGCTCTTTGTCTGCCTCACTGTGGAGACTGCAGACAAAAAAACAAAACAAAACAAAAAAAAAAAAAAACAAGGACTTTTTTTTGTCATTTCTGTTTGTCTTTTTCTAGCTGACAAATTTGTATGTAATGGTTGTCTGAGGTTTTGGAAGAAGAACCAAAACTGTGTCCACCATATATGATGAAGGGGGGTTTAAAACAACAGGGAGCCCAACGCTTAAAGAACCGTAGTGATATTTTTGAGATGAAACAGAAAAAAAAAAAAAAGATGGTTCTCGTAGGTCGTTGGCTTCCAACAATAAGACACCGCCCCTTCAGGAAGACGTTTAGTTTTTCTCTACGGATGCCCCCCCACCCCACCCGTGACCCCAGAGGATCATGAATGCACATTTCTCAGAGGACTCCTCATGAGCCTTCCTGATCCTCCTGCCTCCGTACGGTCGACCCTGGTAGGAACTGCCCTTTAAGCACGGATCCCAACTGAGCTTATTGACACCAAATCCTCCTTAGAACCATTACATGTGAAAATGCAAATCTGATCTTGGAGTAGTGCCTGGGGGCAGCTCTCTACCTCTCAGTCTGTTGGAAGTCTTTTCTTCTGTTGGCAATCCCGGCACAGGGCTCAAACCTGAGGACTCAAGATCAACATGCAAAGACGGTGTACCTGCTTTTGTACAGCACATTTTGAAAAGGCATTTCCTTTTAATTAGTTCAGGAGCCATGAGCGTATTCTTACGAGACATCAACTGAGTGTGTGTGTGAGACGTTTCTGGACACTGAGAAATAATTTTTTAAGCAGTCTTTGTCAGCAGTTTTATTGTTATTAAAAAAAAAAAGAATATATATTGACAGTGGAAAATACAGCTTTTAGATAAAAAATGCATCGTCTGAGGCTCGTTATTTTGCTGTTTTCACACTTTGTACGACTTTATCGATGAGTTTCTGGATCTCTCTCTGTCGTGACGTCGCTCGGCTGATACACTCCTGCAGCTTCTCTCCCGACAGCGACGTCCCACCTGAGCAGGAGCAGATCGTTACTGACGTTTGTCCGTTTTTTTATTTGCTTCTGTTCAACATTACACTGTTTAATTCCCACAAACTGAAGGAGCTCGATTTTAGATCAACGTGTCAGGTTTACAGGATTTACACATCATTTTTATTGGATGATACTGGAACAAACAACACAAAAAATATTAAATACAGTATTAATACATGATGGAAAAACCAAAAACATCACTAATATATAATCTCAAAGAGCTATTTTGGGATTTTAATGTGCTATTTCTTTTCTTTAAGTGTGTAGATAAAGATTTTTCAGCTCTGCAGTTTGACTAAGTTCATATAATCAATAACAGAGCTTTTTTGACTCGACTCGATTCTGTTGGTTTTCCATCAGAGATTGTACCTGGTTCCAGCTACTGTTTTAGTTCCTACTCTGTCGAGGAACCAGTCGATCTGGGTCGATACTAAAACGTGACGTGAACAGACGCCGGCCACTGATTGGTCAGAGGCAGCGTCTTCACAAGCTTTTAAACAGCGAGAGTGATAGCCATCGCCATAGCTACCTCGTCGTAAGCTAACCCAGCAACAAGTACAGCATCTCCTCCGTTAATGTAACGAGGAGGAACCAAACTGATGGAAAACAACGTGTCTGGGACCAAACTGAGTCGAGCAGAGGTAGGATGGTTTAGTGAAACAGAAACTTAAGATGCATCAAGAGTCTGATCGTCACCTGGTTTATGAACAGAACAAAGTCGATCTTCCTCGTCTGTCACCACCGTGAGTTTAGCAGTCACCAGATCTTCTTCCTCAGCTGTTGGATCAACGATCAGTATGGAGCTGAACACAGAGAAGATCAGTCAGACTCAGCAACACTGGAGACAGTTTCTCCTTAAAGATTCAGTCTAGAAATCAACAATAATCACTTACTCATCAAAGATGCAAAAAGACGTAGCGACCGGATGTTTGTGGATGTGCAGCCCGTGTTTCTTTTCTAAATTCACCTCAGGTTCACTTGTCTCCGTGTTGATGGAGACTTCAGGAAGTTGTGCTGTTGAGGAAAGAGGACGGAGTTAAAATATTGACGAGAAGCAGCTTCACAGATAAAAGTGAAGAACTGTATCATCACCACTTACTGTTCCTGAGAGCAGCCAGGAGGGAAATGATACAAGCGTCCAACAAGTTCCCGTCGTAGTCGAGACACATCATGTCGCAGTAGATCACCCAGCAGAGCTGCAACGACGATCACAACCGGCGATTTAAACCACATCATCTAAACAACATCAGCGCTGAGTCTCTGTTCTGTTTTTACCTTTCCTCTTTCAATACACAAGTCTTCTGTCTGAATCACCTCAGAGCTGGAAAACACACGAAGAAAAAACAGGTCAGCGAATTAAAATGAACAGAATCGACACAAACGTGAGTTAAAATGTGTTTTACCTTTCGATGACGTCAGCGATGAACTGACTGGCGGCTTGAGCCTGTTCCCCCGGTGGACCGGGTCGAAACCGGGACGAACACAGAGGAGGCAGGTCCACGTTGGGAACTGACGCAGACGGAGACACGTTGGGTTATTATTGATCAGTTATTATATCTATAATAACGTGATATGTTCATACATTCAACATTAGATACAAACATCTTTAATAATATTTTCAGTCCAGAGAATTAATTCATTCTTTCTTAATATTTGATATATTTGTAGTATGTAGTTAATTCATCTTATTTAATTATAAATAAAATTAATTTCAATTAAAGTTTGGAAATGACAAAACATTTTATTTTCAAACTAAATTAAATATTCAATTATTATTAAATATATAACTTATTAATATGTGCAGTTAGATAAGAACATAATCTTTCTTTCTCTAATATATAATAACTTTTTTCCTCAAAATTAAATATTAAATTAATTAAATAATCAGGAACAAACTTACCGATATAACCTTTACCAGGTGACTCTACTGTGGGATTTGCCAACTCCTTCACGTGAAAAACAAACAAATAAACAATAAATTGGTAAATATTTGTTTATGTGATCAATAAAATTTACTAAAAATTAAATAAAATAAAATGTACCGCTTTGATTCCACAGATGATCGTTGTGTTTCCAACTTTGACCAGAGCTGAACCGTCTGCTGTGGAAATAGATCCTGAACACAAACATTAAAGATTTAACCTAAAAACTAATAATTGATTATATGTTAATATTGAGGTTTATTGATTAAGTTTTCTCACCGATGTTTAATGTTGTTGATCTGAACTCTGACAACTCTCGTCCATCAGGTCGACAGTTTTCTTTCTGAAACAGAGAATATTTCACTGTTTACTGACTTTTAACAATAAATATAAATATGATTAATATGAAACTAACCAGGAAGCTCCTGTGATACTCCAGAGGTTCAGCAGTCCTGAAGTCAACACGAGGCAGAAATGATCAGAAATTAGTAAAAACACGTTTCTGCCTCATCAATGATCCAGAATCATAAACTAATAAACTGCTTCTGTCACGTTTGAACTAACCAGTCACATTATAACTGAACCTCATCAGTGACGAGCAGCGTCAACGCGTGAATCATTAATTTGTTCAAACTGTCAAATAAAAACATCAACTGCATCTTCAGCTTTAGTTAAATTAACTAATAAACTCGTATTAAAGCGGCTTGGAGTTTAATTTGACGGTTAAACAGCATCAGTCTGTCCACACTTACTTGAAACCAGCCGCCATGATGTTGTGATTGAACACGTGAGTTCCCGGTCCGCGCTACGGCGGCCGGGAGGCGGGAAAATATAAACGCGATTTAAAAATAAATCAAATACATTTTAATTTCGTTTGTTCAGTTTCCACCGTGAAAATATGTTGTTACTTACAAACACGATTTTTTAAACTGCGACGGATTTTACACTTTTAAAAATAAATTGATTTGAATAAACTGAATTGAAAGAAAAAAGTCTAAGTCAGTGTCAGATAAATAAATATTATGTTAAGTATAAATTCAAGACAGAAAGTCACGGTATTTAATAGTGACTATTATTATTATTACAATATATAATTTATATATTATATTTACAATATATTATTTTATATATATTTGTTGTAAATATTACAATATAATTACATTATATTATGAAGTGTGTGTGTGTGTGTTTACTTTATTTGTTGTAGAATATAATATATTATTAATTGATTCATTTTATTGATTTCAGTAATTAATACAACATATATTTATTTTATAAATATAAAATAAAATTCATACTGTATGTATGTATTGTTAAAATTTAATTAATTATTAATCATATACACACACACACACACACACACACACATATATATATATATATATATATATATATATATATATATATATATATATATTTTTATCTATTTTATATTTCGGGCAGTTCTCCTCCTGACCTGTAGGTGTCAGTGTCGGCGGCGCTGCAGCCTCTTCCGGGCCGCTCGTGCCCTCTTTCCTCTTACTGATGATGTGTCGAGAAGAAGCTTCACTTCCTGATCAGCGCTGTGTTCAGTTGTGATTGGAGGTAGAGTTCACTGAACTATCGCTGCCTCTAGTAATGGAAATATAAGTGTTTATTTTATATAATTTAACATTTTAACAACCTGCTCAGCTCGTGTTTTATTAAAGTTGAAGTCACGAGGCTGAAAGACGCGGAGTTAAAGGAGAGAAGACGAGCTAGCTTCACAGCTAGCTACTGGGAGGCTGCAGGGAAACTTATGGAAAATGGATTTTATCTGTGAAATAATTCAAGGTTTGGTCGCTTTAGCAGCTCTAGTTTTGATTGTGGTAAGTTGATGTTTTAATTAGTTAATGTTGTGTCAGTAGAGAACTGCTGTAGCTTGTTTTAGCAGGTGTTTGGTTTGTGTTAAAATCTGCAAATATTAAATTAATTTACGGATTTTTTTACACCTGGTCTTTGTGTCAGTCTTCTTTATAAAAAGCCCTTTAGTTTTTATTATAATCAGACACATTTTAAACATAAGCAATCATATTTATCCTGTTGTCTAATCTAAATAAAACGGGACAAGATAAATATGTATTTTTCTGATCATAAACACCAAACTTTAGTAGTAAATTATCTTTTAAAATGCAGCCAAATATTCCACTTTAATAAGGAAGAAATTACACTAATTATAATAAAAATTGTATTAAAATTTTACTAAAACTTACACATAACAAACATGTCCAAATAGATAAAAGTTCAGCTCTATTCTTGGACGTACAAAGACAATAAAGAAAAGTTCTTCTAATGTTGTCACTTATTGATATTAAAACAATATTAATAATTATAAAAATCAACTGGAAAGTGTTAAATTGATGCATCACCTGGTTGTTTTGTGTTGCTGTCGTTTTACAGGTGCTGGTTGCGGCTCACGTCACAGCTGGGATGGTGAATCTGACGCGACACGAGAAAGAGAAATATTTCCTGACGTCTTCAGGAGAGAAGCAGCCGTTCCCCAGCCTCCATGACCCCCACTCCAGAGACCTCTCTGTGGTCATACCGGCCTACAACGAGGAGCTGCGAAGTGAGTGACGAGTCTGTCGGTTTAATGGTTTTATAATGATAAGTACAGAGTTTAAAACATTCAGATAATCCTCTGGTTTGTTTGGTTTAAATGTTCAACCTTGAACCTGCTGTGTGTGTTTACAGTGCCTGTGATGTTGGATGAAGCGATGGAGTATTTAGAAAAAAGACAGGTGAGTCTTACTCATGGATTAAAAGGATTAAAAGGTCTGAAATGAACTTTTATTTTGTTGTTTTTACTGATGTAAGAGAAGCAGTTTTTTTGTAAATCATGAACAGGTTCAGTAGTTTTATAAATGACCAGTAGGAGGCAGTATTTAACTTAAAAACTTGTTTTTCTTGTCTGCAGAAACAAAACCCGTCTTTCACCTATGAGGTCATTGTGGTTGATGATGGCAGCAAAGACAAAACCACAGAGGTGAAAAACAAACCTTCAGTCTTTGTTTAAGAATATAAATTTCCTATTATTTTTATATTTTTGCTCAGTTAAACCTGTGAATATTGTTGTGATGATTTCCCAGGTTGCTTTGCGGTACACCAGGAAGTACGGAGCAGATAAAGTGAGAGTGTTGACGCTGGTGAAGAACAGGGGTAAAGGAGGAGCAGTACGGATGGTGAGACTGTTGAATCAGTAAAAAATAATTAATAAAGAGTTTAATTAGTTTTAACTTTATTTGCCGTCTGGTTTGAAGGGAACGCTGAGCTCCAGAGGTAAAGTGATTCTGATGGCCGACGCTGACGGAGCCACAAAGTTTTCTGATATCGACAAAGTAGAAGCTGGACTCAAAGACCTCGACCCCAAACCGGTGTGATTCAGTCCTTGTGTCTTATGCACACGTTTTAATTCATTAAAGTGGTTTGTGTGTGAACATGTTTAAAGTCTCTGTCTTTACATGTAGGAGAACATGGGGATTTCCTGCGGCTCCAGAGCTCATCTGGAGAAAGACTCTGTAGCTCAGGTGAATGATTCCGTCAGTTTGAAGTCCAGATTATTATAAACTGTCTGTGTTTAATGTTTAGGTAACGATTGTTCTGTCTCCGCTGCAGCGATCTGTGTTTCGTACGTTCCTCATGTACGGTTTTCACTTCTTGGTTTGGTTCTTCTGTGTGAGAGGGATCAAGGACACTCAATGCGGCTTCAAGCTCTTCACACGTGAAGCTGCGTTAAAGACCTTCTCTTCTCTCCACGTCGAGCGATGGTGAGAACCAGTCATGACTGAAGTCTGTGCTGCAGATCTCACCAGACATCTGACGCTGGTTCAGTACTTGGCATAAATGTGGACACACTTATGTCAGCACCTTTAAAAAAAGAAAAAAAGCTCTGAGATGCTTTACTCAGCACTAACAATGACAAGGCTGTTTTTTTTTTTTTTTTTTTTTAAATCTGCTATAAAACAGGAATTTTAATGCACCTCTTCTGAGCAGCTGTACACTTTTATCTCTGCTCTCTCAGGGCGTTTGATGTGGAGCTGCTGTATATCGCCCAGTGTTTTAAAATCCCCATAGCTGAAGTTGCGGTCAACTGGACTGAAATAGAAGGTGGGTTTTTCAGGGAATATGTGGACATGTGTTCACACACGAGCCACCGATCCGTGGTCCTATAAATATCTTTATTAGATATGTTTCCAAGTATGTGATTGTGTTTTATTACTTAAAGATGTTCACTGTATTGTAGCTGTTTATACCTGCTGATACTTGTTAGTTTTAATGTATTTATTCACATTGATTGATCATTAAATTCCTGTGTTTTTTTTCTGCGTCAGGGTCCAAGCTGGTCCCGTTCTGGAGCTGGCTGCAGATGGGACGAGACCTGATTTTCATTCGTCTGCGCTACATCACCGGAGCCTGGAAACTGGAGTCACCTCACAAGACTGAGTAGCCAATCAGAGCAGGCCCTGGTATCCTAGAGACAGGCTGTGATTGGGCCATCAAACCTTTGGAAGAGGTGGAGTTACCAGCTGCGTCGTGTCTGTCGTTCACTGAAATCAACAACATGAAGAAACAAACTACAGTTTGACACTTTCTCTTTTTTTTTCCCTCGTCAGCGGCGGTGAAGTAACGACACAGTTGTTGGTTCCTCGTGGTCCTGGCTTGTTTTGTTATTTTGTTTTTTATTGTTTTGTTTTTTTTTTTTTATTCAAATGTTGACGCTTGTGATGGCCGCTGTTACACTTCCGGCTCACAGAACGTCTTTATGACTGATCCGTCTTTAAGTTACTTAACGTTTTCTCTGTGGCCAATCAGTTGTGAGTGAGAAAGATCCATGTGGAGAATGTGAAGGATCTGATCATCTGTGTGTTTTGATTCATGATGAGATTGTTATAAGGAGGAAGGAAACGGGTCTGTGGGTTTAAGGGTTGGATGAATGGAAAATAAAAAAGAAACTGTTAATGATTAATGTTTTGACAATCAATTATTAACTTAACTCGAGCAACAGTTTGATAATAGACAGAAAAGTTGTTACATTTTGATAAAAACACAAAATAATTGATGATTTTCTTGATGTTTTTGGACAAAAGAAGCTTGTTTCTCTGGTGTTTTATCGATCAAACTATTAACTGATTAAGCAAAAATAATTAGCAACAAATTATTTGAAAAAACAAACAAACAAACATTTCTTTGACTTTAATGAGACTTTAAAGAAAAACAGCAGCAAAATAAGATTTTAACGTCCCAACGTGTCATTTCATGTTTTTAAATTCATGAATCAGTCACTTTGTGACAGAAAGAGAAACAGAGACGAGTCTCAGCTGCTTTGTTTTCTGGTCTACATGTTGTGTTTGTTAAGAAGCTTCGCTGCAGATTCATGGACCAGTCAGAAGAGACGCTGGTAAGATCTGATCTCTCTTCTTTTTATCTTATTTTTTAAAACCTTCAAGCTAAATGAAATTTATTAAAACATTCATTTTTCGCGGAGCTCAAATATTTAATCAGGAACAAAGTTTTTTCTTTTACAGAATTTTAAACGGTTACAACTTTGCTACGTTGTGATCAGTCAACTTCCTGTCTCGGCCTCACCCTGGTAATGAAATCTTTATGATGCAGATGCATCATGGGATCAGAGAAGGTGAACAGATAATCCTGCTCTGATCAGGTCACTGCTTCTGTAACTGGAAGCTGAAAGGTTTGTCAGACTCTGCAGAGAGCACTGAGGTCATGAATTTATCTGTTAAATATTATTAGTAGAAATCTACAGGATCTGACTCTACTTACAGTTTATTTAATTTGGTATGAAATTAGATTTAAAGACTTAAAATCCTGAAACGAAGTTAGCCGTGATCAGTGATATAAAGTTTTTTTATGAGGGTCAGAAGAGGGGGCGTGGGGGCGGGGGAGGGGTCACATCATGAAACAGTGGGAAACCCTGGATCTCATTATTTATGACCAAACTCATCCCTTTTTCCTGGAGGATCATCTTCTTGGAAAATATCCAGCCAGTGTTTTTTTTGTGGTTTCATCTAAATGAGTTTCTTAATAGAGCTGAGTTGTTCTCTTATGCAAGTCTGAGGTCTATGGTTTCGTGCTGATGCGGATGTCTCTGGGGCCTCGCGGAGCCCCGGGGAGAGCATCCTGTTTAGACCCGACTGTCCGTCTGTCTGTCACCAGACAAAACCAACCATGAATCACAACGTTGCTGCGCTTTAATGACTTCCTCAGAAAAAGGTGACAAATTAAATATATTTACATTAGAGCTGGATTTTATTGATCTAAATCTGATTTCTAAACATTTTCTGCAGGAAATTTTATCCAGAAACTGAGTTTTATTGATATAGCCTCATAAATAAATAAACCAGATTTTATTGTTACTATTACTGTTATTATTTATTTATTACAAAAACACCAGATTAATTTTATCCCCTGAGGTCCAGACTTTGTCTCTATCCAGGCTACAGTTTGATGATCCACCTGGTTTGTTGGATGGAGATGGAAAAAAAAAAAATCTAATCATAAGGTTTTATTCCGGATCCCCAGAGTGGTTTGACTGTGTTGGGAGTATTGTTACGTTCCGCAGCAGTTGCTGTAAACTGTGAAAATGTCAAACTTGTAGACTCACTGTCGCCAGCCGGGGCTTGCGTCATTAACTGGACCAAGTCACGGCACTCCCAATAAAGGGATCGTATCCATCCGCAGAGAGAACAGACCTCAGAGGCTCCAACAATAGATAATGAAACCACCACTGTTTTTTTAAGAGAGATGTAAATGATAAAATAGAATAAACACACAACCAATCAGAACCAGCAATCACAGTTCATTCATCCAGGAGGCTCCTCCTCCACCAGACGTGATACTTTGACATTGTTACAGGTGTAGAGCGCGTGCAGGTGTGCGCGCGTTTGACGTAAGAAATAGTTATTCATAAGCAGCTATTTAATTAATAACTTATGAGGCAATTATAAGATATAAAGAAGCAATAATTAAAGCGGAAACATGACTAATTATAAGTCACTTCACCTCTTTTATTGTTAAACTTTATATATAAATTTAGATTAAACAAATAAGCGACAACACACACTTCCCTTTATGAAACACACACACTCACACACGTGATGAGACGGAGTGAAGCTCAATAAAACCTGAGTCGTTTTATTCATTAGAATAACGAGTAAAAAGAGGAACAGGTGGGTTTGTTTTTCCCTCTCGGCCTCCGTCAGTTAGAGCCAGTTATCACACATTTTTGGAAACTGGACGTGGCTCAGGTGGCACGCACATAAACACGCGCACATACGCGCCTGCGCATGCCGCTCGTGCCGGTGCAGGACCTGGATCTGAAATCCCAGAGATCCTGGGAAAGTTCCAGGAGGAGGGTGAGGAGGGAGGAGGAGGGGGAGGAGGGGAGACAGGCAGCGAGGCGGAGGGATCTCTCAGGCAGGCGCTGCGGTTCCAGCCAAGCTGACGCCGCCGAGGCTGTGTGGCGCTCGGCTGCTGGAGGAGTGGAGGCTCCGGGATCCGCAAACCTGCGTCAACGAGTCTGCACAGAACTGGGACAACACCGGAACACGATGCTGCTGGACCTTCACAATAAAGGTCTGACGTGTTTATGAATATTATACTGCCTGAGGTGTAAAATAATAACTATAAATTTTTGAATTTATATTTTACTTCTGTTGGATTGAATGTTGGACAGAATGATCACACACCTGTGGTGTATTTATATACACACATTATCACTGATTCTCTATGTATATTCTTCTATATATGTATATATTTAATATCATATACATTTACATGTATAAATCCTGTATATGAATAAATACTTTAGTTTTAGTTTTTATTAAATTAGCCTTATTATATATTGTGAAGCTAATTTGATTAATATATATTAATAGATTCATAACTAATATATAATCACGTGTTTTCGGTGATATAACATTAAGGTTTTATTTTGTTTATTTATGACCAAAAAAAAACCTCAACATTGTTACTTTGTTCCTTTACCTTGACATGTCGTTAACTATGCTTTTATTTTGAAATCTGCAGCCGGATGCGCTTTGTATTGAAGCTGACTTGATCCTGATCAACGTCAACACACATGCTCATGCTCACACACACACACGCACACACACGCACACACACCTTCTGAGTCTCAGTGAATCCTTCACACGCACTCGGTTCGTCTGCGCTGCACTTGTTATCACATCAGGTGAGGAAATAAAAGTGTTTGTAGGTGATTTTTTACTGAGATTATGATTTAGTTTCACGTGTTTGTTGATTTGTTAAGTATTTAAACTTCTTGTTGTTGATGTTGTTGTTGGTTTCTTGTCAGAAACGTTTCGTTGTGACGATGTTGATCAACTTTAGTTGAGTTTTATCTCAGTGATGTTTGTGTTTTTACTGGACGTGGTCTTATTTATCCTTATTTCACTTAGTCATAATCACATAAAACATAATGATAGTTGGTCGTGTTGTTGCTGATCCATGTGTGACTGACTGGTTTAGTCGCGTCTTGTTGTTATGAGATGAAACTATGATAAGAATGAATCTGTGCGCCGACGCGTCTTTACGCACAAGAAGGTGCGCGTCTGGAGCAGGAACACGACTCTAGGTAGTAAACGTAAAGGAAGCTGCTGTGTTTACTTTTTTTTTTAAAGGGGGGAGGGAGTGGAGGGGGTATCCTGGTGATAAAGCATTAGGTAATTAGTCTATCTGAGCCTGCAGACTCAGTGACGCCAGGCTCCATAAAGCAGCGACGGCGGACTGATGCCGCATTGAGCCTGAGCGCTTTTGCTGTCATTGTAATAAAAAAAAAAAAAAAAAAAAAGAGAAAAGACAGAAAAGAAAACAGCTGTCTGTCTTCTGTCTTGTTTGCCTGAGTCTATGGGCAACAACCGGTCACACACAGAAGTTTATAAACTGATTTTACCTGCGAGTGTTTCCAGATGTTTATAATCAGAAAAAACACAACTTTCACTTCATCTTTGTTGAGTCTTTTCCTGTCAAGATGTTTCTTTTTTAATCATTACAGTCACGGGAGATAAAACAATAATAACCTCAAATTTAATTCATCCTTTAAATATTTAAAATAAGATGATTTATTAGTAAAAAATGTTGCTGCTGTTTCGTTGATGTGACTCAAACATGTTGTTTTAAATCTAGTGGAGAAGACTGAATATTGTTGGTGTTTCTCAACAGTTTTCAATGGACAGAAAGAGACAGAAAAACAGGGAGCACTCTCTCCCTCTGTCTCCCTCCCTCCCTCCTTCCCTCCCTCCCTCCCCCGTCTCCCCCTCCTGTCCTGTGATGTGTTCTGGCCAGACAGTATGGCTCCTGGGTGTCAGTGGCATGATCATAGAAACAGAGGCCAGAAAGGACATTCCTCATTGTTGGTGAATCTAGAAATGAGCTTGGCCTCATCTTTGCCCTGTTCTCTCTCTCTCTCTCTCTCTCTCTCAAACAGGTTTTTTTCGGTGCACGTTTCACTTTCTCCATAGAGAATAATAGCCTTGTTGTTGTTGCTCTCTCCTGTTAAAAAAAAAAAAAAAGAAAGAAAGAGAAGGAGAGAGTGTCCTGCTGGTGCTGTCTCCTTATCATGGAAATCCTTCTCTAATTCCCACATCATTAACTTCAGCAGGTTTTTGGTTATGAGCTGTTCACTCCAGAGCAGCTTATCACCTTAGTTACTCAGACTTAACTCTACAATTAAACCCACCGTCTCTTTTGTTATTCAGCTTCAAGTTTTTTTTTTTTTTTTTTTTCCAATCATGCATCTTTCTGAGCTAAATTAGCCGTTAATACTGTCCCTCATTTTTCTTGCCAGGTGACTGAAACTTGACCTGGATCTCTGACTGTGTGAGGAATAACCTTTTCCCTGCAGGAGGCTTTGGATCCAGAGCTGCCGGATCCTTTTCTGTGCCAACAGAGAAACAGAGAGAAAAGGAGAGTTGAGGCTTGTGCTGCTCTGGCAGGAGTCCAGCTCCTCCACCAGCAGCAGCAGCAGCAGCAGCAGCAGCAGCAGCAGCAGCAGCAGCAGCACTGCTCGGAAGTAAAGAGAAAAAAAAACAGCTTCTGTTTACACAGACTCATCGTGCTACCTCTTTTATCCTTACCTCTCTCTGTGCTGGATACTCACTCCTGTCCTCAAGGGAACTTTTATCCCTTTACCATCACCCAGCAGCTCATCTCACCCTGCTCCTGTTTCATTTATCCATCTCATCATGAACTCCTCAGCCTCCATCACGTCCCTGTTCTCCTTCACCAGCCCGGCGGTGAAGCGTCTGCTCGGATGGAAACAGGGAGATGAGGAAGAGAAATGGGCAGAAAAAGCTGTGGACTCTCTGGTGAAGAAACTAAAGAAGAAGAAAGGAGCGATGGAGGAGTTGGAGAGAGCGCTCAGCTGCCCGGGTCAACCCAGTGAGTATCAGCGTCCAACGCTGAGGTCACGAGGTCGCTGCGTAAACCTGACGGGTTGGAGATGATTTATAGGATAATAAATGTTATCTGACTTTAATATTTGCTCGTTACTTGTGGAAAAACATGATACTTTACCTACTGGACGTTTATAAATGATTGAAACTAAAGTATTTGGCAGGAAAACTCTAGTATGGATTAAGCAAGTAAATAATATAATTAATCTATATTTGTTTATCTAGATATGGTTTTACTTTATGGTTCATGAGGTTAAAAGTTCAGTGTTTATGTTCATGGTTGAAGTATGAAGCTTCCTCATTTTGTATTAAAATCAGCTTTGTTTCGTCTGAATCTTTCAGGTAAGTGTGTGACGATCCCTCGCTCGTTGGACGGGAGGCTGCAGGTTTCACACAGGAAGGGTCTTCCTCACGTCATCTACTGTCGTGTCTGGCGTTGGCCCGACTTACAGTCTCACCACGAGCTGAAAGCGCTGGAGTGCTGCGAGTTTCCCTTCGGATCAAAGCAGAAAGACATCTGTGTGAACCCGTACCACTACCGACGTGTTGAAACTCCAGGTACGTCACAAAATCTCAGTCTCCAGGATTTCAGACCTTTTTTTTTCAGGTTGTGTCCTAATTTATCTGATTTCACAGCAGCTTTTCTAAAAGATTGTGATGAAAGTTGTGGTGTTTTTGTCGTCATAAAGTTGTGACAGTGAAGGTGTAAACCGGTGTGTTAGTGACGTGTCTGGTCTGACGTCCTCCCTGTGTTTCTAACATTTTCATGTGTTTCTCGGTGACAAAGTTGTTTCTCAGTAGACGACTTCCTCTTGTTGCTCCACAACAATATAAAATAGTTTCCTCCTCTTTGTTGAACTCTGCTTGGATACTGTTTTTCTTGGTCCTTAGCAGTGATGTTGAAAGTAAATGTGAGACTTTTTTATCTCACGTTTCCTGCGTCTTCTAAAAGAAACAAGGAAGTGATTCACTGTCGTATCGTTAAACGTTTACCTGCAAACGACGACTTTCTTTTCCTCAAAAGTTGAGGAAGTGATTGGTTGAACTTGTGTTATTAGTTGTGATCACATCATGAAATCCTGGAGGGTCTAACATCTGCTTAGATTAACTCCACAATAAAAGGTCATTGTTGAGATTTACTATTGTATCAGTGAAGCTGTTTGAGTCCCCAGACAGAGGCAGGATATCTGATCCAGGACAGTATTCCTGAGCCAAAAGGATTTGCAGTAACATAATCTTTTGTTTTCTCTCTTCACCTCCTGTTCCTGTCGTCTTGTCTCAGTGCTGCCGCCGGTCCTGGTTCCACGTCACAGCGAGTTCAACCCTCAGCACAGTTTACTGGCAAAGTTCAGGAACGCGTCTCTGCACAACGAGCCTCTGATGCCTCAGAACGCCACTTACCCAGACTCCTTCCCTCCGCTGCCCTGCTCCTCCTTCTCCTCCTCCTCCCCGTCTTCCTCCTCACTCGCTCAGTCTCCCACCTCGCAGAGTTACCCCAACTCCCCCAACAGCTCCGCGGAGCCGGGGAGTCCGTACCACATCACAGGTAGGAGTAGAAACGACGGCCGTAGCAGCTTCTGATTTAATGTAAGACGACCGTGTCTCATTTGTTTTTTTTTCCGTTTAGCTGAGACGCCTCCACCTCCGTACAGTATGATGGAGACGAGTCCTCAGGAGGACGTGAAGCCAAACAACTCAACAGGAACCAAACTTACGTTTTCTGCTCCTCACACAGGTGACGTCACGTCAACCAGGCAGACAGAAACTTTTTTCTGCTTAATAATATCAGAGATCTGCAACTTTTAACATGTAAAGAGACATTTTGTTTCTTTCACCACAAATAAATAAACAATTTGAAAAATAAAAACATCAAACATAGTTTTCACTTTCTGATAAAATACATAATTTAAGATCTTAAAAGTAAATAAAAGTATTTGTGGGAAAAAAAATAACTCAATTCATTTTAAAATTTATAAAACTTTTTATAAAAAGTTTTGTGTTTTAGAGAAATACATTTCATATATTTTATATATAATTTTTTTATATAAAAACTTTTTGTATAAAGTTTTTTTTTTTAAAAAAAAAAACCTGTCATGTTTAGATCAATCAACAGAAACAACATTTCTCATCAAGTATCAAACAGCATCGTGATTTTATCCAGATGTGACGCATGTTATGATCCATAAAATATTAAAACACTTTTTATTTTAATGTTACAAACTCACCCTAATATAAGTATTTGAAGAGAAATAGCTGCAGGTTGTTGTTGCAGATTCCTGGTCGATGTTAACAAACGTTTCCGTCGTCTCTGTTCAGATCTGCGACCCGTCTGCTACGAGGAACCGGAGTACTGGTGCTCCATCGCGTACTACGAACTCAACAACCGCGTTGGAGAAACTTTCCACGCGTCGTCTCGCAGCGTTTTGGTCGACGGCTTCACGGATCCGTCCAACAACAAGAACCGTTTCTGCCTCGGCCTGTTGTCCAACGTCAACCGCAACTCCACCATCGAACACACACGCAGGCACATAGGCAAAGGTAGGCTGGACGACTGGCTCAGGTAATTCACATCAGCACACACGTCTGTGTGATGTGTTTCATGTTTGGACGACGTTAGTTCAGAGCTACACTTATACACGTGTGATGCCAATTTTTTTTTCTATTTTTAAATAAAAACTCCTTTTTTTTCCTTCTCCGCTGAATCCTTTAGGCTAAATATTGTTTTTTTTTTTCCTCATGGTGAAAGATTTAAGAAAGCCTGTCTGTGTTGGACACACATCAGAAGTCTGTGTGGGTTACAGTAAACTGCACAGTGAGGATGTGTGTGGTTTTCAATGATAGTGGTGACACAAAGAGTTGAGGCTGATTCACAGACACGGCTGACACTACTCAGACATTCCCCATTTACAAGAAAAGATGTTTCTGGTGGTTTTTCTCTGGTAAAATATGAGAAAATGCAGCTTTTTTCAGTTTCAACTAAATGACCGAGGATGTGTTTGATCATGTGCTTACTCTTCTTGTTTTTTTTGGTTAAAAGTTTTGTTTTGACATTTTAAGTTTTGTTGGTGTTAGTGTTGCAAGAGAGGTGGAAAATTACTGGTAAAATTTCCAGAAACTATTGGGAACGTTCCATGGGAATTTTATATATACAAATATAAACACAAACATTTAAGCAAAATGATACATTTTAAAAACATGAATAGACAAAGTTTAATTTAACTTTAACTGAAGAAGAAAAACATGAATGTTGAGTCAAATATTCTCGTGTTCAACATGTGAAATAAAAAGGTTGAGGTTGCTAGCGTCATGCTAAGCTAGCCTCAGTGAGCTACTGTATGGACACGTTTTAATGAATGAATGAATGAATGAATGAATACTTTATTGATCCCAGAGGGAAATTAAGGCATCCAGTAGCTTACACAAAAACACAGACACAGATTGTTCTTCTTTTTATTATACAGTGAGGAAAATAATAAAAACACCAACAGAAGGAGAAAGTGACTTAGTGACTTAATGGTTGTTAGTTGAACTTTAACAACATTGATTAAATATATCGACGTCATCACATCATCAGAACCGACTTAGACTCAAATACTCAACTGGATTTGACTCCAATTTATTTTATTTGACCACTGAGTTACACTAACTCTTCTGCAGCAAAAGTCACAAGTACATTAAAGACAATGGACATAAAACCACAAGTCTCATATACTAAACTAGAACACACACTAGAAATCAAGAACATCACACTTAAGTACTGTTGAGAAACACCAGTTTAAAAGTAATGACACTGTTGTTTAAGAGTTGATTTAAAAATATTGAGAGATGGAAGTGACTTTAGATTTAAGGTGTTTTGAAGTTTATTCCAGATGTTTGGTGCATAAAAGGAGAAAGAGGTTTGACTAATAGTATCTTATTTGATGACCTTGAACATACAAATGTACAGAGGTAATTTACCTATTAATGCTTTTGCAATAAAAGTCAATAAATGAAATTTCCTTCTGAGGGAAAGAGAGGACCAGCAGCTGCACCTGTAATGAAACACGAAGGCTGAACAATATAAAACATCTGTGTTTTCACTAAAGACGAAGAGGAATGCATGTAAATTATGTCACCGTAGTCTAATACTGATAAGAATGTGCTCTTTTCCTTACTAAGTATGGAAAGTACTTCCTTAGTCTAAAATAAAAACCTAATTTGGGTCTGAGTTTATTTTTAGACAGGTCTTAATATGAGCCCAAAAGGATAATTTATCATCCAGCCAAACACCTCGGTATTTGTAGGAGGTTAGGTTCCTAGGTTCCAGCTCTAGTTTGATTCATTCAGGTCAACTTTATCGTTCACGTGTCTTTGATTTCCTCCGTCAGGTTTACATCTTTACTACGTCGGAGGTGAAGTTTACGCCGAGTGTTTGAGCGACAGCAGCATCTTCGTCCAGAGTCGTAACTGTAACTTCCAACACGGTTTCCACGCCACCACCGTGTGTAAGATCCCGAGCGGCTGCAGCCTGAAGATCTTTAACAACCAGCTGTTCGCTCAGCTCCTGGCTCAGTCCGTCAACCACGGCTTCGAGGTCGTTTATGAGCTCACCAAGATGTGCACCATGAGAATGAGCTTTGTCAAGGTAATGACCTTTGACAGATGCAACATTTCTACTTGATTCTTATAAGAAGAGTCAAATATCCACTTAAATATTCTCACTGTAACTTGATACGCTGCTATTTTGATGTTAAAGAGCTGCTGAGCTCGTTAAATTCCTCTGGATTACACTTGTTCACTTGTCTCCCATTGATTTTAATAGTTAACTGAGCAGCAGAGGTTTACAGCGTGTGTGTGTGTGTGTGTGTGTGTGTGTGTGTGTGTCTCCTCAGGGTTGGGGCGCTGAGTACCACCGTCAGGATGTGACCAGCACCCCCTGCTGGATCGAGGTTCATCTTCACGGACCGCTGCAGTGGTTGGACAAGGTCCTGACACAGATGGGATCTCCACACAACCCCATCTCTTCAGTGTCCTAACACCAACACACACACGCACACACACTTGTTTTTAAATTAAGTTAATTTAAAGTGTGTGTTCACAGGTAGTCGTAGATTCTGTATGATCCTCTGTGTCCGTTGACGCTGCTTCTCTTTAATTATCATCTCACGGCTTCGTCGCATCAACAAAGCAGATTTAGCTCATTTACATCTCATGTAATTAAATAATCATGTTGTTTCATTTTATTCTGATAAAACATGTTTCCATGGCAACGTGTTAACTGCACTCCAGGACAAGAGATGGGATGTTTGTAGGTACTCAGACGTCATGTTGTTATGTAGTGTGTATTGACTAATGTTTGACTTCATGTACTGTTTGATTTTTTTCTTGTTCCAATTAAAGTTGTTGTTTTTCTTTAAGCAGCTTTTTTTTCTTGTTTTGTTTCTTAAACCATAAACACACCGAGACGTTTTTATATGTTAACATTATAATTTTAATCACACAGACGACAAACACTTCATCCTAACAACACACAACGTCTCCCTGCCAGTTTAACACAAACACAACAGATGAACAAACCCACTAACGTCATCTGGGTTCGTTTAGTTTTTTTAAATATACAATCAGAATCTGATCAGATCTGTTAATGTTCAGTTTCAGATGAACTTGATATAAAATGTTTGTTTTAAAAGACAAATCCTAAAAAGATGCTACATTCATGCATCAAACAGACTGATTGTCACACTTCATGTTCACAATTCATGTTTTAAAAAAAACAAAAACACGGAGGATTCAGATTCCTTCACACGTCACAAAAAAAACAAAACAAAAAGAAACTGAACATCTGAACAACTTCAACAGGATGATTATAATCCAGTGTTTCCATTATTATTGTCAGATGAGAAAAGACAACAAGCAGAGCGACGTTTGACAATCTAACGTAATGTAAAATGTGAAAAGAAATATTTATTATTGAGGAAATGTTTCCTAAACTGCACCAGAAGTTTTAAGACCAGTTTGACTTTGGATGAAGGAAAATCTTCCTCGTATTAACAGTGTATTTAAACCACGTCAGCGCTCGTTGTACATCACAAACACAAAAGGTAAAAACACCGAGCGACCGTCGTCAACAACCCTGGAACTGCTGCTGTGATTGGCTGCGACTCTGAGACGCGAGAAGCTGCTGCTGCTGCTGCAGGAAACTGATCACCTCCGGACTCCTGAGTAGAGACTGAAGGACACAGACACAGAAACAATCAAACGTCTGCACAAAACACAAAAACAAACACTTAGAAACATCCAAGGTTTACGTTTATCTTCTGAATCCCAGTCTGGTTGGAGCAGCACAAGAAAAGAAAAGGTTGTTTGTTTGGATATTTACAGATGTTTACAAGTAACGTGGACAAAGTGTTCAGACATAAACTATCACATTATCTCTGCTGCTGATTGAAGCGACATTAACTGTAACTATAAGAAGAACAGTGATATCATGTGCTTAGAAACCATATTAAGAACCATAGTGAAAACAGAATAAATCAGAGGGAAAAACAAGAAATGCAAATATTTTCTCACAAACACAGAGTCTAGTTTTTTAACCCTTCAGTGACTATCACCTGATATATTATATAACATGTTTCAGGTGGAGTCAGTGAACAGGAGGAATGTTTTGTTAACGTTTCCCAAACTTGTCACTAATTTTAGAGCCTTTTTTCTACCAGGTCTTTATGATCCCGTGATACCTTTTTTTTTATCTTATGAGACGTTGTACAGCTGGAAATAAAAGAAGCACACTTCAATTTTCTGTGTATTATTGTAGTTGAATATATTTTGATGGTAATTATTTTTTTCTGTTACAAAAACAGACGTTAGTGTTTGAAAGCGAAACTCACTGAGCAGTTTGAATCAGATTGTCTTAAGTAGAAGTGAAGTGTTTCAACAGTGATGGAAAGACACTGAACATGTTATGTTAGTATTGTTACATGACTGAAATATGACTCAACTACAAGTACAAAAGTGTAAAAATATACTCAAGTAAAAGTATAAAGTTTTCTTCTAAACAACTATTGATGTATAATTTATTCTCAATGGTTGTTAAAACGTTTGTTTTTCACAGAGCAGTTATATGTTTATATGGATCAATTGTGTTCAAAACAAATCCAAAGTGTCTTTTCTGTTCAATTCATTCAAATATTATAAAATTCTCAATAAAATTAACAACAAGTTTGTTACATTTGGTTTCAGCTGCAACGTCACGTCCAGTAACTTCAACCTTGTTTGTTGTTGTCACGTCATGTAGTTAAATCTTTATCTGTGCTTCATTGATCTGTTTTCAATCTATTGATAACCTCACTGGCTGCTACAGTGTATCCATGTGTTACCATGGGAACCAGATGAGTCTCTGCGTCACTTCCACCACAGCTTTTTACTGTTTTTCTCTTCTAACACGTCTCCATCTCTCAGTGTGACCATCTTACCAGTCTCTTCTGGTTGAGGACCTGCTCTATCAGGGAGGGTCTGGCTGGTCGGTCTCCCATGGCTCCAAGACGCTGCTTGTTCACAGAAACAGGACGCTCCTCTGAGTTTTCCTGCAAAGTTTTGATAATAAACAACAAACTGAAACATTTCTCATTTCAATGTGATGAACTGAAGTCTGGTATATGATGTGATAAACCCTGCTGCTGCAGTAAACTGAGGTTAAACCTCTTTAATACACGTTTCTACTTTATAGTGATGACCTCTGGTTAATGTATGAATGTATTAAAGTGTCTTACATCAAGTTTTCCACTGGACATGGCCTGGTCGCTCTTCTTCTTCTTGTATTTGTCTTTATACATCTTGTTGCGGTGTTTTTTACACATCCACGGTTTCCTCTGTTTAGCCACCTGTGTCGTTGTCTCTGTACATCCTTCATATGTGCATTGTTTCGGAGCGTTGTCTCCCTCCGACGCCTCCTCGTCGTTCAGCTCCTCCGGACTTGCTGCGCTGTCTCTGGGATCCGACGCGTCCAGGACGTCGCTCTCCTCGTCGGGATCGTCCATGTCGTAGGAGGAGACGTTGTTCTCCGGTTCGTGCGGCGTCGTTACATTTCTACTGTCAACAACTCCGCTTTTATTCACATAATATCTCTGTCCGTCTTTAGTGAGCAGCAGAGTCGAGTCTTTATCTTTCTTGTCTGAATTATCATCTTCGCTCATGGCTGCGGTGTAGCGGCAGCTAGCTTGTTAGCTAACTAGCATCTCTTTAAAGTCCAGATCACGTTGACTAAACCAACTCGTTATTAACGTGTCCTGTAACAATGTGAGTTTAGCTGCTTTATTGAAGCAGTTTGTCATAAATTAACTGTTAATTTAGTGATAAATATTATGATTTGTAGCCTCCTACCGTGCTACTTCCAAGGATTTAATGCTGTCAGTGTACATCCAGTTAACAGCTTCTTCTTCGCTGCTTTAATTCAATAGTTAGTAATTTACAGCGACCCCCGGTGGTCAGAGGAGGAACTGCAGCCACAGCACCATGCATATTTTCTTTTAAATGAATTTAAATATTATATATTACTCACTGGGCTGTGCTTGTGTGATGGTTCTGACATCATATAGTTTAATCTTGGATCTTTTTTTCTCCATCTGTGCTTCATTGATCTGTTTTCAATCTATTGATAACCTCACTGGCTGCAACAGTGTATCTGTATGTATATAATGACACTGATTTATTGTTACATGTCGTTGTCTTTGTGATGTCAGGTGAAACTGTATGATGATAATATGATTTTAAATGTAGCAAAGTAGACTACAAAGCATTATTTATTATATATAATCAATTAGAAGTAAAATTAGTTAAATACGTACCCCAAAATCGTACTTAATTACAGTAATTTGAGTAGTTGTAATTCAAAGACAAAAAATAATTAAAACAAAAAAGGACAATGGATCTTTTGATGAATCGTGTTTGTTTTCAGCGACTTGAGAAGAAGAAGCTCTGACTCTTCACTTTTTTCTAGAGACTGTCAATTGATTTAAAAATGTGTTTTTACTGTATTTGTACTATATTTACTTTATGATGTTTAGTAGTCCTGTTAGCTTGATGCTAACACATAATGGAAAACGCCATAGCCGGGCTAAAGCAATTAGCAATCATGGTTATTTTAACTCAGAAACGATTGTTTAACTCATGTTATTCTGAGCTGCAGCGACAGAATAAAATAATCTGTTCAAAGTTCAAAACAGTGAACATCACAAGAGAAAAAGTCAAAACAAAGAAACAACTTTTAAAGTCGTTCCTGCTGTAATGTGGAGTCTATACTAGATGTGTAAAACAGGAAACACAGAGTCAATGTGAGTGAATCAAAGGTTGTAACATTTATTGACCTTTGACCTCTCAAACAAACACAGTGTGGAGGAGGTTGACTGTGGGAGTTGGTGCCAAATAAATGAAATAAATAAAACAAAACGAGGCCTAACTCATCTGTCTGACAAAAACAAAACAACAAACAAGTCCTGACTATCTTCTCTAAAAAATAACATGAACCAAAAAAAAAAAAAAAAACAGACGTCAGTAAAACATACAACAGTGGCACCAACCCATGACCTAGTGAAGTAGACAGAGAGCAGCTACGTGTGTGTTAATGTACAGGGTACCCCAGACTAAACTAGACAACCTCCAACCACTAAACATCAACAATCAACATTAACGAGCTCAAAGAGCTGATCCCAGTGAAGAGGATGAGGCGACATCTTCACATCTGGAGGGAGAAGAGAGACGGTGAGTTCAGGTCTGAACACGATGTTATTCTGGTTTTTAACGTTGATATTAACACGTATTAAAGATGAGATAAAAGAAAATACCCGACGACGTCTGGTTGCAGTGATGAACCGTCTCGGTGCAGCTCAGCCTCCACGTCCTCATCGTCTGAGTCGTCACTTCTCCAGGTCACAGACTTCACCAGCGTCACTGAAACGTCTCGGCCTCCGTCGGCTCGTCGTGGCGTCTGTGTCCGGATGTCGTCGCTCTCCTCAGCTACCGAGTTTTATAGACACCAGGTCGTGTAGTTGTCTTCAGCCTCATCTCCTTCACTCTCACCCTGACTCTGTCTTCTACACTTACCAAAAAAAAAACCTAGAACCTGGAAAAGCTGGAATCTAAATGTGTCAGAAATACAAGAAACCATCGTGTCTTCTAGTTGTGGTGTCAGTTTTATCTGGAGTCTGAATCAGATTTAAACCGATCAGAGTTTATTGATGTTTCAAGTCTCAGTGAAACATCACTGAGACTCCTCACATCTTTCTGATCTGCCAACGTGTCCGTTACCCAGAATCCAACTGTCTGAAATCAACAACCAGCATCAGACACCGACTTCACATCTCCACTGAAAACGCTTCGTTGTCCAACCATAAGGTTGGATTGAGACTTTTCGTCGTCTAAACTAGTTTGATCCTCTGTTCTTGATTCTGCAGCTTCACCTCCAGTTCATCTCTGCATCGACCTTCAGCTGTTTGAACATGAAACGACCTCACGTCACCGTCACCAGGTCTCACTTCCTCCTGATGTGGTCGATCGTTCACTGCTGCTGCCGTCACGTCTGTGGAGGAAGTCGTTTCCTCTTCAACACGATTATTTTTACACATTTGTGGAGACGTGACAGTCGACCACTGACATAAACAGTTTAAAATGCTACAAACGTATAAACATCATCTACATTGTCCAATTGTTTAGATCAGCAAGTTAATTCAGCTGCTGCTGTTGTAGGACAGTAACATCACACCTCAGTCAGCGGATTCACAAAACCAGATGGATCCAGGTCTAGTTTTGGAAACTGCATCACCAGGCAGACGACCGAGTCCTACATGTCAAACTTTAACTGTTGTAACAATCAGTTTCCTTCGAGTTCAGACTTGGTCACACAGAGAAGAAGGGGAAGGAGAAAAGCCTTTCCTTCTTCTGTTGAGTCGACTCAGTTTACCTTGTTCTCTGTTAACAACTGACTCAATGAATCCTGATCGTCACTGATAATTATCTGCTCCACATAAAGACCGAGGAGCTTCTAACACAACCTCATACAGTCGTTAACACTGTGAGGTTACTGAGGATGTTATATAGTTTGACACATTTCAAGACGTTTACTTCGTCAATCCTCTACTGTCACATCTTCACAAACATGTAAAAACAACCAGTGAATGAGGACGAGTCACTGAACGGACGAAGCAGCAGCAGCGGTGAACGTTGACAGGACACATCAGGAGGAAGTGACACCTGGTGACGATGACATGAGACTGTTTCATCAACAAACAGCTGAAGATTAAAACAAAGACAAACTTCAGAGGAAGAAACAGAGTCAGGAGAGAAACGATCAGGTCAAAGACGTTTCTTACTGGATTAAAAATTATTCTACGATGACTCTTCAGGACGTCAACTGATGATTGTTGATTCCTGAAAGTTGAACTTTGGACAAGAGACAAGAGCAGAGATTCAGTTAAAAACCAACAGACTAGAAAACACAGTAATTCTGTTTCATATTTCTAGACAACTCAACATTAAACTGAACTAAAAGGTTTAAAGGTCTGTACTGCAGGTCTGTCAACAATAAATTATATGTTTTTACTCTAGAACATGTTTTGTAGTCGTTGTTGTCGTCACTCAGAACCAAAACATTCAAATTAAGCAAATACACCCAAGTTGAGTGTTTTAGAGTCAGCACCATGTAAACATCTCCCTCTGTCAGGTTCACGTCCTCCTGAAGAACAAATGTTTCCCTGACGCAGCGAACTGTCGACAACCGACACGTAGACGTTTACGCTTCACAGGGGAGAATTAAGTCCCCTGCTGGGAGGCCTCCCGACACGTCGCGCTAGAAAAACGTTAACGGAAAAAACTACAACGATGTTTCACCTGAGCTGATCAAACTCTACAACTTTACATTTGAATCTACAGTTGGAATTAAACCTGACAGATAAAAGACTTCAAAAGTCAACACTAGTTATATATGAACTTAGATGGTGATGAGTGACAGCAGCACAATTATACCACAGGACAATGTTGGATATTTAAACTACATGACATTAGCAATGGTTTGTGAGGATAATTAGACAAATCTTATCTAAATGACCTGAAGCTTTATATTAAGTCTCATACTAAACTCAGACTACTACCTACCTTCATCCTAAAGTTTTCTATATTCTCTAAAACTACAACCTCATGAACCCTCTTACCATGCTGTGATGGGTCTCATTCCTGAAATAAATAAATGTAGACAAGAGAAGAGAAACGAGACCAAGCTGGAGACTGAAGGACGAACCAGTGAAGATTTATTAAACACCAGTGTTGTAAGCGTGAGCTGTTTTACACTGTGAAACCCAAACCATGCAATTCAAAGTGACACTTTCTATTAATATTGTTGAACCAAAACGTGACATAAAAGTCCCAGTGACTGTGATTATAGAGCAGGACCCAAGTCAAAGATGGAAGAAGAAACTAAAAGTGGAAAAGAAACATGTGTTACCTTTGTAGGAACAAGAGAGAAAATCTCATTTAAAGAAATTTAGAGTTTAAAGCTCCTCAGTCAGAGACTACTCCATTTCACTGAGGAGGTGAGTCAGCGAGAAACAATATGCTGACTCATGGTCTGATTCTGTCCTGAGGGTCTCAAGTCAAACTGAATTGTTAGTTTACATCATGTATTTAATAGTTACAATGGTTATTTAATGATATTTGGATCAGGGAGTTTGTTGCCAATTTATTAATGTTTTAAATGTTTAGCTGATGTCAGGTCAGTTTAGAGTCAGTGGTGTCAGTTGTTAGTCTTCAGTCAGTCTGAGCGCACAACAGATAAGACAGACGAGACAAAGACATGGACCATATAAACATAAAGGACGGACAAGACAAACATCACATTACACGGAGACGACAGAGGACAGACGGACATAAAACGAGGCAGATTCAAATCACGACCAGAGGAAACAGAAGGAATCAAGAGTGAAAGCTCAGACGGCACGGCGGCCCAGAGAGGACAGAACTGGTTCGGCGACCAGGGCGAAGATGTTGCGGCACACGGGCCGACGATCGACTTACCGTGTTGTAGTTTCATTCATTTCTACTTGTGACGCAGCGGCCACAAAACTGTAAGTGTCCAGGACACCTAGTGGGGTTGTAGATTCAGAAATGTGTTAAATAAAATGTGATGCGGGTTGAGTGGATGTAGTGATGTGATGCTGTGTTGGATGAAATGGAGGTAGACAGTTGTGGCACAGCAGCCAAGACATGTTTCATACACACACACACACACACACACACACACACACACACACACACAGAGAGTAGCTCCACCCGGCCTGCACTTCCCTGAATAAACCCACCCACTTCATCAACTGACTAACTTTCCCTAAACATCATGAGAGGGAATGAAAAGCGGCGCGGTGGCCGAGAAAGCAGAGAGAAAGGACAGTTCGGCAAGGAAGCCGAGCGAAAACATGACGCAGTCGCCATGTTGAGAAAAAAAGGTTGGCGACGTCGTCAAACCTTTGCTTGGCTACGTGGCCGAGCGAAGATATGACGCAGTGGCCACGGGGGAAAGAAAAGTCGGCAAGGGAGCCGAGCGAAGGCCTGGCACGGCGGCCAGGCAGAAACCACCACTTACTCATTTGATCCCACGTTGAACTCGATGCCGGGTGGAGGAGCTGAAAGGTAAAAGGTTATGGCGCGGCGGCCAGACCGACACACGGCCCACGCCCACACCCACCCCGAGGTAAAGAAACACACGTACCTGTGGGTTCCACCCGGCAGCAGCTTGTGTTCGTAGATTTTCATGATGCAGCTGTGGAGAGAAATACTCTAAACTATCTGTCCCTGCAGTAATCTACACCACCGTCACAAAGAAACACACACACAAGGTTCAAAGTGTTTTTATTGGCAGGTTCAAAATGACAAACAGAAAACAGCTAATCTGACCTGACTGGAGGAGAAAGTTAGAACGGGTCCTACCTCAAGTTGACAAAACCTACAAAGGAAAAGTTAGTTTACAGGAATAAACAACACTGCAGCTGAGACTACAACTTCTTCACTGAACTAACGCCACAATTAACCAACTTCACAGCCTTAAACACCTTCAACTTTAATACAAAAGACAAAACATCTCAGACAAACCAACAAAAAGATTCCAACTCTCACACACAGAAAACAACCTCAACACACAGAGCTCCGGGTTGTTTCACTTGGACAAAAACAGAGACAAAGACTAAAACTAGACCAAAGATTTAATCATTTACCAAAGATGAAAGAATCCAAAGATTCAAGTCAAGACGCTGAAACAAAGACACATTCAGGACAATTCAAAGCCAAAGCTAAAAGACACTAGCCTGAGCTAAAACTGGTCAAAGCTAAAAGCCAAATCTTAAACTAGCTAATGCTACAACACGTTAGCCAAAGCTAAAAGACATTAGCTTTAGCTAAAACTAGTCAAAGCTAAAAGACACTAGCCTGAGCTAAAACTAGTCAAAGCTAAAAGACACTAGCTTGAGCTAAAACTAGTCAAAGCTAAAAGCCAAATCTTAAACTAGCTAATGCTACAACACGTTAGCCAAAGCTAAAAGACATTAGCCTGAGCTCAAACTGGTCAAAGCTAAAAGACACTAGCCAGACCTAAAGTCAAGATTATCCAGATAAAACAACTAAATCCTGATCCCTCAGTGTTTGTTCCAGTGAGCTCTGTGTTGTCGTCCACACTGAGCAACTAAAAACATTCAACCACACAGAAGAAGAACCAGATGTGTGTTCGTGATTAATGGAGGTGGTGATGGGCAGTGAAATGTGTGGTGCGGTTCAGCTTTGGCATAAACAAACAAAAACACATTGCAAGGAGAAAGCTCACAGACATGGCACAGCGGCCATGTTGGAAGGACAGAGACAGGAGGGAAATATGAGAATTCAGTCCTTACTGTCTGAAGATCTGGCAGAGGATCTACCTGGAATAAAGGAAACAATAAAATTAATGTCAAGTTGAGCTTTGACTTCCACTTCCTGTGAACACTTCCTTTAAACACAAAATACACTTTATATACAACTTATCCCTTATATAAAAACTACTGACACCACATTTTTGTTGTTATCAACAAACAATATGACCAACATTTCACCAGCAGTGATACTGAACTAATTCAACCATCACTGACCTTTATCACAGCGTCAGAGGACCAATCCTTGAAGACTGCAGTCGACGCTGGGTCCATGACAGCGATTTTCCTGCAATTTTAACATTTTAGCACAATTAAATTAGCACTGGGCACAAAAACCAACAGTTGTGGCTCATTTTTCCAAATAATTGTTCATTTTTGGGTGATAAAATGTAAGTTTCCCAGCTTCTAAAGGCTGGAAAGATTAATTTAAATAATAATAATAATAAAAACTAACCTTGCCAAAAGTTGTGGCAAGGAAATAAAAAACACAACCTATAATATTACATAAAATAGACACAAAATGGCGGCGTGGAGCATGTGCTCTGTCACTAAAACTGTGGTTCAAATAAAAAACAAAATGTCCGAATATAATTCTGAATTTTTTCTTTTGTTCTCCACTACTTTGATGTCTCAAACATTTAAATAAATTGTTTTACACTTACAACTTTACAACAACTTTAATTAACAAACATGAGCCGAGTCAACACACCTGACAATCACGTTAGCACTTAAGCTAGGCTAATGCTAAGCTAATAGCTAAACTGCGTCTCACCGTTTCTCTCCTGGAGCTGAGCTACGTCGACCTCATTTCTCTCTGACTAGACGGTTTGTTCTTAGTTGAAACGCTGGTGGATCTAAACGTTAACTTCCACCACGCGACACCAGCTACCAAGTTTTGAATCCGGGCCGTCGACGGCGGCTTCTTTTAACGGCGTCTGACGTCACGCTTCCAATCAGCGGGCGCGCCTTTTTGATGCGTTCGAGGACCTCGGAGAGAGTTGTTAAAATCAAGACGTCGACAATTAAAGAAGCACAAACTTCAGACTTTTCTTCTTTTTTTGGTTTTGTGTCTGTGTCCTGACGTTTGGGTCAAAGTGTCTGGATTTTGATTAAAGTGATTAAGTGATTAAGTTTAAGTTCTCAGTTATTATGGACACACCTGGATGAACCTGATGTAATCAAACAACAGATTAAAACCATCGCTCTGAGGCGTTCAAAAAAAAAAATAGGAATACCAAACTTTCAGACAAAAGTGATCATGAACTTCATGAAGAATTGTTTATTTGATGTAGTAATTAAGAATAGAAACATAAAATTTAAAAACAACCACAGGAGATTTGAAAATAAAAACCAACGAGCAACAACCACAACCATTTCATTTTATATTTGTTTTATATTTTATTATGTAACAAAATAACAATAACTATTAATGTTATTATTTATACTTATTTTTAATGGCTTTATAAATAGCATTATATAATAATAAAAAATAAACAAAATAATTACACAAACACACACATATATGTATGTATATATATATAAATTATATAAATACACACACACACACACACACATTTTTAACAAGCTGGTTTTATGATTTGTATTTAAAACTGCGTCTTCACGTTTACAAGTAACTGTTTCATTTGTCAGATGAATATTTGATGAAGATGATTAAGATGAAGAATATTTTTCTCTGGAATGTAGTGAAGTAGAAGTTTAGAGTAAATTAAGATCATGTCAGAATAATTTAGTACCTAAAAACTTGTAACAAAATGCACAATTTATCTTTATCTGAAGATGACACATGTGTCATTGTATTAATGAGTATTAACTACACTCAGTCTGAAGCTCTGCTGTTAATCGTGACTCAGGAAAAGATGTGAAAAGTTTAACACTTGACAGAAGCTGAAAAAGTTTTGAAAGGTGAAGAGTAACACAGAGTGTTCAGATGTACAGTGTCTCAGTGTTTCTGCAGGTAAGAATAGAAATAAACTGTCAGGTTCTGGGAATAAAACAGAAAAGATCAGAGCAGAAGTCACAGAAAGAAACAGAGACAGATGCTTGAATCTCTGCTCTGCTCGGTAACAGACAGAAACAGTGAAACTCCCCATTTTATTTAAATGTCTGAGCTCTTCTCAAAGACGAACGTACAGACGACTAAATGTTTTTATTATCCAACGTTAATCTTCTTAAATTCATTAAATGATACCTGACCAAATCTGATAACCGCTGCACTTAAATCTGCCATTAAAACTCTACAAAAGACACCAACACTTTGATGTTGTTTTTTTAAACATATTTTAATTATTACTATTAGTATTGATAGACCATTGTTGCACAGAGGTACAGGTATTGGTATTGCAACAGATTGTGATACTGTGGTGCAGCTGTGAGAGCACTTTGGTAAACCACATGTGTCCGTGTGCTGGAGTGTGTGTATTTCAACAGCACAGCACATTACTGTATATGTGTGTGTGTATATGTTTGTGTGTGTGTGTGTGTGTGTGTGTGTGTGTGTGTGATGATGGGAATAAATACAGAAACCTACAGACAAGTTAGTGACGACTGCAAGGAGATCATCTGCAAAAAAAAAAAAAACCCTGAAATCACTTTGCGTTTCTCTCTCACTCCCCTGTTCATTTCACATCAGTGACTGGAAATCCCTGGACCAGTTGGGTTTGTAGAGGAAGTGACATCATTCCCAGTTTTCTGACAAGAAGCAAATCATCTGTGCAGATTCATCTCTGTGTTAAAACATCAGGTTGATTATTTTTTTCTTCGCTGACTGACTGATACACATAAATGTTGTTTCTTTGTTTTGTTTTTGTTTTACAGTTTTCATCAACTTAACTACTAGTAAAGAAATATACTGTATTGTGAACTATCAAAATAAATAAAATTATGTTATTTACATAACATATAAACAATACTTCATCACTAAACTGTGTTTGTATATAAGAATAGGCTACTGTATGTCTGTCATGCTTTCATCTGAGTAAATGAAGCCATGAATGAGGTTTGCACGGAGCTGAATCCTTTCAACTTGTACTGCTTTCTAAGAGTGCTGCTGGTTCTCTGGCGTCCACATCCACCCACTTTTCTCTTTGCACTGAAACTGCAGTACTTTGTGCAAATATGCAATCCTCATACACTGTTATAAACGTACACATTTACTACCTATAACGTTTCTCCAAAAAATAACAAACAAAGAAAACCCCACACAAAGCCAAGGTTTGCAACAAGTTTGCGAAAGTTTTTGTTTTCCACTTCTTTTTTTTTTTTTTACTGCTGGAAAATGTAGATGAAATAAAAATGTAAACAAAGCTTCACGTGTTCACGTGAGCATCATAAAATAAAGTTTAAAATGATATAAATCAATGGGAATTGAAGAGTTTGCTACACGAGCACCCGAATGCTGCTGAATTCATGTGTTGAGATGTTGTGAATGAAGCAAAGAACAAACTAACACGGAGCAATCCAATGCACCATTATTGTCTTAATAGCAGTCTGTGTAAAATGTAAACTGTAATACTGCAATCCAACATTACAGGAAGGCAACGCCAATACTGTGTTTAGCACAGAATAAAAGCACAAGTGCTGTCTTTGATCTGTTTCCATCATTAATCTGTTGTTGTTTTAAATAAGAAAAAGTCTTTTCTCTACGTCCTTCGTCTCTTTCATCACATCTACAGTCGCCTACTTCTCTACTTCTACACATTTATTTCACTCCACCGAAGCTCAAGGACAAGTCAACAAAAGCTTATCCTTTATGAAAAAAAAGGAAATACATATTTTCGTTTTTTAAAAAAATGCAGTGAGTAAAGAATGAAGATAAATAAGGTTCAATAAAACATGAACATTGGTCCATATTCTCATATTGCCTTGTGGAGCTGCTCCACCATGAGGAAGTTTCCATGTTGAGCTCGAATCATCACTGAAGGGGAAACATGTCGCTGTCGCCCGTTCTGGCTCCTTGAGCCCTGAAACATGTGCTCAGATGAGAGAAGGTTAAAAAGAAATTAACTAAAGTCTTTCACCTCATTCTGCTTTTTCACTCGTTTCCTCAGTTCGTTGTTGCCTCTTTAGTCTCTTGAACACTTTTTTTTTTTTCTCCGTCGACCCTTCGATCGATCTCTCCTCCAGGTTTGGAAAGATGGATTCAGGGAAGATTAAAGAAGTTTCTCTCTGATTATTTTTTGTTTTTAAATTTCCCCTTTTTAGCCCCCAGCCTCTGATGAGAAAGTGTAGTGAAGCTCCTTCTCCTCCTCCTCCTCCATATAGAGGGAGGAGCTGGATGAGGATTTTCTTCCTCCCTTCTTCCTCCTCTTCCTCTTCCTCCCCTCCTCCCCTCCGCCTCCTCTCTCTCTAGAAGGGCGAGCTGGGGGAGCAGACGGTGCTGACCGAGCTGATGGAGATGTCATCAGAGTCGGACGGGAGGCTGGGGTTCGGTGACGGGTCAGAGCGGGTGTCAGGGGTCAGAGAGGTCAGAGAGGGTGGGACCGTTGGGAGGCCGGGGAGGCAACGTGGAGGCTCTGCCCGCTGCGTTTTTATCGTTGATGTTGTTGTTGTTGTCGTTGTCATCGTCTGCAGAAACAGCGGCTTCACATTCTGGTGGCGTCCTCGTCGGAGAACCTGCCCCTCCTTATCAAGAGAGGTGGCCTGAATGAGACGACAAACGAGGAGACGGATCAAAGACTGAGATGAAGACAAAAACATTAATATGGAGGATCAGGAGAGTCACTGATGTTGGATCAAAAACAGTTATTAAAAGACTTAACAAATGTAAAAATAGTAAATTAATAAAAACTCTCTAATTGAAAAGATCAAGTAGAATATCTATCAATAAAAATAGAATAAATAAATTAGGAAAATCATTTTTAATTCTAATTATATTTCACTAAACCACATCAATGTTTCCAGTTACATATATTGATACAATTTATTATAACATCAATCAAGTTTTGCTAAAACAAGTAAAAACAAATTCTGTAATTTATCAATGTCAAAACATTAACGTTTTGTTCAGAAAATGTCTCATCTCATCCATAAAAACTATTTTTATATTAAGTTATTTAAATAGTCAAGGATTTTTATTATATCAAATGTTTCATTTTGTTATTTAAAATCTCTTTTTTTTTTTTTTTAACATAATTAATCAAAGTCCAGTTACTGTCAACAACTATTACTGAATTATAATCTTAAATCTTTATGTGTGTATCTCCAGGTCCTCCATAAAACCATAAGTCAGCAGATAAACTCATACAACAGGAGCTGAATATAAAGTAGAAGCAGGCGAGGGCATCACATCGAGCAAAACAAACAAACAAACAATCACTGAAATGTGTTGAGACAAGCGAAGGAACAGGATTATTTCTTTGGAAAAGCAGCGTTCACAAAGAAATAGCTTCAAATAAAAAGTGACTGTTATTCAGCAACATGAGTTTGTTTCCTTTTGTTCAAAAAAAAAAACATTTAACAAAGAAATTTAAGGAAAAAACAAAACAACATTCACAAGGTTGTTGACATGAATCCAGGAGGAGACACTGATGTTCAGGTAAAACGACACGATGCAGCAACGAGGTGAAGTCTGTTTTAAAAGGATAAAAAAAATGCAAACACAAAGATCACGAAGCAGAAACAAGACGATGCTGTGGAGCAGCACAGCAGCAGCCAATCAGCACACAGGGAGGGAAGGGGTTCGGTTTGATTTCTGTCTTCGCTTGTGAAGCGTCTGTGTCTATGGAAACCTGCCGTACCTGATCCAGTACATGGCCGGGTGCTGGTAGAAATCCAACGACCCTGATCGCTGCATAGAAAAGCTGTCATCCAGCTGAACACAAAGAGAAACCAGGAACGATCAATCTAAACACACCAGCTCAACACAAATGTCACGTCTGTCTCAAGAAGCAGAAACAGGAAGAGCAGAAGTTTCTCCTGAGATTAATAATCTGAAGGACAAACTGGTTGATGGATCATTTTTATCAGGAGCAGCAGCGACTTACAGAAATGACTGACACTCCTGCAGTCGTGTCGTTGACCTTCGGACTCGTGTTGAAGTGTTTCTTTATCTTCCCTGCTACTGACAACTGATGATCGTTCTCACACAGACCTTCATCCTGGATGAGAAGAGGAAAGAGAGAAAAAACAGAAATCAACATTTCCAGGAAGATGTTGCATCAAAAACATGAACATGAGGAGTGTATATGATTAACTCTACTCACCGTGACCCAGGGATGCTCCAGCACCTGTAGAGCAGAGTATCTCTGATCCACCTCCACCTCCAGCATCGATCTGATCAGCTCCTGCAGCAGCAACAGAAAAACAGTGAGTTTTTACTCCTTTTATATAAAGATAAATACACAACAAACATAAACAGACGATGTCCAGATAATCACCTTCGCAGTCTCCGACACATTGTCCCAGTATGGAAGAGGAAACTCTAGTTGTCCCATTAGTATCTGATCAAAAAGCACCTCTTGATCGTCACTGCTCCTGCAAACGGAAACATTTCAGCATAAACACTGATGTGATCTACAGGAGAGAGGATGCAGTATTTTTAACAGCCATTAGAGGGACTCGTCTCCAACACTGGTTATTAAAAGAGAAGAGAGAGATTTACCCTCTGAAAGGAGGGAAACCGCACAGTAAGATGTAGGTGATGACTCCAGCTGCCCAGATGTCCACCTTAAGGCCATAACTGAAAATGACAAAGACAGAGATGAGAGACTGTGTATAAAAACTAAACATTAGATTAAAGGGTCAGTGTTTGAACGGTTGATGTTCTCACCCTGTTTCTGCGATGATTTCAGGTGCTACATATGTCGGGGTCCCACAGACAGTGTACAACGGTCCGTCCACCACCGTCGCCAAACCAAAGTCTCCAAGTTTCAGGCTTTTGCTGCCGTCAGCGTGTTCATAAACCTGAGCAGATAAAACACAGATAGAGATGTTATAATCTGGACTGTGATTTCAGAGAAAACAGACGCAGCCTCAGCTCTTTATTTACAGTTTCATATAATATGTAGAACTAATGGTGGTTTTAATGAAGTTGTGCCTGTGATCAGGCGCTGGTGGAGACTAAAACGGAGCTAAAAGGTGAGTGGATATTAGAGTTACAGTCACCAGCTGGTAGAGAAGTGATTAGTAATAATATGATAACAGTTATAGCTGCTTGTTCTGCAAAAATTAATGGATGCAAGTTTAGAAATTTGGCTTAAATTCAATAATTTAATTAAAAGTTAGAGAAAAGATGAACAACCAAATAGTTTTTAATTCCTCTGAAACCACATTCATGTTTCCAGTCAATTTTACTGTCAAATCAGTTATGTTTTATTAAATTTACAAAGTGAAAATCAAACGTCTGTAGTTTATTATTCATCTCATCCATTAAAACATTTTATAATAAATGTATTTTAATTGTATTAAATGTTTTAATTTGTGATTTAATATCTCTTTTTTACACAAGACTGATTTATTCTTTCAAGTCTGTTATTAATTCCTCTATTTAAAATAAACTAATAAACTCTGTTTCGTTGTCAGAAACAGTAGAAATATTGTGTCAGATGTTGTGTTCATCTGCTCCAAATGTGATTAATAATAAATCTCCATATCAGGACGTAAATAATAAAGAGAGAAATAAGGAGGACACAGTTGTGAAGCTCAAACACGCAGCATCTCTCTCGACCTCAACACTTTTTAATTGAAACAGCAGGAAAGAAGCAGAAACACAAGAGGAGGAGGAGCTGCCATCTTAGATCAGCAGGGGTCAGCAGAGGCGGAGAAGACAACGAGGAAGTTGACAGAAGGGAGAAGGAGGGAGGGAGGTTGGAGACGGAGCAGCAGGGATGAGTCATCTCTGTTATCTCACTGTTCATTCACAAACACCACAGAAACATGGAGACTACAGACACGTATATGACCTTGGGTATGTGATATAGATTCATTCACGACCGCTCTGTGTGCGTGAACTCAAACTCACCAGCAGGTTTTCTGGTTTGATGTCTCTGTGCACGATGTTGAGGCTGTGGAGGTATTTGATGGCGTTGGCCAGATTGTAGAGCATGCCACTGGCGTCTCTCTCTGTGTATCTGTTGGCAGACGTGATGGCATCGAACAGATCTCCCCCCTGTTGGAAAAAAATCATTAAGGACGAGGTTGGTTCTCAGTAACAGGAACGATCTCACACAAGTTTTCAACTCGACGAATTTGCTTCCAAGTTTCCACAGTTGCTCATATTTTCTGCTTAAAAAAATAAAAAAGTTTTAGCTCAAAAGTTACTTCAGTAACTAGTTTTTTTTTCGTCTGCTCAGCAGCTGGAAGAGTAAACTGTGTCCTCATTCCTCATTTTAGTCAAAAAATCTCCTCCCACTGTGTTAAATATTTCACTTTCATTTTATTTTTTCTCTTTAATTCTGCTTTTTTTTTCTTTTTCTTTTTCCTCCCAGGCTTTTTCTTTGTTTGTCTGAGCTTCTCATCTTAATCCCACCCTCCCCTCTCTCTCTCTGTCCTCTCTATGTCTCTCTCTCTCTCCTGAGTGGACTAAGTGGAACAGAGTCTTAAAATAGGATTGAATCTCTTTCTTTTCTCTGCACAGACTCAGACACATTGTCGGCGTCCGACCTGCACAGCAACAGTTATTTAAACATGAGATGTGTCAAATCCCAAAGCTCGACCTCGTAGAAACGCAGTCCCACTTCATCTTTGGGGCCAGAAGTTTGCGGACGCTGAGACTTTACATGCTGCTTGAACGTGTAACATGTAATATGCTGCTCCCGTCCGTCCTCTGAGGTCTGAGTGTGTCGTACATTAAGTATGTGAGCGCCACATTTTTGGCCGTTCTCTCTCTGTTCTCCTCTCCATCCATCTGTCACTCCTCCAACCTCATTCATCCTCAGCCTCATCCTCAATCCTCCTACTTTGGACACTCGCTCACAAGCACACACACACATTTGTGCCACAGATTGCCTCTCATCTATATTCTGTAGTACTCCACAGCACAACACGAACAGATGGATCACATTCCTGGATCCTGAATTATGCACAAATATTTCTTGAGTCAGGGAGTGAAAGAGAGAGAGAATGAAGAATGTGAACACACGAGCGCTTCAGGCCACAGACTGAATCTCTTCCATCCCACTCTGTGTGACTGCTACCAATTCATCATTCGCTTCAGCGGCTGAATGTTTCTGTTCTGTCTCTGTCACAGATTGAGCTTCCCCGTTGTTCTCTGTCCCCAAACTGGGAATAATGATCATCATCATATGGAGAGAGTCGTGTTCATTATCTCAGCTGGTAGGAAGTTCTCAGCCTGTTTCTAATCAGGACAGATGACGCACAAACATGAACAAATAAATAAATAAAGAGGTGGTGACAGTCACCTTGACCAGCTCCATGACCAGGTAGAGTTCACTGTAAGTGTCCACCTCCTCGATGAGCAGGACGATGTTTGGATGTTTGACCCTGCGGAGGATGGCCACCTCGTTCTGGATCATGTGCTCCTGAAACAAACATTTTAATTACATGTAGATAAGAAGAAGAAGAAGAACTCACAGTTACAGAACATTAACAGTGTTACCATGTTTTGTAAAATAAAAAACAGTCAGTCAAAAATAAAATCAGTCTTTTTTATTGTGCCACCAAGAGGCACCAATTTTCATACAATATACAGTTGAATGTTGAGTGAAAGTTTGTCTTAACATCATTGTTGTTAATTTCTCCACCGTGGGACTAATAAAGTTTTATCTTATGATCTGACAGAGAAATAACCAGTGATAATATGTCAGTGTTAGAGTTTGATGTGCTGCAAAAAATCAACTAATGGGTTTAAAATTGATCTTAAAATTCAATAAACTCTGTATAGTTATCCGAGATAGAAATAAGGCTTTTGTACATTTGTATCAGCTGCTTTCTTTCTACATCATCAACATGCAGGTAAAGCAGCTGTATTTTCACACATTGATCTTCAGTTTTAGTGTCACAGCTTGTACAGGTTTTTTTACCTTTCCTCTGCATTTGCCCTTGTTGATGATCTTCAGAGCGTACTCTCGTCCCGTCGTGTGCTCCACACACTCTCGGACCACAGCGAAGTTCCCGTCACCCAACATGCGTCCAACCTTGTATCTGTCTGATATGTAGGACGGCACAGCAGGAACCTCGTCGACTAAAACCTCAGCTGCAGAGGAAGAGAAACCAGGTTTAGAGCAGCTGAAGGACTGAATGTGAACATTTACACATGAATATAGATCAGTATCAGCAATATGTGATTTTTTAATTTAGAGTCAAAGCCAATGAGACCTAAATACATTTAGAGTTGACGTTTCGTCACACTGTAAAGGGTAATCAAGCTGGAAATTGAAAAACTAAATGTGGAACCAAGCGGTGAATCAAAATGTGAGAATGTTTGGTGAAATATTAATTCATGTATTGATTTATAAACCTCTAGAGAAGGTTCCCTGGGTCTGAAATGAATGATAATCAAATCAAAGAGAGAAATGTCACATGATATTAAAAGTTGAGAAGCTGCTCTTCATTGTTATTGTTACAGAGACTGATGGAGTCAGACGCCACAGGAGAGTAAAAGTGTGAAGGTGTGAAGAGACATGAAGCTGAGAACAGGATGTTGAAATGACAGAGAAGCATCAAAGGTCATCGACGTGATTCACACAGACACGTTTCTTCACACCGATGCAGACACGACACTCGTGTCACATTAAGTTTTCTCACCTTCAGAAACGAGTCCGTCTCCATCTTCCACCGAGCTGGAAACTTTAGCGGAAGACAGAGAAGAGGAAGAGCCCTGGGACTCCTGCAGAGAGGCAGAGGGGGTAGACGCAGGAAGCTGATTATTTTAATTGGCAGTGATGCTCAAAATAGTTTGTGCAAAATAAATAAATAAATAAATAAAAACATAAAAAACATCCCGTTCTGCTGCGATCCCAGACGAAACAAATGTGCACGTCCCAGAAATAGACAAAGGGACGTTGTGTAACATCCTCATCACATCTTCATGTCTGACTGTGTTTGTACGTCTGTCTGTTGTACTGTGCTGGCGGCCAAAACAGCCAGAAGCCAGAACACATTTACTTAAGCTACTGTGCTGAATATAAACCTTCCTCTCTCTCTTTTTTTATTCAGCAAACCACCTGTGTGTTTTCACAAGAGACCGAGCGAAGCAGAGACAGAATCCAAATAAACTCCTCTTCATTCACAGTAACATTCACTCCTCTGATACTAAAACCCTCCAGGATTTCAGGATGTAGTGATCACAACTTGATCACTACCCAATATTTGACCAATCATCATCATCGTCATCATTTCGAGTGAAACATTAATCCATACGTCAGTGAATCACTTCCTTGTTTCTATTAGAAAACGTAGGAAACATGGCGATAAAAAAGTCTCACATCAACGTCACTAAGGACCAAGAAAAACAGTATCCGGGCAGATTTCACCACAGAGGAGGAAACTATTCTATATTGTTGTGGGGTCTATTGAGAAACAACTTTGTGACGAGAAACACACTGAGAATATTAGAAACACAGGGATTTATTTCAAAATTGCAACTTTGATTTGCACCTGCAACTTTATTGTAACAAAATGCCTAAAAAAAACACAACTTTCATTGCAATTTTTCCTTGTAATCAGACAAATTAGCCCTCAACAATCTCAAAAAAAAAAAAAAAGGTCTGAACTCCTGGAGCGAGGGACTAACTATCTCTCATAAAACATAGAAACACAGGTTTGTGTGACTCTAACAAAGGAGAATGAATACGAGCGTTCATGCGGTTGGTAAGTAGGGGGTCATTAGGGGGAAAGAGAGTAGCTGAGATACTGCATCTGCATCTGAAGACAAAAACTCATTACACCCTCCACCTCCTAACCCTCCGTCTGGTTGTCATGGAAGCAACAAGGACGGGGAACGAGGATCTAGTCGGGACTGTAAATGAGAATCTACCGTCTGTTGTTTCTATCTCTGCTCCTCTCGAGTCCATCTCTCTATTCTCATTTCAACAATGTGGTTACGCTTCATTAGTCTTTTTTCTTTTGCTTTGTTTTGCTTTGTTAAATGTTAAATATCTTTTCTTTTACATGTTACTAATCCCCTCAGCTCACGTCTCACCTCTTCTCCCTCCCAGAGGAGCAGCAGCAGCAGTGAAGGGACCTTTTGGTGTTTGGAGAATTTAAACCTTTGAATAAATCCCACAGGTGCAACTGGCACATTCAGCACAAGCGTGACCACTTTACTAAAATAAAAGCAGGTCTCGCCCTGACACGTGAATTATTAACCAGCAAGATCCATCCATCCATCATCCATTTGTCTGAAAGTGCTGGATAAACTTCATAATATTCTTCTGTTTTATTAACATGTACTTGTACTTTTACTTTCTACACTTAACTACATTTACTTATAGATTACTGTCATACTGAAGTACAGTAAATACTAGATACTTTAAGACTTTTACTGGAGAATCATTCTAGTGACGACTTGAACTTCTACCAGTTATTTTATTCTACTCTAGTGTCTGAACTTCTACTCTAGTACGTGTACTTCTACTCTGTACTTCTAACTGTATTTCTTTCGTTCAGTTTGTCTCATGATGAATGCTCTCTGACCTTATCTGAACCTCTTATTTCTGTGGCGTCCAGTTCATCTCTGAGACTTTGCTGTCAGAGACTAAAAGGCCACCGTTCATAACGACTCAGATCTGAAAACTATTTACAGAGCTGAGCTGCCCTATATCTCCGTCCAAGTAGCTGTCAGCTCTGTTACTCATCTCTGCTGCTGTGACCTGGAAGCCACCCAGGTGAGTGTAGCTGGGAGTCGAACCAGACTCACTTTTATGTAATACTGTTTTTTTGGGAGGGTTTTTTTTTGGGGTGTTCATCCCAGAACAAGAAACCAGTCTTAATACCCATAATGCCTTTGTCCATCCTGTGTTTAATCTCATCCTTCTTCTTCTGCTCTTTATTTTTCTGTTTACTTCTCTCGTGCCCTTATCTCACGATCCAGCCCCGTTGTCGTCTACTCTCCTATCTCTACCTTCCTACCACTGAGGGAAACAAAATGCTGTTTCTATGGAAACTGCTCACAGAGAGAGAGAAGAGAGATGCAGCTTATGAGACTTTCAGAGTGGAGACAGAAGCCTATATATGGATATTTCCTGTCTGCAGGCTGAGAGACAGGTTTAACCGTCTATGAACACTGTGTTTCTCTTTTCCTGTGTTAAACGCTGTGAGACAGATGGAGTGACAGACAGACTCAGACAGAGAGAGAAGGATGCATGAACTCTGCTGTGGTTGATCTGATCATTTCATTTGGCAGCGACTTGTCTTGTTACCGTTAAACCATCCAGCTTCTCGCTGTTGCACAACAGGACACACACTATTCCTAGAGCTCTACACTTCTATGACTCACACCTCTAACCAACACAAAACACACAGACAAACCTTTTTTTTTTTTTTTTTTTTTTTTTTACATCACAGCCGGTGCCACCGCTCTTCAAACCTCATACTGATCGGAGAATAAAAGGGAAATCAACAGGATGTTAGTGATTGACCTTAAACGTGGACAATCATCAGAGAAGCAGAAGTGGAAATTATTGTTGAACAGGAAGTTTTCTGTTTCTGTCAACATTTACATAACCAAGCAGAGAGCGATGCTCGGGTTTGTTGTCCTCGATGCCCCTGAATCTGATTACATCACCAAACTAACGCCTTCCTCTTCCTCTTCTTCCTCTCTGTCCTTTAAGCTTTAGGAGCCAAACGTCTTCTCCCACAGCTTTTCTTATCACTTTCCCTGTCACATAATATCCAACACAAACAGGATTTATTGGTGTTTGTCTCTCTGAGAGGAGGAGGGAAAAAATCTAATAAGACTTGATAGAAATGGAGACTTTGTTTTGTCCCAAGTTTCTACTTTATCTCATAAAAAAAAACAACAACTACAGGAGATAATATTTCTCTGCTCTTATTTTGGCGTCTAGACAAACAGGAAACATAACGTGTTTGATTCATTTCATCTGATGGACACAAGGAAGTTTTCTAATCACAGGAACGTGATTAAATTAAAAAGAAAATGGGAGGAAAGAGAAGAGAAAGATGAGATAAATGAGGCAGTGGGACTGTGTTTGTGTTGTAATGTGTAAATGTGTTTATAAAGACAATTATCATCATTATCATCATCCACCATCATATTGAAAAAGATCTGTTTGTTCGTGTTTGTTTATGATGAACAACTCATAATGAACACAAATGAAGAGAATGAAGAAGAAAAAAAAACACAAAATGAAAATGAAATGACAATGAATTTAATGACATCAACAAATGAAATTAATACATTAAACAAAGAAAAAACAAACAGAAACAAATGATCTGTGAAGAACCGGCTGCGTCACATCAGAAAACCATCATGTTTAGATTATTACAGACAGATCGTTGACACTTTTACACAAAAAAAGAAAAACTCTGACATTCTCTTTCATGAATGTTTAAATCAGATATGTCAATATGAGCCAGATTATAATGATTTTTATGTTTTACATTGTTTCCTCACGAGCTGCAGCCAGTTTATAAATCAAAACAACGTCTAACGACATCAACACCACTTGAAACAGGAAATGAAATACAGACAAATAATAAATAGTCTTTAGTAACAACACGGTCACATGGATGAGATGAAACAATAATTAATGAGTTCATAACACACACACACACACACACACTCATCTGTTCTCATTCATCACACACACACACTGATGCACACACATTAAATTATAAATCACACAACACAAAATATGGAGCTAACGATGAGAGATGGAGCATGCAAGTCAATGGATTGTGGATGTTGGCGACATGCTACGCTAACAATTAGCACTTTCTTTCACTCATTCGACATTGACTGTATATGAGACCATCTGCTCGTCTGGACTCACTCATCTCATTTTACTTTACTGTATTTTTTGGTCATTTTTTTCTCTCCCTGCCTGTGTTTTTGTTTTGTCAAACGGAGCGAACTGAGCTGGAGGAGCTGTGACCTTGACACTGACAGAAAACAAAACGTACATTTGCAGGATGAATAATAAATATTACAGCTGTGTAGATGTGGAAAGCTACACTGCTCTTAGCAACACGAGAGGACATGAAAAGACTGAGATGTCAAGAGGCAAAGATGTGGGGGATGGGGGACGGGGGGTGGATGACTTCATGATGTAAACCAGCTTTTAATGCCTGTGGAGTTAATTCTTTAAAATGGGTCAAATTATCACGTTTCTCTTTTCAGTTAAACAAGAATTTCAGTCTGATTCTGTAGTTTCTGTGCAGATGTGTTCACATCTGACACCTACCGTCATGTATGAAGTAAAAAAGCAGTTGGTGCAAAAACTGTGTCTGTATATTCAGCTCGCAGAAATAGGTTATGATGGTCCGAACTGTGCAAACAACCTACTTCAGGCAGCAAAGTGCCTCTAAGTGTTTTAAATGCAGGGTCCAGAGAGGTGAACTGTTTAAAGAGACGACTCGCGCTGGGTCACTGAGGCCACATCGCTGCTTAGGAAACACATTTATGGAAACTTTCTGTGATTTATCAGCTGAAATTTTCATAAAAAAGCTTTTAAATATTTGATCAAAAATGTTACATTTTGGTCTTTTCTGGATTTTTCACGTTTCAGATACAAACGTGACACAAAACGTTAGTTTTTTTTGTGTAGTTAATGATTATTCCTGCATCTGTACACAAAAGGTGACACAGGGACAAGAAACAGTGTGAAAATATAGTGTCAGGAACCTGGTGCCTGCTTCTCCAAGAAGCTTAGACGTCATCTACACAGGGAGAGATGTTGGTATATAATTTTCCCCTGTGAAGTTAATACTCTTTCACAGTTCATATAGGGATGTGAGGGAGAATTAGAAATCTGTCAGAGGAGGAGGGGGAAGGGAGACGGATCGAGGGAAAGTCACTAACTCACTAACGGGCCAGATAGAAAGAGTAAGAAGTGCAGGAGAGAATTACATCGTAATGTGGCTGAGGAGTGTGAAGCTGCAGAGTGGAGAGCAGAGATAATGGACTTCTCCTCGTTTCTTTCCAGCCGAGACATCGCAGGGTTTAGTATGAAGCATGGGAGAAGAATAATCTCCGTTTGAGAAATACACACTCAACTCGTGTTTGTGTAGAAGAGCGACTGTGACGTTGGAGCTGAACTATAAAGAAGAAACTCATTTCATTTCATCTGTTAAAACCTCGTTCGCCTTTTAAATTTAAATTCAAATCCAAGAGAGAACATCAGCGACGTTTCCTGCCCCACATTTATTCATTCAGCCTCTTTTCAACAGTGAAATCTATAGTGACCCACTTCCTTCATACAGACGACTGCTCTGTTGTCCTCACTGACCTTCATATCGTATCAATGCAAAACCATCACAAGTCGTATTCACGCAGCTCTGATTGTATCATTTCTGTATCACACACACACACACACACACACTCGTGCATAAACATTCATCGACCACAGCCGTGGTCCTGGCTTCTCTTCACCAAAGAAAGTGTTGACTCTGCATTAATAAATAGCTAAATAATTACAAAATAAATCACAGTAACGCCGCTGCTATTGGGGGGAATATCAGCAACACAAGACATGAGAGCGTTAGAGGTTCATATACTGAGGTGAAGTGAGCGTGTGAGTGTTTATAACATCACTGATCTTAAAGAAGCTTCCTGCAAATTAGTTTCTTCAGCAGCAAAGAGCTGCTGAAGAAACAGTCTGATTAAGACTGAAGCCTCATCATCATCATCATCACTGTCATCATCATCACCGTCAGCACCGGATTAACGTGTACTTTGGTCCTTAACACACAAACATCCACACAAACAAACAAACAAACATCCTGTTCATGAACTCGGCTCCTCTGACATGAAGCTGAACGTTTCTCCGTTTGAGTTGCATGCTCCTGCTCTGCACAGTCGTGTCCACTAACAACAGTTTTTACAGTTGAACATCATGAATTTACCCCACGGGTTGTTTTTTTTTTTTCATCTCTCAGCTACAAAAATAGATGAAGTTTGGTTGTTTTAATTGGGATTTTAAAAAAATAAAACCCACTTGGAAAAAAATGGTTAAAATAATCAAATTCACTAGTATAAAATGTTTTTTCTAAATCTTTTTCATAGAAGGACATTTACAAAATTGCACAAATTGATACAAAAATTAATTCTTGACCAGCTGATCAGTTCTGTTTGGGTTTTTTTCTTATGCTAACGTTGCCTGGTAGCGAACAATGGATGCAATGAAACACCAGCTAATGTCAGTTTCATATTCAGATCAGATACTGCACAAATTGTCTGTATGTCAGTGGCATCGTTCATTGTTGAGCTACCAAACAGACGAGTTCAGCGTGAGGAACAAAGATCTGTTCAACACGTCAGCGTGTGTGAGAATGTGACAGAAAATCAGTGCGAGCAGAGCGAAGGTGTTTGTCCTCGACATCTATTTAACACTGGATTAAAGTTGTAACATTAAAGGATCCTAACATGAGCCTCCAATCCCAGAGCAGCACCGTGTGAGGTCAGAGGTCAACACCCCACCCACCCCTGTTTATTTTTGAGACATTATGAAGTCGAGATGTCGCGGTTCCTTCGTGTTTTAGCAACAACTCTAAGATGTGGTCGGCCTATTCTCAGTCACAGCTTTGTCCATTTCCTGAGAACACAGAGGGATTGTGTTATGGATTTGGTGTCACTTCTTTAGCGTGTGTGTGTGTGTGTGTGTGTGTGTGTGTGTGTGTGTGTGTGTGTCTTACCCGGCGTTGGCTCAGGCTGCCCGGGCTCGTCGGGGAGGGGCTGGGAGATTTTCCCGAGTGAGGAGTGGACAGTTGACTGGCCGGCGCCCCGTTCACTGGAGGGAGGAGACGACAGAGGGTGAAGGAAACGTTTAAATAGATGATCCTTTCTCAATGTGAAGACATATTCTGGAGAGCAGGTGTATTTCTGTGTGGAGCAGCAGCCCACACTGCTGCCGCCCACAGCATCCATCCATTCACATGAATGAGGCAGAGGTGGAGGAGGACAAAGAGCAGAGAGCACTTCTCTTCAGTTCACGCTGTTCTTTTTTATTTTTGTTCAACTTCAACCACAAATACAATATTTACACTGAAACGAGCCGACTCGACACTCACCCCGAGGCTTTGTGCATCTTTTTTTTTTTGTATATTACATCATTTACACATCGTTTTTCAGGCTTCAGGTGAACGTATACAACAACAGAAACACCAGGTTGTCCCCGTTTTCATCCCCTGTTTAATGCACTTGTGACCTCAGCCTGATCTACTTCTACCAGCTGCAGCACAGCAACAACCAAAAAAAAAAAAAACCCAGCGGCATCAGCTCATTTAACAAGAACATTAAATTAATCAACGCTGCATTTGAGCAAAAACTGAACAAGCTTCAATTAGACGAAGCTTCACCTGAAGTAAACTCAACGTTGCCCCGGCTGACCTGAGATCTGTGAAACATCAGCAACTACAGACACAAAAATTATTAAAAAGATCTAATGAATCTAAAGCAAAATGTGACCATTCAGAGCTCATCTGTCATCATGCAGCCAGAGACATGTGACACATGACCTGTGTGAGATGAGTGTTTCAGCATCCACTGTGTAATGTTTATTCTCCTGCAGAGATCAAACAAGTTTGTGAATAATTTAACACAAAGAGGACGAAGCTCACAGCAGACTGAAAATAACCAAGCGCTGCATTAAACAACATGAGATGATGTGTTAGTGTTTCTCTTCTATATAGAAGAAACTGCAACTGTTTGACCCTTTTCCTGGATATTTTTCATTGATGAAATTCAGCCTCAGTGTTACACACAACACATAGACGCTCCTCCTGGTTACACAACAGATTTACAGTCACTGACACACACACATACACACACATATATACACACACACACACACACACATAGACGAGCAGATCTGAGCAGGAGCAGATGAAGTTTACAGGCGTCGCTGTCGTTTTTTAAAATTTATTATATATTAATATAAAAAAAAATAACCATGATTCTCCAGGTTCCTACCTTCCACTTCCAGCATGATGAAAAACACAGTGATAATCCCAAAGAGGAGTTAAGACAAGAAAGAGACGATGATGAAGAGGAAGAAGAGGAGGAAGGATGAGGAAGAGCAGCACCTCTGCAGGCAACGCGCTCCACCCGAGTGTGATAGTAAAACTGTGGTGAATGGAGACGGAGCTGTGCTGTACTACAGCGGAGAGGAGGGAGGAGGGAGGAGGAGGAGGAAGAGGAGGAGGAGGAGGATGATGCTTGCGCAAACTCTGACGTGCACCGGGGACAGAGAGAGAGAGAGAGATGCAGAGAGAGGCAGCAGGGTAGAATTAAAAATTACATCTATCATCTCTTTAAATTATTAGATCTATGTCAGAAAATTATGTTGAGATTTAAAACTTGAAGCAGCAGAGGAGACATGATGATGATGATGATGGAGGTGGTGGGTCTTTATCCAAACATGCTCAAAGAAAAAAAAAAATCTCTGCTGCAGCAGTCTCTGCATTTCAGGGGTTTTTTTTCCACCTCAAGCTCACTGTGACTAAAATATCAGTCGTCTAAACGTCTTTGTGTTTTGCAGAAGATTGAAGGTTTGTGGTAAAAACTCATCAGCTCCTTCTGTGATCATGCACGAGTGTATCTGAGCAGGAGCATGTGAATGTGAGTCTTGTGGACGGATGTGACGCCAGGTGAATGTAAATATCCTGGTTTTCTTTCTGGATTTATGTTGCAGCAGGTAGTGAACGGTTCACGTGTGGAGGCAGCTGTAGAGGAACAGCCTCAGAAAATACAGTGTTTCAGTTTGTTTTCCAGCAGATGGTTGTTTTTAAAGTGGTTGTATAAAAGCGTCACAAGTGAGTGAACATGGAGAAGCACCAAAGTTTAACACTAAGTAGATCTGAAGCAGCAACCAGAGAAGCAGACAAATCAAAACTGTGTCTTCAAGATGTTTGTAGCAACTGGACAGTTGTTAATGTTAAATCAAAACCACAACTGCTGAGCTGAAGCTGCTGCTTTCTCTTCTCTCTGTTTTCATTTCTCTCCAGCCGGTCGAGGCAGACGACCGTCTGAGTCTGGTTCTGATGGAGGTTTCTTCTTGTTAAAGGCAGGTTTCCTCCATTGTCGCTAAGTGTTTTCTTATTGTGGAAACGTTGGGTTTCTCTATGGAATTGAAATGATCACTATAAAATGAGGATTCATCCTCTGGGGATCATGAACGTCTGCATGACATTTCCTGCAAATGCATCAAATAGTTGTCCATGATGTTGTTGTGGCTAAAAAATCTAGAACAAAATCATCTTGAGAACAAAAACGAAGTGAAAAGACGTTAGTTGATGCACCAACTTCTTTTCATGTTTCAACTGTTTGTTTTATGTCGACAAGGAGTTCGACTCGTTTCTATTTGTCTGTTTAGATAAAAACAACCTTTCAATAGATTCATGAATCTTCATTTCCGATCACATTGTTCCCTCAACGCCTCTCCTCGTGTATATTATCACACCTTTAAGACAAACATCTCGACGTGATTAAAATATAAAAATGGAACATGATGATAATTAACTGAAGTTCACACAAGTTGTGTGAGTCAAAAGTAGTTTCTGCATGTTTCAATGCTTCTATAAAACTGGTGTAAAACTCATGTATTTTCTGGTGTCAGAAAGAAAAAAAAGTGTTGAAAAGCAGCTGCAACATCACACGATCACAGTTGGATTTATTAGTGGGTTGTCTCTCGTCATTCGGAGGAGCTCGTGACAGAGGGAGAAAAGGTGAGACCCTGAAGTATCAGCGTGAAGCTCGTTGGCTCCATCTGTACTTCTCTGTTTTAATTTTAGCTGACATGAGGCATCGGAGGAGAAACAGATGGCGAGACACAGAGCGAAACTATGTACGAGTGCAAATTGTTTTCTCACATTATTTTGGTTCTTTGAGTGTATGTGTGTGTGTCGAGGTTGTGAGATCATTGCGGTGATGACAGCGTCAGAGCTGATACGCAATAACCTGCCCACACACACACACACACACACACACACACACATGGACACACACTGAGACATGATGTCACATCAGACCTTCGACAATGAGACTGTTTGTTTGTTCAGTTGGAAAGAAAAAAAAATCAAGATGTAATTTGTATCTTGAGGTTTAATCAGTGAAGCTACATAAACGTGAAATGTCTCAATAATTATGTGATTAGTGTGTAATGATGATAAAGACAGTGATTCACCGCGGACGGAGATCCACAGGATGATTCATCCAGCAAACATACAACACATACGTCTCCGTGGTTGAATGTTTTCCAATAAGAGCGAACACACGGAGGGAAACTCGCTGCCTGATGACTTGTTTTTTTGTTTTTTATTAGTTTGAGTCTGAATTGATTCAGCAGATTTCTCAGAAGACTCATGTTCCTGAAACACAACGAGTTCAACGTTGAACCGTCATTTTCATTTCCACTTCCATCGTCCAAATGTTTCAGTCACTTTAATTCACTTTTTTTTATACAGAAATCATTTACGTCTCAATTATGAACACACTTCACAGCCTGAGGTGGAGATGAGTCACACAACTCTCATTACACAAATGTGCAGTTCAACTCTTTGAATGATTATGATGCAGCTTTGGAGTTAATAACTTTTTTTTATGGTTTTTCTATTTCGGGTGATTGAAAACAGAGAGTCAGCAGAGTCTGAACAGCAAAGATGTGATTATATTTTAGTCTCTGGTTGGAAGTGGTTGGACCAGGACTCACCTGGACCTGGTTAGAGACTAAACACAACTGAGACGGTGCTGACGGTGCAGTTTTAAATGATCCAAAAACAGAAAATCATCTGTCTCTAAGAGAAGAGTTGAAGTGTTCATGAATTTAACAGGAGCAGTGTGACTCATCTCCTTCAGCCTTGGGCCACCAACTTATAAAACACTCTTCATATTTTATAGAGATATGTGAATCGCCGCAAGCCGTGAACTAAACATATGAAAAACGATGAAAACGCTCTTTTAATTTATGATTCCAGCCTCCTGAGAAACGTTACTGATTAAATATGAAGCAGGAAGATCTTTTACAATCTGCATTTAACGAATCACATCTCTACTACGTGTGCAAACCTGGATTTTGTATTTTAGATTCGTGAATAATTTAAATCAGTTAGGAGACATTTGTTTTCAACCACATTGAATCTACTTTGATTGTAGATCAGAACTGCTCCTCAGTGATGTTGAAGTCTCAGCTGCAATAACACACACACACACACACACACACACACACACACACACACACCGACAGACACCAGGTGGTGTTTAACAGCACATGTTTCTTCACATGCTCTCACTTCCTCTGACATATTTTAGACACCACATCTTCTCTCTGCAGCTCCTTCAGTCCTGGTTATTAAACGTCCGTGTTGCTTAAATGAGAAATGAATCTGTGAGGCTGCGTTAAGGAAAACCTTGAGACCTGATGTAAAGTATATAACTAATAGAGGTGATTCACTGTGTCTCTGCAGCTGTGGAGGAGAAATATTACGATTCTGTTGAAGCTGGTTTCTAACTGTCAGTAAATAGACCGAACCTTCTTCATACTATTAATGTCACGGCTGAGATCTTCTGAGCGCAGCTGCTCCTAAATACCTTAAACAATGAATTCACTTTCATCTAAATGTTTGTTTTTTTCTCTGCACAATCTTGAATCTACATTAGTCAGGATACATGTCACATTCACCCGCGAAAGTCTGCAGTTACTCTACGATTATTATTTTCAGTTTTAGTGAATCTGTGAATCACTAAATAATAATAAAACAACTGAGAACACAATGTATTGATCATCAATCAATCAACTATCGATCAACTATCGATCCATCTGAACATACTCAAAGACATGTGTAAGACATGTGAGTAGAGAGGCAAATTGAAACAAAACCATCAACATGTTTAGTAAATTTGCTGATTTGACATGGTACTGTTCACAAAACATCTTATTTGATCTTAGATCCAATAGATCTTTGCAAAAATGCATCTGCTACATTGTTTCTTTAGTTGTAAATAAATAACAAATGAACAACCATGTTTCCACCACAGGAACCTCTGGGTAAAGTTATGGGAACTTGGTTGTTTGTGTGTCTCCACCAGAGTAACAGTCCCTTAGGGGCAAAACTCAGGAACCTTTTCAGGGCTGACTAGAGTTCCTGTATAGGGGTAGGTTCTCTGTTTGGTCCTGAAAAGTTCTTGTTTGGGGCTTTAGGTTGACTTGGTGGTGATTGGTTATAACTCAAGACGGTTCATGACACAGTCAACAAAGAAGAGACATTTTTAAAAACCCAGCAGCAGAAGAGAATCAATAAATAGTTTCTATAAATAGAATCAATGAAGTGAATGAAGCAACACAGTCAAAACCATCAGAAGATGATATAACACGATGAAGTGGTCACAGAGAAGACGATCAGTAAAGTCCGTCCCGTCAGTGGTCGGGGTCTTTAACCTCGGTGGAGACACAGACGCTACAAGGACCGAGTGAGACGACGTTACCGGGAACAGAGACAGACTCTTCCCGTCACAAACTGTTACACTCATGCAAAAAATGTTGATCTTATATGTGTTTTTGTTTTGTTCAGACGGTAAATTCATCGTCTTGACCTTGTTGTGAACTCATGAGAATAACAACAGACTCCGTCTCTAATCCACGTGAAACATCGTGAAGTATCAGCTGTTGTTGACTTCTTCTGTAATTTTTGATCAAATTGTCCTCAGGCAAAGTGAGAATATGTTTCAACAACAACAACCACCGAGATGATATGAACCAGGAACACGAGAGTAAAATAAAACATCCATTAACTTATTTTTCATTTTCTCTTAATGTTTTTTCGGGGATGAATAAAAACAACAACAACAAACGGGGACATTTGATGATGTTATGAGACAGAAGAGGAAACGTTCGTTTCTCAGGATTGAAAACGTTGAGCGTCAGTTGGCGCCGTTCGTCGTTATCACAGGAAGCCACTGCCTTATATGGTCGACACAGACTATTGTCTGTAGATACATGCTCCTACTGTGCTATGTTTCCATGGTAACCAAGACGAGTCAGTCTTTTTTTTTTTCTTATCCTCCCTCTGTCTCCGTCTCTTGTTTTCTCTCCATCTCACACATTGACTCCCGGCTGCTGCTGCCGCAGCCAATGAGATCACACATGGTGTGACTCACCCTCATAACCTTTTTCCCCAAAGTTTTTTAAGCCCTCAGCATCTAGAAGTTTCCTCTCCTCTTCACCTTTCACCACCCAACATATAAACAACCTTTTGCTTGTCATTCTGCAGTGACACGTTGTTGTTTTGAGGAATCAACGACAACAAACAAATAGAAGTGAGTTTTAAAAGCAGGTGAAGCGACTTGTTTCTGGGGAGTTTCTGTTCGTTGCATCAGCTGTCAAATCATCCCCCGAACCCATCATGTCTCAGTGCACTCAAATCACAAAACACTAACAGACGGAAAGAAAAGTCAAGTGCGTTGTTGCATAACTGGGCGTTGTGTAAGAAGAACAACCTGACATTTTGTTAAAGCTCCAAACTGATCACCACGTTCTCACCAGCTCTGAATGTTTTCCACAAAAGAAAAAAATAAAATCTGCATCTCGATGTTAGAAAGAATTATGACTGTGTTGCGCTTTAGCACATTTCTCCTGGTTTCTTTTTTTAGCTTGTTTTTAGTTTTATTATCAGTCATAAACAGAGCAGGATGCACCGTAACAAGCTCTCAGCGTTTTATGACATTTTATTAGTGTCAGGTGAAAAGCGAAGCTGCAGGATTGAGTCACCAACCCCCATCCCTCCTCGTTCCCTCTCATCACTGTTTGCCTTTTTCCTCTGCTCCCTTGTGAAATCTTCCTCATTTGAATTCATATTCTACATGCAATAACACACACACACACACACGTTGTTAACACTGCCAGACACTCCACACAGTCCTGATTTCATTGCAGTGTTTATTCATACTGTTTTCATTTGCTGCGCGTCTGCACCACTGATTGAGTAATGAGCTAGAAAATGCTAAGCAATCACATGAGGAAGTATTAGGGCACAAACAACTCCCGACTGAGAGCATCAGGTCTGAAACACTGCACTTTAACGCACAAACACACAGATGCAGATGAACACACTCGAATGTGAAGTAGAGGAAGAAAGAAGCGCGTGTGACTCGTCTTACCGGATGCAGGAGACTTGTTGCGTCGTGGTTGGACGACGGTTTTGGGGGAACCTCGGGTCAGAGTGGCAGACATCTTCCCATAGTTCACAGACTTCATCATGCGACACTCTGCAAGAACAAACACAACAGACAGAAATTTAAGCTCAAGAAAACTGCTGCACAAAAGAGAAAGAAGCTTCTCCACAATAAAAACACAACATTTAAAAGAGGACACAGTTCTCTTATGTTTTTCTAACCAACCATTGTTTTGATAATTTGATTGATATTTTGACCTTTAGTGATGCAAGAAAACACCAAAACTAATAATGTTTCAACACTGTAATTGATTTTAGCTGCAGGCTTCAGTCTCACCTGCAGAAATGAGCTCTGACCTTCACTGGACTCACTTTCAAAACGCAATTATTGTTGGTGTTTCAGGAGCAGCAGCTATGACTCATGGAGGGATGATATGTACCAACACACACACACACACACACACACACACACACACACACACACACACACACACACACACACACACACACACACACACACACACACACACACACACACACACACACACACACACACACACACACACACACACACACACACACACACACTCTACCCCATCATCCCCAAAACTTTTCACTCCTTCTCTTCTGTTCATTAACCAACAACGTTACAGCTCATTATCATTTTAGAAGGAACCAGAAATTATGCGCAGCCTGACATGTGCGTGTGCATGTCTTCATCTACACGTGTGTGTTTATATACACTATATATATATATATATATATATATATATATATATATATATTTAAAATAAGTCTATGTGCACGTCCTGTACCTGCCTGACAGTCGTTGTGGCCCAGTGAGTAATGTACAACGTGCAGTGTTAACATGATGACAGTGTGCCAGAGCTGAGGCAGAGGTGATAATTATAGTGATGCTGAGAGGAGGCGTAGTTGTCTGCGGCTGCGACTGCGACCGTCTCTCTGTCTGTTTCGTTCGTCGCGCTGCTCTTGTGTCTGTCTATTTCTGCCTCCTCCTCCTCTGCCGCTGCCCAGCGTACAGACATGAGGAGGTGTCAGGATGTGTTCGCTGTCGTCTGGGACAGAGTATAAAAGTTTGTGTTGTGTTTGCTTTGTATTAATCAATATATGACTGGGCTCATACACATTTTAGGTCAAACATGAAGTGGAGATGAAGACGTTAGAGATTTCATTTAAAAACAGAAAAGAAATATATGTCATCGTAGCCAAAATAAGTAGATCTTTAGATGTTTTAGATACAAACTGAAACTTGTTTCCTTCTACATCTTGAAACAACTTGTGTCCTATTTTTTATCGTGAAAACTGATTTTTAATAAGAGCCAAATATGGAGCAAATAACAGCAGGTCTGGGAATATTTTTCCTACTTTGTGAGTTGGCAAAAAGCCCCTGAATGCACCATCAGCACCTCAGTGTGCAATGGATTACAAGGGATTATGAGAAAGTGAAGGACGTGAAGAAGAAACAGTGGCTGCTTCGTTTGGATCGAGAGAGAAAGATACATTTAACGATGTGAGATGAGACTTTAAAGAGTTTAAATGCAGCGTGAAAAAAAAAGCATAAAGCAGTGGAGAGAAATCTGCACATATAATATAATATAATATAATATAATATAATATAATATAATATAATATAATATAATATAATATAATATAATATAATATAATATAATATAATATAATATCATATAATATCATATCATATCATATCATATCATATCATATCATATCATATCATATCATATCATATCATATAGTATAATGAAATGTATGTTGCAGATTAAAACAGTTGCTTCACTTGTTTCCTACAGGAGCTTCATATATTAACCGTTTATGGAGATGATCATCAGTAACTAATGAAAGTCCAGATCCCTTGGAAACATGGTCTGGTTGCATGTGGGAGGTTGTTTTGTTGTTTCTTTCAAGAGAGAAGAAGGCGACCAGAGGGAAGCAGGCTAATGGAAGCAGCTATCCATTATATGTTACAAATGAAAAGAGAGTAAGAGGGAAGAAGGAGGAAAAAAAAAGACGAAGAGGGGGAGGGGAGGAGGAAGAGCAGGATGCTGACCCAGGTGGGATGCATATTACTTAATAGATGAAGGGATATGAGAGGAACAAATGAATTGAATAAAGCTTTGATCAAAGGCCAGTGCACACTCATCCATGTAGCAAACAGGAAGAGAGATGAAATGCTGAGAATACAGATGAGCAGCAAATGGCAGGACTCTTCTGCGACAGCGATGCAGAGGAAGGAGGGGAACGAAACACCGAGAGGGAGAGAGACACAGACGGGTGAAGTCAGGACAAAACGTATCCTCACTGAACCAGAGGCAGAGAGGAGGAAGGATGGAGCGGGTTAGACAGCGGCTGGAGAGCAGCCGACCCGAGAGATGAGGAGGAGGAGAGGAAGAGCAGCGGTGGAGCGTAATGAACTGGACGGACGCCACCATCCTCTGCCACCTGAACCAGGAAAGATGTGTCACACACAGACACAGAGAGAAACTGTTAATGAGGAAGGAGCCATATTTCTGACAAATAAACAGAGATGTGATGAGATGCTGCTCCGCTCTCAGTCTGAACATTAATATGAAAATATAGTTTCACTTGTTTCATGAGAGTCTGTGGCTCAAATCTAAAGGATCATAAGGAAAAAGACTCAGCTCATTACAACACAAACAGGAAGTTTAATAATCTAATTTATTGGTGAACAGTGGAGCTCCTGATTACTGTAATTATGTTAATTATAAGAGTATTGTGGATTAAACTGATCTTTAAAGTAAAGTTTAGCTGTGTACTTCTCTGATTCACTGCAATGTCAAACTAGCTATTAGAAGCCAATCAATTATATATATGTACTTTATATTACAGGGGGAGGGAAAAAAATGAATAATGAATCACAACAAGTCCTGTTTTGATTGCATTAAATGACAAAGTGATTAACTCGAGAAAACAGCTCAGAGAAAAACAACTTATAAACAATTAGACAACACGGCTGGAAGCAGGAAGGAGATGAAGAACGAACACAGGAGACGAGAAAAGTGTGAAATGTCAAAACACGGAAATGTCAAAAAGGAAGAAAACCGTCGCCTCACCGCTCTCATCCAACATCAGGTCGTCCTGGTAACGAAACTTCTCCGGTCCGCACGCCACGAAAATATCTTCATCTCCGAAGAAATCCTGAAGACACGACACCTGAGAACAAAGACACGGAGATAACGTCAGTTATTATGTTTATTATGAATCATTTACTCATCCATGTTAGTGTGAAATGTGCTGATCAAAGGCGGCAGCAGCTTCTCAGCTGGTTTAAATCACAAGATACAAACTGACACAAACTCAACTCTGCAGCAGAGACTCAGTCACATCAACTTTCTCTTCCTGTGCTCAGGTGAAACGTCACATGACCCTGAGCCACAGGGGACGGACAGGGAACATCAGAGGTGTTAGTGTGTGTGTGTGTGTTAGTGTGTGTGTGTGTGTTAGTGCGTGTGTATGTTTGCGCATGCTCAACATCTCCCCGAGCTGCAGGGCAGCGTTGCTCCTGCACTTTATCAGTCCATCAGCGACCGTAATGAGACCTCGCTGACTCACTAATTTGCTGATGCGCTGCAGCATCTAAAGAAGCAAGCAAACACATCAGGGGGGATGAAGAAGAAGGAGGAGGAGGAGGAGGAGGAGGAAGTGGAGCATCTGTTCCATCTATTCCCTGAAAACTAGCATCTCATAACTTTTTATGAATAACAGAGAAAATAAAATATGAAGGGTGAGAGAGAATGAGAGTGTGAGTTGAAGAGGGAAGTTAAATTTAGAGCTGATGAACTTTATAAGCTCAAAGAAACAGAAACGTCTCTAATGAATCTAATGTCGCTGGTTGACAGACTTCATGCCGTGAGGTTACAGGACCACGCTGACACATCGATTTAAAAACACTAGACGCAACAGGAACTGATTGTTTAAAAAAAAAAAAGAGAAGAGTTTTCTGGAAAAGAAGCTTTTTTAAGAATCTTAAATATTTCTGCCTCAAGGTGCCTGATAAAAACATTATTCTCAAAACATTTTGTTTTCACAAGACAGATGTTTAATCTGTGCGTTGAGCCTGAGGAAAGTCTCAGCAATAAACTGTTTATTATGACAAATACGCTGCGAAACAAGCTCCTGTTCATTATTTTCTATTTGATTTAGTCGACACCTGTTTCCATTTCTGCTCTAAAGTCAGTATGAAATACTCAAATAACTGTAATTATACACCCCACAGGCCAAACATCACTTTTCAAACACAAACTATCAATATTCAGAATAACCGCATATTTCACAACAGGCACAACACAATAGTTCATTAATGCACGAAGACAAATCTTCCACCAGAAACCTATTAAGAGCTATTAGAGTTTGTATCTCGACCTGGAGCGAACACACAAACACAACGCTGCTCTTATTAGATTTTCATGGCAATTAACATGAAGAAATCTACTTAAATTCCTATTAACCATCGATCAACACCCCAACAGAAAGTCACAGCTGATATAACATCATTATCTACACAGTAAAGAGCGAAAAGGCCAAAGATAAAGACACAGACTCAGAGCAGCACACATCACTTTCATTTAACGTTTCAAATCGAAGACCCACCTCTTTGTTACTGTTCATCATTACATGAGACACACATCACAGGAACGTGTGTGTGTGTGTGTGTGTGTGTGTGTGTGTGTGTGTGAGGAGAGAGATAATGTCCTGGTTTCATAACACGCTGCATATTGCTTTGTTCCCTGACGTCCCCTGATACTGTGTTAGTGATTATTTCACGGCCGAACGCTTCAACTTTCTAACAAGACGACAGAGTTGTTAACATCTCCCCGGCGTGTCTTGTCCTTTTCTGCCTCCAGAGTCTCTATTTTTACATTATTATCATTAACGTTATTATTAAATTCATGTTGCTTGTTGTTCCTTAAATAACTTAAATAACAGTATCTGTTTGTAAACTTGTTCACTTTATAAAGACAAGTCATTAATATTGATGCGACAGTGTCTCAGTGTTGTCACTTCATTTATTAATAAAACAGATTCAATAATCAAACTTATAATAATAATAATAATAATAATAATAATAATTAGTCACAGCCACTGGGCTGCAATGACACAGCGAATTAATGTGAAATAATGAAAAATCAGTGATTTGTCTGTGAGGATCTATCGATCGATCGATCTATCTATCTATCTATCTATCTATCTATCTATCTATCTATCTATCTATCTATCTATCTATCTATCTATCTATCTATCTATCGATCGATCGATCGATCGATCGATCGATCGATCGATCGATCGATCGATCGATCTATCTATCTATCTATCTATCTATCTATCTATCTATCTATCTATCTATCTATCTATCTATCTATCTATCTATCTATCTATCTATCTATCTATCTATCTATCTATCTATCTATCTATCTATCTATCTATCTATCTATCTATCTATCTATCTATCTATCTATCTATCTATCTATCTATCTATCTATCTATCGATCTATCGATGCCAAAAAAACATTATTTATTCAACTGACACAGTCTTTGTCAACTTTGACAGCTGTAATTATTTGTTCAATATATCGTTTAAATCTTAATTCCACAAAACATCAGAATATGATGAAAATAAATTACACAATATTTTGTTTTGTTTGACCAACAGACAAAAACAACAACTTAATATAATAATGATATAAAACAAAGAGAAATAAGGAAAATCTGAACATTTTGAAGCGAGAGCTGGAAAATGATTTACTAAAATATTTTAATCAGTTTCAAATTTGTGAAAATGATGTTTTTTATTTGATTGAACTGATTGATCCAGGTGCTGGTCATTCTTTCCCCGTGTCAAGTGTCGTTCCTGTTGTGAGGTTGTTTTTGTTGTTTAGTTTTTGTGTGTTTGCTGCTCTGACTCACTTTGACCTCATCCTCAGTCCCGTCGCTGACGACTCGACCGAAGACAAAGCTTTCTAGAAAAACGTTTGTAGCCGTTCATCTCAAGATAGAAAGTGTGTAGCACATGAGAAACGTGGGGTTTATGGGGCGGTGAGAACATGTTCGGAGTGTAATCACAGATCACAGCGATGAAGTGATGAGGACAGAAAGACGAATGTGTGAAGGACAAATGAGGCGATGGAGGGATTGACTTCATGTAGGGCAGCGTCTGAGCTCAGCTGAGGGTAAACTAATGTGGAACAACACACACACACACACACACACACACACACACACACACACTGAGCTGTGAAAAAAGTATGGTTGCCATGGTGATAATGCCCTCTAGGTATCACTGCATGGCACCGACTCCACAGTGTGAGAGAGCTCCATCATTCATATTTTAGATACTATGTGTCATTCATGTGAATCCACATACAAGTGACCAATGAGTTTAAAGAGAAAAGATAATAAAATGAGGAAAAAGAAGTGAAGATAAAAGACAGAGGGATGATGGAGAGCAAACAGGAAACTGAGACAAAAAAATAAATAGAAATAAATCATCAAATCCAAATCCTCTGACAGGAAACAAACAGACGGGGAGAGGAAGGAGAAACAGAGGAGGAGGAGATGTGTTTCTGAGTCCAGTGACAATACAAACTGCTCTGATGTCTGACAGTTACACAACATCCACGTCTGCTCAAACAACGACAGGAAGAAACAAAGGAAGAAACTGAGTCAAGGCCTCGTGACGATCGAACCACACGTTCGTATTAAACAGGATCGTAACGTTTCCATCGTTTTATTTTAAACTCTGATTGTTTTCAGACTCAGACGCCGACAGAACGATTCATTCTCTATCACAAAAGAGAACAAACATCTGCTTGGTATTTAGTTATTCCCAGATGTTTCGTGACCTCTATGAATGTGCATCATCTCACTCTTATACAACAAAACTAAACCAAATCTATTTATATTCTGACTGCGCCACCTAGTGTCCAACCAACACCAAACACCTCCAGGAGTCTGTTTCTGCCTCCAGCTTTTATCTTTAGTTTGTTCTTTATTTCTTTTGAGATTAATCACAATTCACATATTTAAAGCAGCAGGTTTGGGTCATTTATGAAGCTAAAACTTTATGTTATTTGTACAAAAACACTAATAAAAGTTAAAACCACAAACTGAAACAGGAGGAGTTGCTCACACCACATGGTGGCGCTGTTTAATAAGCAGTAGAGGTAGAAGAGAAACTCACAGCAACAACTTCAACAACTCAGAGACTTGTTCTGTATCAACAGTAGATTTGTTATAAAATAAATAAATTAGAAATAAATTGATAAAATGAATGAGACAAACTAACTGTCAGGATTTTAAATTAGATTAAATCTGAATGTAAATTGTTTGTTGTATGTTGGGAGGTGTTACACACTATAATGAAAATAAATTATCATTTCATCTTTTATGTAAAATGTAAAACTCACACCCTGCTGGTTATTTAGTAAAAAGAAACACACACAGATAAATAACCAGACAGGGACAGAGACGATCAGCAGCTCCTGAACTTCGGTGCTTCACGTTCAAACAGTTTGTCTGGTTCTCGTCTGCAGCTCCTGTGAATCAGCTGCTGGGAACAAATGATCATTGATGACGCTGCTCGACCTGCTCGTTCTGATCAGCTATTTCTGTCTCACTGTCAGGTTTCAGGTCGACTTCAGGACTCGTCTGTCGGGACTCGGAGTTTAGAGTTTCTGACGGAAGCTCGGAGGAAAGATGGAGTGAAATAAACAACAGATTAAATCAGGATTATCATATAAATCTCTATTTTATATGTTGTCTATTCGAAGATGCAGCCCCAGTTTCATTCAACTGTTTCTGTGTCAGAGACTGAAGCAAAGAGACGACTTCAAAACCAGGAAATTTAAAAAAAAATAAATAAAAAGAGAAAACCACTAATCTGCTGCACCACAATAGAATCCCAGTGGTTACACAGAGGACACGGTGCGGTCGACATAATCCTTCCCACAGAAACAACACGTTTTGGACGAACACGTCGTCTCTAGTGTCTCTGCCAACGAGAGCTTAGCTCAGAGCTGGAGCTGGAGCTGGAGCTGGAGCTGTCCACGGTGCTGAATCTACCACAGCTGCTACGGAGACAAAGACACCGACGAGACAGACACACCGACGGACGGAGCAACAGATGGAGATATTGATACAAGACAAAGAGAAACAGAAATAGATCAAACAAATGAAACATATGATGCTGATTTACAAGGATTTATTATACAACAACATGATACAACAGACACTATAAATGTTTCTAAACTGTAGGATACATGTGGAACATGACAAAATATAGTGAAAACATGATTTATCAGTGTGTCAAAAATGTTTTACTTCCATAAAAGGTGAAATAAGATCATGTTTAATATATATTTTCATTATAGTTTGTCAGCTCAATCATCCATCATGACTTATATGGTAATATAATGATAATGTTCCACGTATTACAGTTTAGAAACACTGATAGTGTCAGTTTCTAATAAATCCTGGTTAATCAGTTTGAGTTTTAAAAAAACCTATCTGATGATATAACAACAGATAACAGAAAGTTAATATAAAATATATTAAAATATCTGCAGGAAAGGTCTCAAAATCAAAGTGCATGTTTTTAAACTCTAGAGAGGAATGTAAATGATCTGCTCAGACCAGACACGTGCAGACAAAAAAGAAAGGTCGTCAGAAACCAGAGAGAGAAAGAATAAAACCATCTGCACCCTGAGGAAGAGTTGACACACCACATGACCTCCCGTCGCCTCGTTCAGCACCCAGCACACATCCTCATCTCACCACACCGCTGACAGAGGAGAGGAAATGTCAAAGAGGCTCAGCCAGAGCTGAAAAAACAAACAAACAAACAAACAGAGGAGGAGAAGAGAGCAGCGGCGACGTGAGGCCAATTAACGGTGCAGCGGTCTGAGTGTTGCTGCGTTCACCTCAAACCAGTGCAGCAGACTGGCTGCCAGCCTGGCTGCGCCGTTACATAACCACTTATGTAACTGCTTCTGCTCCACAGGGGGACAGCAAACTTTCTTTTGGATCTGTATTAGTGTTTCTATCACAGTGTGTGTGTGTGTGTGTGTGTCTTCCTGTCCTTCATGTGTCTGAAGGGAATCAACTTTTTCAGTCATGACACAAATAAAAAATAAGGATTTATGCAACTCTGTTCCCATAAGAACATGAAAATAAATCAGACGCAACATAACATCAGACTCTTTTTCTTCTTCCAAGATTTTTTTTTAAGATTCCTTCATTTTAACATCGTCACTTTAACGTCATCATCATTTGATGACGTTCTCTAATCCAGCTTAGGTTTTTTTTTTAAACTCTAACCCAAATCACTCGTTCCATCACTGGTTCCTTTCATCTTCTCGTTTATTGATCTCTGTCCTGCTTCGACATGTTCAGTGAGTGTGTCTTGAATTAAGGAGCTACACGTGTACGTACATGTGCTTCTAAACCAGTGTACATTATTCTCTTCACGGCTGATTATTCAGCTACTATTTCATCACTTTATGAATTAATAATGTAGCTGATGCATCCACCTTTTATCTACATCAACATGGGGAAACTATGACATGTTTGGAGGAAGAAGTTTTGTCATTTTGTTTTAAAAAAAACTTCTTAAATGATTAATTGATTATAAAAACAGCAGCTGATTAATTTCCAAATGATGAACTAACTGATTGATCATCTTATTTTCTTCAGCTTCAACTCTTTAAACCTCAGACAGGATGGACTCGACCACCTGCCGTTTATCTGTAGTAACATGAAGCCAAACATGCCCTAGATTCTATATAATTTACATATGAAACAGTTTTGATTATGTATCCAAACATGAAACTGACAAAATGAAACAAATACACCAAGAAATAGTTGTTCAAACTATTTCCATTTTTTTCTATTTTTTTGCTTCATTATGTGAGACAGTGTTTATAGAAGCTGCAACTGTGCAGATCAGTTCAAATAAAAATGGTGCAGTGAATATGTGAAGTGAGACAGTTTAGAGTTCGTTAATGTTAACGAGACAGAACACGTGTCTCGGTCCCGATCGGACGAAACGTGACACAGACGAGACGTCGTCGTCCTGCTTGTTAAGTAACGGAAACTATGGAGCTGGGACCAGAGTCTTTCAAATGTAGATTTATTTCAGAAAGATTAAAGAAAGAGAGTGAGCCAGGAAGTGCATGAGTCAGACAGTGTGTGTGTGTGTGTGTGTGTGTGTGTGTGTGTGTGTGTGTGTGTGTGTGTGTGTGTGAGACAAAGTTGTGGTGTGTCTACGTTCTCAACAGTCTGCCAGAGCCCAAAACGTCTGCCATCGATCCTAATTTGGCAGCAGATCCTCTGACTACAGACAGCCCCCCTGATCTGCCACAGACACTCTGTACTGGTAGACAGACACACACACACAGACACACACACACACACACTTTCTAACAGACACAAAAAGAGTGAAACCCCCAAAACAACACAAACAACCTGTTTACACACAAAAGCAGAGGTTTAAATGAAGATTTGTTCCCTGAGATGTTAATCACTAATGTCATTTAATGCAAACACACTGTACAGCAGCCGATACACAGTATACTGGGCCAGTGACACACATCCTCACACACACACACACACGGTGACGATGTTGCGCTGACTCGCTGTGACTCAGCAGATCAGCAGGAGCAGATGGACTTTGCTTCCCACAATCCTCCTATGCAGAACAAAAAGTGACATCACCAACACACAATGTATGAGACGGAGATTAAAAAATAGCTGCACACGTTGTTCTTGGGTAAAAGCAGAATATTCAGCCCCGTGCTTCATAATACGCAATATTATGAAGTGATGTCGGTGTAGCTCTAAAGTCCCTGCAGAGTTGGACGAAACCCAGAGAGAAGAGAGGAGAAGAGAAGAGGAGGAGACGGAGACAGAGGGAAGAAAAGTAAAGAAGAGTAAAAGACAAGCTGAGGAAACAGGAGGGAAAATGAGCTACGGTGGGAAGGTGTAGAGGGATATGGAAACACAGAGAGGAGGGGGAGAGAAAACGATGCCATATGTTGCAGATCCTGGATTTGGGGGTGCATGTCGAGTGTGTTAATTAAATGAGGACTAAACAGGAGTAAAAACAATGGCACGTTGACAACAAGAGACAGACTGACGGGACAAATTCAGAGACAGAAGGAGAAAATGTAACATTATTAAGAGGATAAAAGAGAAACAGACAGACAGAGAAGAAAAGAGGGTGAAGGGAGGAGAGAAACTGAAAAGAAGAAGAGGAGGAGGAGGAGGAGGAAGAGGAGGAGGCTGCAGAGAAAATAGGAAGATAAAAGGATATTAGAAACTCTTCAGGTTTGCCAACAAAGAGAAGAAGAGGCCAACGATGCGGTTTGAGAAGTGAGAGCTGCAGTGCAGAGAGTGAACAAGTGGTTGATCCTCACTCTGCTGCTACGTGTTATAACCTCTGCTCAACATACGCTATTTAATTAGTGTGAGTGTATGTAAAAGAAGTGGCACTTCATGGAAAAACACGTGAACTCGTGACTGAGTTACAACTATTAAATGGAGGTGAACGCATAAGACGTTAGCATGCTAACCTTCTGATAAGACGATATAAACACAAAGTGCAGCTGAGGATAATAGCTTTTTATAAATTCAGTTGGAAATTGTGACTATCTAACCAACATGGCTGCATGTTGGTAAATGAAGAGTTTATATTTTCGTTGCATGTTAAAAATATTAAAGGATCTAATTGATGAGATACTTAATCTCCCTGGAGACGACTGAGCTGCATCGCTTCATGCTCCGCTCGTTCGTTGCCTCCAGTTAATGTCGAATGATGCATGAGCACAAATCAGGATAAATCCATTAAAAACAGAGTGTGTCTCTGTCCGTGGTTAAGTATGCGTAAGCCTCGGCAGCTGGGGGCCCGTATCGTGTCTGTGTGTGTGTGTAAACATAGCTTACATGTATTATTAGAGCAGCCACGTCCGTGTCCTAAGCCACTTATGTGTCGTCTACCATCTTGATCAGACCAATCCAGCTCTGTCATCCCGCCACGCTGCTCTGTGACATCACAGCAGGTTGGACGGTTCCTAGGCAACTAGATCAAATCAGCATAAAAAAAAAAAAACTGACCAAAGTGAGGAGCTTTGTGGAGAAATATGAGGTTGTGGTAAACCCCCACACCCCCAACGGAGACGAGATGGAGCTAAAAATACCTCATCTCATCAGATACAATGAGACCTGAGACGGTGGGAGAATCAATCCAACAGCGGGGGAGGAACCTGAGACACGCAGTCGCTCACATTACAAACAGACATATGATATCCAAAATGAACAAAGTGGAGTCAGCTCCCGGTGGGCGAGCTGAGACTGTGGCACATATCAGATGCTTGTTCACAGCCTGTCATATGTTGCCTCCTCTATCAGTATCACCAGCTCTGCCTCGGTTACTGCCAAACACAAAATCTGCAACAGTGTTGGAAGAAAAAGCCAAAGTTTTATAATAAATAAAACACTATTGTCTGTTTTGTTTTGTTTTTTTTTTTCTTCATCACATTGGCTGTAGAAGTGAAAACCAAACCCTGGCGCACAGTCAGTCACAAACACAGATATAAACTTTACACACACACAGAAATAAAGAGAGTGTTATTCAGTAACTCTTACTTGAACTTCGGACACTGAAAACAACATCTATTATTCATCTCAGCACATTTTATCTGCAGTATTTTAACTAAACTGAAAAAAACAACCTAAAACAGATTGAATTTATTTTCTTTTATGCTGCTGCTGCTGCTGCTGCTGCTGCAATCCTTAAAGGATCGAAGACAAAAAGAAAAAGAAGATGAACAGAGCTGTGGGCATGAACACACACATCCTGCCTCAATGTCTCTGGCCTCATTACAGGGGTTAATGAATGCAAGAAGCCCGAGATCCACAGCTCAGATGCTCCCTCACTTCTCTCACTTCTCTGCTGGGACTCGACGTTACTGGCAGTCAGGCCCAGAAACCTACTTCTGCTGTAGGCTCAGTGACGGACGTGGCTCAGCTGACGAGCATGAACACACACTAATGAAACGACACACACACATATTCTACTTAACCCTTAATGTAACTTTATCTCTCTACAAACTCAGGTAATTACCTTTAGCTCACCGCCGATATTCAATAATGTATATTAAGTGTCATATAGACGGATGGACAGATAGATAGACAGTCTATATGTCTCTCTATATATTCAAGTTAACATGGATAAACTACATCTAATAGATAATTTACATTTGCTCCATGATTGTCAGTGATTCAGGTTTAATCCAGGATCAAATATTCTCTGATCTGTTCCCATTTCTGCTTCTTTATTCCCGTGTTATTTTAAATCCTCCCATTCCTTCTGTTTTCAGTTTTCTTCATAACATAAAAATCACAAATGCAAACTCTCCTCCCAAGAGTCTTAACCCACGCACGCATACACAATCACAGTCACACACATGAAAAAATAAGTAAGAGGGAGTTTGCTTCTGCGCTCAGCTCAGCCTTGCCCAGCCAATTTGGCAGCGAGCGTGTTACCATGCCTACAGGCCCAATCAATACCACGTCTAAAAATAGCACAACCATAATAGTCTTACTTCCAATCGCAGAAGGGGTGAACGGGGTGAGAGCTGCGTTTATTGTGTAATCTCAGAGATAACTGCAACGAGTGGCGACCACAGAAGTAGCGAGCGTTGAGCAAAAGCGTGAGTTTAATCCCCAACAGGGGGTTTCTGAAGGAAACGCAGATCCTGGGATTTTATTGGCTGGTGGCGGGATATGGCAGCAGGTCAGATCAGGAAACCTGGGATGACTGGGATGACTTCCTGCTGAGTTAAACAGCGGGTCATTAACTAACCAGCATGGTTTCAGACCTTGAACCACAGGACAGAACAACAAATGAAGATTAATCTTTCCAACTAGACTAAATGGGAACACGAGAGAACTAAAGAGAACAATTAGGAACAAAACAAGCCCATGGGTCAAAGAGTATATTCATGAGAATGAGTCACAAATTGTCCGTTTAGGAGATGATTACTGCTCTGACACAACATGGCAGGATGCCCTTGACGTCAAACACAATCTGTGTCGCCGCTGCCAGAGGGAGCGTGGTTCAGTGTCGCTACATTCAATAACCTGACGCTAGACAGACAGACAGACAGAGACAGGAATGAAGGGAGACAACACGAGAGGTGACATGATGACAAACAGGAAGAGACGAGGGAGCTGCAGTTAAATCTGCCACCAGCTCTCTGGCAGAAAAAACCCATTTAACCTTATTCAACTGCAGCAAAGACCATGTTCAGTGTCTTTTCTACAAATAAACCACCACCACATTTCATATGCATGAGTTTATGCAAACATACATGTGTGCTACAGTGTCTTTAAGTGTGTTTATATCCTACAGTTTCCCTCCACAGCTGAGACAAGCAGGAGAGGTGGGTGGACTATCAATGGGGCCAAGACTCTGATTTATTTTAGTGTTTCGGAGGCAAAGCTCTGACACACATCTCTGGAGCGTGGGTGAGAACCGAGACTCCATTCACAGGTTTTTACCTTCTCCCAACCTCGTTCAGTGTCTGTGTCACAGCCGTCGGCTGCCAACGGACACATAAACGTGCTTCATTCATAAGAGGCTCATGAAAGAGAAATGAGAGTGCGGTCATTCAATATTTATCCTTCTTGATCCCTCGACGAGCCTGTTGAGCTTTGTTTCACCTCTTCAAACAACGCGGATGCAAAACAACCACCTTCATTAAAGAATTATACTTAGTTTCTATGATTCTGAATCTTTCTGTTTCACATAAAACAACATCCAGAGCAGCAATAACAAAACTCCCTCTTCCTTCTGTTTCTGGTCTATTTCTCTCAACAGAGACATTCATCGTTTTGCAGCAGTGGAAGCTTAATGTTTCCCAACAATCAGCCTCAATAAAACAGAGTTTACATGTTATGTTTGATGTCTGTCAGTGTAAACTTCTCTCACCAGTTTTCCCTCCAGCGTGTAGATCTTCTTCACCACCCCAGAGTCCAGCTTGATGGCGTCAGTGATGTCGGTCAGGACTTGTTCGTAGGAATGAGCCGTCTTCTTGTTGAGCAGGATCCTCACAGCTTTACGTGGCTTCACTCCGCTCCTCACCACCGTCACCAGCTTTGGACGGATGAAGTCTTTGTTCTCACGACACTCTGGACTGACGCCGCCGCCGGCCTTGGCGCTGCTCAGGGACGGAGGACCACGGGAGGACGTGGCCGAGGCCTTGACGTTCACCGACCAGTTGGGGTTCACGTTTTTTGTGTAATCCAGTTTCTTGTAAGCTTCAATGGAGCTGCACACGTAGCTGTCACCTGGTGAGGGTTGAGGAGGAAGAGGAGAAATTACATCCATTTTAAAAATGACAAAATGATGACAGAAGATGTGACGAATGTGAAAGAATAGAAACAAAAAGCTGAGAGGCCCGAGATATGTTTGCAATCACAATTACTGATATAATCTTCACAATAATAATAATATACCGTTTGTTTTTGCTGGATTATTCATGTTAAAAGAGCATCAAACCTAAAATATGATGCTTGTGGATGTAAAGTTCATTCAGACGCACAGATCCAGTTTCTAGCTATAGGTTTTAGATCATGTCAGAGTCCAGGTGGATGTGTTTGGATCTGAACTCACCTTCTACCAGCTGCTCGATGGTGGTGATCTTCTTGGATCCATCCAGGGTGTAGATGGTCCTGACGCCCTGTGGCAGGTTGACGTTGTCGGACAAGGAGCGGGTCAGATCCGCCAGCAGCGCGTCAAAGGTCCGGAACCTGTCGGTGGAGATGGCATACACGATCCCGTTGAAGTACTTGTCTCCGTTACGGTAGAAGCGGACTTTCTTTGCTCTCTTCTCCGCACTGAGAGTCTTCAGGGTCCGGGTCCGGTACAGGCTGCAGTGTGCGCTGTGTGTGGGACTCGGGACCCCGTTCATCTTGGCGCTGGAGCGGCTGTGTCTCTGACCTTTGTCCCGGTCGTCGAAATGCTCCATGTCCATTTCGCTGCCGAGGCTCACAACTACCGCTGTGCTGTCTGGGACGCAAAGAAGAAACGGGGTCAGAGGATGAAAATGAGGGGGAAAGTTTTTAGTAAACAAACAAATAAACAAACAAGAAGAAGAGGACGAGGGTGAAGGAGCTGGTCGAACAGAGCGCGGCTGAGACACTGAACCAGTCGGTGTCCGACTCCGGTCGCTGGCGCACGGTCTGAAAATAACTCCCTAATGACAGATTAAGTGCTGTTAAGCCGAGCAGCGGACAGTCCACTTCATGACGACCACAGTGTCACAGACAGAGACAGAGACAGAGACAGAGACAGAGACATGTCCAGGAGCGCAGATGGATGAAGACAGAAAGAGTCACAGCCACGAATCGATAACAACTGATTAATGTCTCCTCTTTATAAATATTCAGCAGCTCTGCGCAGCTTTTATTCTCACTTACCAAACATTAAAAAACAATAAGCGACCCTCATACACGACCTCACCTCAGAATATGAATTAGCCTATGTCATTTTACTTCCTCTTCTTTGGTGCAACAATCGCAGGTGAAATGAAAATAAAAAGGAGAAATAAATAAATGAATTAATGAATTTTATATGTTGGAGAGAGATTCTTACCCACACGAGCGATTAACGCTTCAGTCACGGTCACCTCCAGTTTGACTGATGGTCAATTTCCCTCAAGACGCAAAAAATAAAAACAGAAAGACAGAGTTGTTGTGAACGAGTCGCCGGTGAAGTGTGATCCTGTCCTGGCTGCAGTGATCGTCACCCCCCGCCCCCTGAGTGTGTGTGTGCGTCCCTTTGTTGTCCGGTTGATGTGCAAAACACCACTGTGTGTGTGTGTGTGTGTGTGTGTGTATTTGTGCGTAATGAGCGAGAAGCGAAGAGTCTGGACTGGAAATGAACCAGGCAGCAGCTGCTTCTCCCAGTCTCTCCTCCTCCTTCACGTCACTCGGTCGTGATTTTCATTCAGCGCCCCCACCCCTCATTAAGATGCAGAGCCACGCTTCCCACTCGTGCTGCTGCTGGTGCTGGTGGTGATTGTGCTGGTCCTGCGCCTCCTCAACTCCACCCACCAGCTCCTGAACACACGCACCACTCGATCAAAACCCAATTAATTACAATTTCGTCCATTTTCTGAACTTTTAATAACAAAAACTGATATTTATGTCTATTAAATTGCCACTTTATAACTGCTCCATTCCCACCTCACACATTCAGGTTGTATCTCCACGTTTGTTCATTTATTACATCATTGGCGTGTCAGGGGTTAATCAGATCTCATTAAAACCTTCAGAACATAAGCACAGAGCAGCACTGTGTTTAACCCTGGAGAATATTTTCACATGAGATGTTATGTAACACACTTACTCCATTGTATACACCAGAGGTCTCAGTGCAGATTAAAGCTATAAACTACAAGAATCAGGCCACAAACAAACAAACAAACTCACCGGGTCTCATTTGGGATCGAGATGAGAGCAGCAGAGAGAAGCTGCTGCTGCTGCTCTCGTCTCATCATCATAACATTAAAGTTTATTTGTATATGATGACAGGAAACAGGAAGAGATGAAGACCAGTGACCTACATCCAGGCCTCCAGAGATCAACCGATTCTGCTCCATCACTGCTCCAACATGAACCATATGAGTGTGTGTTACACAGCAGTTATCTGTGCCAGTGACGGTGAAACTCACAGCTGCATCTCTGACCTTCTTTCATCATGTTCATAAAGGTTTAATAAGTGGAAAACACTTTAATACATCAAACATGTAAAATCTTCATTTTTATCACATTAATGTGATGTTTTGACATTTGATGCTCACGCACCATCAAGCTTCTTTAACCTAAAACTAAACAATATCAGATTCATATTAAGACATGATGACATCATTTATTTCTTCCTACCATGTGCATCAAAATGTGGCAGTGACAGAGGGAGATTTTTATTTTTTACCCCCACACAGACACAGATGTAGTTATTTTGAGGACACACACACACACGCTGGGACCCGGTGTGCGTCACAGACGGAGGTTTGACAAGGTGTCGGTGTCTAAATTAATCCTGGGGAAACAGGGCACGTGTGGGGGGAGACTGACTTCAGACCAGTTACAAGAAAGATGGAGGACGAGTTCAGGACACAGCGAAGGACGTAAACACGAGGCCGTGCTCTCATTTCAACGCTGGCATTTGTCAGTGTCAACATGTTTTTTAAATCACAGAGGAAGAAAAAAATAAAAACAATAAAAAATGCAACTGCTGCAAACTCACACACCAGTAAGACACCGGCTGCATCGCTGCTCCTGAAGCATGACTAGGCAGTTTCCTGAGACTCAGTTCACTTTTATATTTAAAAAAAAAAAAGATGGAGAGTTTTGGTTCTTTATGATTGTGACTATCAAAGTCTCTTTGCAGACACGTTTGATTTTATTTGTAAAGTGAACTGCACAGAGCATAATTAATGGATATCTGGCAGTTTTATGATCTGTTATCCATCATAAGAAAAATGAGTGATGACTTCCTGCCAACACTTTTCTCTCAGTGATTCGTGACTTTCACTTTTTGGAGTCAAATATTCCTTTTAGCAACATGAGTTAAAACTACAAGCAGAAGCACAGTTTAGTAAATATGTATCAGTGAAATGATGAAACACAATCCTGTGTGGATAGAAGCACTGATGATGCTTCAAAAAACCTGCTCAATTAGACATTTGACTCTGTGTTGAACATGTTTAGTTCTCATGCTAATGCACATAAACACACGCGCATCTGTCGTCTTCTCCAGACATATATGTGTTTACACGTTCGCTACGTTTCTGCAGCAGAGTCACGGTCATTTCAGACCAGAGAAGAACAAACTGGATTAACATGATCAGACAACGATGGTCTGATTCATGGTGTTTTGACAGAAACGGTAGTAATTTGTCAGCGTGTATCACCTGCCAGCAGAGCGGCAGCGCTGCAGCTCTCTGTGCTATAAAATGAGTTTGTGTATGAAACAGTGAGAAACACAGCGAGAGTGAGAGAAAGTGGTCGCTGTAAATGTGCTCACTCTTTCATCGAGCAACATGAAGCAGCTATCTTTAAATGAAGTCATTAATCTAAGACAAACAAGCTGTCACTGCAGCACATTCAGGACTGTAGCTGGACTGTACTCGTAAAGGAAAGATACAAATAACTGAATGAAACGTAGAAATATAAGACTGCAGAGATTTAAGTTCGGCTTGGAAACAACTTGCTTTCTTCTCAAAAGAAAATATATTTTTGCGTTGAAGGTGGAGAAACTGCCAGTTCTCCGTTACCATGACAAACTGCCATGTCAGTGTTGGACATAAAACCACAAAATAACTGATATACGATCTGACTTTTATGACATGTTATTTGCATGTGACCTCCATGTAAATAACAGCATCCGTGAAGATGATCCAGATCATCACTGAGCTAAAAAGTTGATCAAAAACTTTATGTTAATAAGATAAAACTAAACAACGATTTTACTTATAAAACCAAAATCAGTGTGTTTGAGGCCAAACATCCTCCACATTTCTTCACAAACGCTTTAGGCGTTTTTTTCATTCTCACTACTGCGTCTTCTACATATATGGATGGAGATTTCTTCCACCCACACCGATGAAAGGCGGTCAGTGGGCGGGACGGTGGAGACGCGTTGCTCTGTCGATGAACCACACGGTCATGGATGTGGAGCTGATTACACAATACGAGTCGTGGGAGGCGTTTCGCTTTGTAGAAATTTGCAGTGACACTTGAAATGTCAAACTCAGCAGGCAGCTGCCACGTTAGCAGATGATTTTATAACACTGATGAAAAACTGAGGAAAACTGTGACACTGGATTTGACCTTAACTGTACAACAGACACTGCAGACATTATTACTTCAAAATAAAACCACAGGAAGCTGAATTTTGGCAGCGAAAATATAAGTATATGGAAAATGATAGCATGTTTATATATATATATATATCCACCATATTTAGGTTATGGATTGTGTTTCAGGTAGTGCTTTAAGGTTGGTAACCTGCTGCTTCTTTGGGATTTCTTCTCTTCACTTCTCTCTGTTGTTGCTCCACAACCTCCTCCTCCTCCTTTTACATGTGCTCCTCCTCCTCCTCCTCCTCCTCCTCCTCCTCCTCCTCCATCTTCTTCTTTCTCTTTTCCTTTCTTTGACTCAGCCTCTGTGTTCCTGCTGCTCTGCTTCTCTCTACGCACAAAGACAAAGACGGAGAAGAAGAACACTGTGAATGAATGAATGAATAAAAACTTGATCATAGAAATGATGAAAAAAAAAAAAAAATAACATCTGACATTTTGTTATTTAGAGCTCCAGTAACACTAATAAAATACAATAATAGATAATACTTTAAAAATTGACTCATTTATTTATTCTGACTTTAAGTTCAATCTCAAAACATTATCAGTTTAAATATTTAGTTTATCTTTATTATTATTTCTTATGTTATGATGATAAATTGTCATTATGTAGTCTCATGTTTTTACTGCACAAATGATTTAAATTTGTTTGTGACCTGTTTAAATAATCTGTTTTGTTATTTTCCAATAATTTTCTAATATTATTTCTCAAACCTTTAGAAACTAAGAAACTAAAAACGAGCGGGTAAAACAAAGCAAACGTGAAGTTGATAATATTGTGTTTCTCTTCATTAGTTGTTTCTTCACCTGTGTCTGTTGTGTCTCACTGAGCTCCTCAGTTTGCCGTCTAGCGCCCCCTGTGGCTGAACGGAGCTCTGTCTTCTCTGGGCTTCGACGGTGGACGACAGCTGTGAAACAGTGAATGTCTGATGAGTCATTTCACTGAGTGGCACTTCAGACACATAAACACGATGTTTAGTGGTTTGTAGATGCAGCTCTTTAACCCACACGCTCTCACATGCTACTTCAGATATAATGATTTGTTTCTAAGAAGCTTTGAGCTGCTTCACAGCTGCGTTTGTTTCATCTCTGCAGGAATCAGAGCCGTCGCAGTAAAAAAGCCACAAAGTCCTTGACTAACTTTTCTTCACTGAGCAGGAACTGACCTATTATATAATGAGAGAGAGAAGTGAAATTATAATTACACCTGAAAGAAAGGAAGGAGCAGACCACGCTGCACTTTACACTGCACTGTCTTTTTCTAGCACTTAACCACAGCGGCGGTTCACAAACTGAATATTCAGTGAGTCATTTAAGAGCTATTTGTTTGACCCGTCAGGAGTTATTAAAGATAATAACTCACCTTAGCGATTTCAGAAAGATACGCTCGTCTCTCATCGTTGGTTTTATGAAACGCCTGAAAGAAACAGAGACAGTGAGTGATCAGTCTGTAAACGAGAGTTTGTTGGTTGTGTGTATTTCTAAAGTGTGTGTTGTTGTTAATGAGCAACAGATTACAACAGGGGATTATTGTTTCCACGTGCTTCGTGTTACAGCTTCTTTCCACTAATATCTGAACAAAAAACAAAGAAATAAATCACTAAACTAAGAGCAGACTGGGCCTGACGCAGCGATGCAGCTGAACAGAAGAACAAAGTCACAGTTTGATTCATCAAAAAATATCAGACAAATCTTTTACTTAAAGCTGCTCGTCTAGAAAACGTTTAATAATAAAAATGAACCTTTCCCTCCTGTTCACTCCTGAGATGACAGTCCATCAGCTGACTCTGCAGGTCCGACTTCTCCTCAGTCAGGAGCTTCAGACGCTGCCTCAGTGTTTCCTGCAGCAAAGTGTTTCCATCCATCAACAAAACTCAACAACAGAGAGGTCACAGTTGAAAAAAAGTCTAAATACAAATCAGTCTGTACCAGAGGTTCAGTGTTAATGAGGACGACACGGATGGAGCTCGTTCATTATTTAATAACCACATGAACACATTAGAGCTGAGACGTGGAACGGCTTGGTGAGATTTATAACCCAGCGCAGAGCAACGAGATCTGGAGTATTTCTGGATTCGTAACCGTCTCCTCCTCGTTCTTGTTCCCAAAAATAATCACCTGTCGTCAGATTTAATGAATCTGACTTCAGGATGCGTGAAACAGCAGAATGGACCCACTGAACGTGACAAGTCGTGGTTATATTTATTATGACGTGTGTAAATGAAGCACGTTTGCATTAAGACTTGTTCACAGTTTAACTACAGATCTGGAGTCCACAACGTCGCGGTCACTCCACCGAGCATCTGTTAGTTCTGCCTTTAGGCTCACACACACAGACACACACACATATTTAGACTGTGTTGCACAACATTTCAGTGTGTGCTGTGCAGTCGTGTGTGTGTGATAAAGCATTGTAATTAGTGTGCATTACTCTCCCATGGTTTGTAATCCTGTGATTACAGTGCTGTGATTAAACTCTGGTTTATTCAGGCTGCATCAGCGGGAGGATGGAGGGCAGCCGGCACCACAGTCCTCTCCGTCCTCGTCCTGAGACTCTGGCTCTCTCTGCTGGTCTGTGTCTCTAGTGTATTAGTGTCTCTTATAAACTGAAATGTAAAAACACATAAAAAAACACCAACTCACGACTGGCATGTCGTCATAAGATCGGATGGAGGCCAGTCGATCTGAGAAAGAGAAGAAAGTTTGATATTTATTTTAGGTTTTTAATCTTAAGTCTAAAGTTTGATTTAAGTGTTAAATTAAATCATAATAAACTCCTGTGATCTTACCCATGGGGTTTCCTCTTAGATCCTCCAGTCTCTCATGAATGAGTGAGATTTGTCTTTCCAACTGTCCGTTTAGCTCCACCTGCGTCTCATATCTCGTCTTCCACTCGTTACCTGGTACATCAGCATAAAAACAAAGGAAAATGTCACTTTACAAGACAAACTCTTAGTAACATTGTGGGTTAAGTTGACAAAACAAAACATACAAACTCCTTAAAATGTCTGTTTTTCCTTCATGAAAACTGCTCAAACTGTTATAACCTTCTTTGACTTTATTAAACACATCCATTAAAGACTCTCAGTCCTGATGGAGAAACTAAGTGAACTCTTGAATTTAATAACAAGTCAAACCTCCCACGGTAACAATAACATCTAACATCTAACATGATCCTCTGGCAGCTGCTGATCAGACGTGAACGACGTCCAGGAGGATTTTCAGACCAATCGTCTTCACAGACGCTTCACGTCTTCATCTTCAGCTCAGACACATTCACACGATGTTAAAGCCTGAATGTTTCTCTGGAAACACATCCAGAGATTTTCTGCCCTGAGCTCAGAACGAACCACTTCAGCTTTAGTTTCTGTCTGAAGTTATTGTGCAGATGAATAACTTTGATGTTTAATTTATTGTTTTATTGCAACAAACTGCTTCTACTGAGCTTCAACCCTGATGTTAGTCTGTAAAACATGATGAATTCATTTCCTCACTGATACTTTGCTGTTAATATGATGTTTTCATGTTCTTCCCAAAGGATTCAACCATCAGTGCAACATTGCTCAGTGCTGAGGTGTAATTCACCATCATTTGCATCAGAGATGTGAAAAAGCTCCATTGATCTGTTGTGACTCTGAGCCGAACGTCGGCTGTTACAGGTTTTCATGAAAACTACGTTGTTTCCATTTATGGACGATTTATCTGAATGTGAACTGATCTGATAAATATGTAAAACTGAGATTAGTGTTGAACCAGTTTTTTTATGCAAATAAACAGTTTAACTTGATGTTTTGAGGAATATGATCTTTTCTCTAAAAACACCCAGATACATATGATGATACTTGATCCAGATGTTTTAGGAGGATCAGTACTTTAATTCTGTCAACTGCCACTTTGACTTCACTACATTTTAACTTAAAGACACTTTGATTCAATGTTGAGAAATGTGGTGTTTTCTCCAGCTCTGGTTTGAGGGTTGATGGAGGCTCCATCTTAAAGGTGGATGATGGAGAAACTTCAACAATATCAATATCAAACACTAATTTACATTTAGTGAAAAAAGAACAACTTTAGTTCTTTAGTTCAGACTCATTCATTGTCTATGAAGATTGTTGTAGCTCCATGTTTTAAAGTGCTGGATAAACTTCATCATATTCTTCTGTTTTATTAACATGTACTTGTACTTTTACTTTCTACACTTAACTACATTTACTTATAGATTACTGTCATACTGAAGTACAGTAAATACTAGATACTTTAAGACTTTTACTGGAGAATCATTCTAGTGACGACTTGAACTTCTACCAAAGTTAATTTATTGTACTCTAGTGTCTCTACTTCTACTCTAGTGTCTCTACTTCTACTCTAGTGTCCTGTGTCTCTAATTCTACTCTAGTGTCTCTACACTGTGTCTCTACTTTTGCTCCGTCGACACTGTGAAGCTCGATCGATCATCGTGCTCCTCAGGTCACACACTGACTCTTCAAGCATTTCTCTAGAATAAAAAGGAAACACAACATTTAATCTGTTTTTTTTTTTTTTTTTTTACTTAACTTATTAAAGTTTAAATTCAGTTCAAACTTCACTCACTTCATCTCCTTCTCCTGCTCCAGCTCCGCCTGTAAACGAGCCAGGTCATATTTACTCAAGTCACCGTCTCCGCTCATGTTTCTGCAGAAAAACACTAAAAAAAAAAAACTGACACGAGCTCAGGAGAAGTTTGGGCCTCGTGGTTTCCATGGAGACCACTGTTTCCGACTCACGAGGCAGGCGCAGTCGGAAATACCGCGCACGCGCACATTCAGCGGGAGATTTAAATAAAGAAAATAAAATAAAAAATAAATGTTTAATCTTTTAAATTACTTTTTTTATTCTGCACAAAGTGTAACATTTTCTATTTTTTATAAACTTCATTTCGCGCTTAATTGAGCCTGAAAATGAAAATCTCTCTCTCTCTCTCTACATCACCGCTTAATTCAAGTCTCCATTAATGGTCTATTAAGCCCAGTTGATTTATATCAGTGTTATTACAACAATGGAGAAGAGAAGCTGATCTCATCTTCTGTACGAGTATAAATCAGGCTTAGAAATGATATAAAAACATTCATCAGTCAAATGTGGAGTTTGTATTTTCTTCATTTACATCATGTGTGTAGATTGTTTTACATTATGGAAACTGTCACACAGACCTCAGAATAGAAGAAAACAAACATTAAATACACACAAACAGACAAGTCTGTAATACACCATATCCCACAGGAACAGTGTCAGTTTTGTTTGAACGTTCATATGTTGTTTTACAAGTAAAATTGCACTTTAAACTATTTATTTAACATCTAATCTAAAAATAAATGTCATAAATTTATTTATTTATTCTGGATTAAAATGAAAACAGAAGCAGAAACATCTGAATGAATCTACTTTTTCATTTCTTCCACCAGTTTCCTCATTTCTTCCTCTTCTTTCATCGTCTCTTCCTTGGTCACAGCTTCTTCTTCTTGTTTCGTCGCCTCCTTCGTCTCCGTTTCTGCAGTTTGTCCGTTCGGTTTCTTGAACATGACTTTAGCCGCCTCCTTGCCTGTTGTTTTCAGGAAAGCTTTGATTCCCAGATTGTCGATGTTGTGCGCGGTCACACCGACGTTGATCACTGACCTCAGAGCTGTGTCTGTGGCTTGTCCTGCAGGGTCCCCGTACCTTCACGAGTGGTTTTTGTTGTGAGAAAAATAAAATGAGGATGTGCACGGAACAAATAAAAAAATAAAATAATACTGGAGCAAACTTGGTGCATGCAAAACATGTGTAATAAAAACAAAGTCTTATTAAATTTGTGGAAGTTTTATTAGTAATAAACCATGAACAGCAGGATCATCACCACCCAACACAAGCAGACGTTCATGAACAAACCCATAGACACACACCAACAAGTCAAAAAACAACCCAAAATATCTTTTCTTCATCCACAAGTATTAATGAATCAACACAAGTCTGTGTCTGTGTCTCAGGGTTATTTTCTGACTTGATTCGAGTTAATGAAAAGAGAGTAACACTGAAGGTTTTAGCGGCGTCAGTAGTTAGTTCACACGTCTTTGCCTTTTCTCCCCCAGTGAAGTCATGTTTTGCTGGACTTGTTTAACAGATTTTCTAAACCTTTAAATCTGAAAAGAAACAGTTGTGAAAGCAGGTCAGTGTCCCAGCGCACCGAGAGGAAGAAAACAAAAAAGAAGCAGGAAAGAGAGCAGACGGATTCAGAAACAGGCTGAAAACAACTTCCACGATAATTAATCAGTGATTAGAAGAAATGAAAAATAAACACAACTTACTTATACGTCACAGTTGTGACGGTTTCCTCTGTGACACTTTTACCAACTAGTTTAGCTCCGGCCTCCAGACTGTGCCAGACAGTAGAGAAACCTGGAAATAAAACGTTGAGTACTTGAAAAAAAAAGACTTAAAGAGATTAATAATAAAAGAAGAGATTAGTTTACATCAGAAACCTTGCAGGCTGCTGGCGGCAACAAACTTGGCTCCGTCGAAGTTGGACGCCTGTCCGTCTTTACTCTTCCTCAGCGATTCAGGGACGAGTTTGGCTCCGTGTTTCTTCACATGAGGAGCCATCTTCTCTGCTACGTGTCCTGCCACTGTACTCACTCCATTAACTACAAACAGACACAGTTATACAGTATGAGCACACATACAGGAAGCCTTATACAGTAAAGGAAAGAAAAAAGACTTTATAAACTAAACTAAATTCTGGTATTCTTGTATTGTTTATATAACTGGTCATTTTCTCTGTTGGATTATTTTTCCTCCTCTATATGTTGGTTTAAACCCTCACCCAGGAACTGGCTGACCCGTACAGCGCCGCCGGTTGCCTGTTTGGCCACGTGCAGACTCTTGGAGACGCGGGGGCTGACCTCCGACGGAGTGTCCTCAGGTGTGATGTGGTCTCGGATCTTGGCTGCTCCTTTATGAATCGCTCTTCCCGTGGCCTCTGCTCCTTTTACAAACTCCTGCCCGAACCACGTCGCTCCTAAAGATGAACATCAGGATCAATCACTGAACGTGGGTGTAGAGATGAATCCTGCTCAGGTTTGATGCTTCAGTGAACATCTCCCTCTAGTGGATGTTTTTTTTTTTTTTTGTAAATAGTATGAACATCTACTCTACATTGAGAGTACATTTATCACACATTTACAAACACACCTGACAGAATTCCCTGTGCCATCTTCTCACTCCATCCAGGAAGCAGCTTTTCCTTCTCTCCAGTCGCCTCCATCAGTTTGGTCTGATCCACCGTCGGACCCAGAGGGACTTTCATACTCAGGTCGATGACCTCTGACTCTGCTCCCTCTAGACTCTGTCAGGAAACATGTTGGATTCATACGTTAAACAGATATTATGAGATGATGCACGATGTTGTGCGTTTACAAGGTGCACAAACCCAAACAGGCCCCATTCCTGTCACATGACATGTTTTTACCATCAACACAGACGCTGTTTTGTTCCCATTTTTTTGTTCCTGTTGAAGTTCAGAGAAATTAAACCATTGCACATGTTGTGTTTCTAAAAACAATAGATGATGGAGTTAAAGATTACATCCTAAAATTAGTTTTCAGTTTCAACAAAACAAAACTCTGCACATTTTTATTGAAACATTAAACGGTAAAACATGTTGTAGCAGCCAGAAACTCTGAGACTTCACATTGCTTCCTCATCCTTACGTTTGTTAAACACCAACCTGAATCCTGAGCTCAGCGAGCTGCGACAGAAGATCCTGAAACATCTCTCTGTCGGCCGGAGGCAGCTCAGACGACAGCACGATGCCCACGAATGACCCCGGCGTCTCCGCCAACGAGTCTGGGAACATGAAGATCCCAGAGTTCGCCAGCAGCACCGGGGTGTCTGACGTCAGCGGGTACAGACAGTTGCACACCTTTGATAAACACAAACAGGAATAAATGATGAGATTTATTCTAACAGATCGAGACTGAAGTAACTATCTCATATGTGAACAGGTGGTTTCAGGCTCATCCTGCAGGTTTTATAGTGTTAGATACTTCACAGGATTTTAGCCTCGTCGGGCCTGTTGTCACTGATCCACACAGACATTATACAGACACAGACGTTGTGTTATACGGTGCCGCTGGTATGTTGCCTGACGGCGTGACCCCCCTGTGAGGGCGCAGGGCGCTGACCAGCAGCACAACAGAAGCGCAGAGTCATCTGTTAATGGGACCATTGTGTTGTTGAGAAACAAAGCAGAACCAGAACAGAGGAGAGCGGCTCAACAGCCTGGTGGTGGCAGAGACTGAAGTACACAGCGTCGGATAATACGCTCTTTGTAGAGGAGCCAGAATATGTTACTGTTGTTGGAAAGTTTTATATCAACATCACACAGAAGGTTCAGGTTGTTGGAGAGAATCAGATCAAATCAGTTGGACTTTTAACAAATCTACAATATTATGTTTACTATGTTTCAGGCAGATTGATAGATTAGTGTGTGTTATTAGTATTTTACCAACAGAGAACAATAGAGACATTATTGTCATATTTATAAGTTTAAGTTCAAGTTTAAGCTGCAAATATAGAAGTTTAATATCACTGATGTATATTGATAACACTGTTGCTGGTCAATCAGTCTCATTTTCAAGTGTAAAGTTGATAAAACACTGAAACAATCTGAAAATGATCAGTTTTAATGAATTGAACCAAAAAAGAAGCATCAGATGAATCACTAATAAAAAGAATGATCAATAATATCTCTAATGTCCTGAATCATGTGTCATTAAAGTTATCAAGTAGAAAAAAACATTTTAAAGCTGATATTTGTTTGTGTTGTCAACCTTGGGTTTAAATGTATTTACAAATGATCCTCCACCAACATAATGACTCACACTTTGTTATAAAACTGGTCTGAAAGCAGTGAAGTGTTTTTTCTGTTCACACCTACTCACCTCAAAGACTCACACCCACGGAAACTACTTTAGTGACGCAGCTGACAGATGTACTCTGACATGTTTGTTTGTAATGTGACTTACATGTAGGAATGCTGACGGTTTCCCAGCAGCTGGATCCTTGTTCTCATTGTCGAATGCGATGATGCGTAGATACCCGGGGTTGGACAGGGAGCTGACCTGTCCGTCTGGAGCCACGAAAAACATCTGAACCCCAGAGGGAATGAAAAGCAGCTCGTTACCAGCTCCGGGCTTCATCCCCATCCCGAGGTCAGCTCCAGCTCCAGGAGGAGCATAGGCCAGGCTGCGGTGTCCGTCTGTGGCCTGTGGTGTGTAGGCTGGAGGCTGGTCCCCGGGGTTCGCCATGGCTGCAGGTCCTGGAGCTGCTGCAGGGACTGTGAGTCTGTGTGGAGCAGCAGGGGACACAGGTCTAGGGGGGAGGGACGGGGTTGGGATGGTGTCGAGGGGGGTGGGGGTTATTATAGTGGGATACAGGTGGTGCAGAGAGCTGTGTGGAGGCTGGCTGCTGGCTGCCAGGTCTGGATACAGATTGGGAGGCAGATCCATCAGCAGTCGGTCTCTCTGGTCTTTGGACGTGAGCTCAGACGTCTCCAGGTCAGAGACGTGTTTGTCGACGGTGCTCAGAGTGTCTCTCATCCTCTGTTGGAGCTGCCTTGCCGTGTCCCACACGTCTCCACGCTGACGCTCACCTGCAGTAGGAACCTCCAGCCCCTGAGTGAGGTGATGTCGACCTTTTCTGTAAAACTCCAAGGCCTCGGCTCGTCTCCCGGCCTCTTCTGAGGTCAAACCACGACTCAGGGAGTGAAATGCCAACTCATACTGGTCCTTGATGAGCAGCAGCTCAGCAGGCTCAGCCATACTGAGGAGGAGATGGAGCAGACGCTGGGAAGTGAAACAAACAGACAAAAGAATAATTCAACAAGAAGTAAAGTTATGAAACAGCAGAGTGCAGAGTCCAGCAGCTGTCAGTGAGATATGCAGCTGAACCAGGTTGGAAACACTGATGATGAGTTAATGAGAAAAATCTTTCATGTTTCTGCTGCAGGTTTGAAATTTCAGGTTTGACCTGAAAAACGAGACTTGTGAGTTTTCTACAGACGAGTTATTCACATTTAAAAGAGCAAAGTTTCACACTTTTGTTGTTTATTGTAGTTTTAAATGTATCAAACGTTACTTAATGTTACTTTCTCAAGACAAAAAGTTACAACACGATTAACAAAAATCAAACATTTACAATTCAAATGTAACTTACCTTTAATGAAACTTTATCTTCCCGGGAAATAAGAAATAAAACGGTAACAATAAAGTAGTTTCAGCTCTGTTCTGTTGGTTTCCGTCGGTTCATGTCTGTGGAAGCGTCTCTTCACAATTTGCATCGACTTGTGATTTAACCTGACCCCCCCTCCTCCTCTCCCCCCCCTCTTAATCACAGGGACAACACGTGACTTCCGGTCGTTACTTTCAAAATAAAACTAATAACTTATATTATTTAAATAAAATCTTTATTTATTTAGAAATACATGTTTATTACACTGAGACAAGCTCAGAGAAATGAAATGTTGTAAATAACTAAATATTAAAAGGCAGAAATGATTCTGTAATTCATGATTTAACATGAATTTTGTATCATTCAGAAGAAAAATAGTTACCAAGGAGCATCTACAAGTATCAAAATGATACATTAAAAAATATATTTGTATATTTTTTTAATGAAAATAGACACAAAGTGAAGAGGTAACTACGGTGGTGTCAGGGTGTGTCTGTTTTGTTGTTGCTGCTCAGGCAGAAGCGTCAGAGGAGGGTGGAGCAGTGAGTCATAAGAAAGAAGGCAGAGAAACGGGAGGAGTGATCCACGACACACAACAATACCTGTTGACACAGCGATGAAAGATACAACATTAGAAATGAAACAACGCGTCCTGAGGTGCATGAATCATCAGGAACTTTACCTCACAGAGCGACAAGCCAACGTCTTCACTTCACTTACTTTGAGCTCTTATATTTCTCCCTGATGGTTTGTTGTGGGTGAGTTTCTGCGCTGATGTGCAGCTGGTGAAGATCAATCACACACGGCACAATGTCATCCACAGTGTAGCCGGTGAGGGAATATAAGGAATCAGGCTAAAATAAATGAATAAATATGAAGACTATGTTTAAAACAGTCATACTATTGACAAATCTCGACACTAAAGTGAACAAACTTACCCACAAGGATTTGTTTACAGTGTAAGTAGCCAGACAATAGGCTGCAGCTGCCACCATAGACGGTGTGTATTTCATAAACGGCTCGATTTCCAACAGGCTCAACTCGGCTACATACTGGAGGAAAGAAAAACAATAAATCTCATCACAAATCTTTTAGTAAATCTTGATATTGAAGTGGTTGATTTGACTCACCAAAGCCAGGTTCTCTGTCTTGGCGCAGACAGAGTGGACGGATGAGAACAGACGGAGGAATTGGTTTATAGTCGGAGCTGCCATCTGGAAAGTCAACACTTTGAGTAAAACGTGCTCCATTTGAATGAGCTGCTTCTTCGTGTACGTGTTGTCTGTGATGTAAACAAAGTCATTCAGCTCAGGAGGAAGAATCTCCTCATATTTCCTGAAAGACAAACATCAAAATTATATGTTTTTTTGATAAGTCAGAGCCTGGAGCAGACTGGGAAAGTATCAATTAGAAACATAAGAAACCATGTGCTTACGAAGCGATCAGTAAAGCAGCGGTGCCAAGCAGCTGCAGTTTGCTCCGTTTCACACAAGATGTTTGAGACAGGAAACGGTCCAAATAGTTGACGGCGAGATGAAGCGTTTCAGACCGAAGCGAGTACTCCTGAACGACCTCAACCAGCCAGTCGACCAGGATGAGCCTCATCCCAGCCGTGATCTCCGGGTGTCTCTCCAAACATCCTGGAACTGGTCTGAACTTCATCTGACAGATGGAAACAAAAGATGTCATGAAACCACAGAGTATTTGATGTTAATGATCAAACACAGTAACATGATTGATGATTATTCATCACCTCACTCTCCCTCAGATGTTGGTGAATATCGTTTGTATACTCAGACACACACAACGCCTCCTCTACCATCAGGGATTCATCAGACTCAGACTGCATCGGTGCATCATGACACGAGCCTGTGACAGTGAACCGCAGGTGAGTGATAAACATGAAGAAATAACAACAACAAATGTTTTTAATAAAGAGTAAACTTACTCAGACTGAGCTCCAGCAGGAATGTCACGTCTTTACTTTGTGGGACGTCACTTTCAGCTTCTAGATAATAACTGTCTGACACCACCTCTTGACCAGAAGCTGCGAGAACAACTTCCCGAGCCTCTTCAACGTAAACATCGAAGCTGGAGCTGGAGGTGCAGCCATGAAACGTGAGCTGAGAGCTGTCAGAGACAGAACTGTGTCTGGATATTTGACTTGCCTGTGAAGAGAAACGAGTCGGTACGTTGAATGAATCGAGTCGATGTTTAAACTGAAAATCCCTCAGGTTTCTCTCTGTCACCTTGTTGAACGATCGACCACGCTGCTCATTTTCTGACAGGACGCCGAGCACCGTTCGCTGCTTCGACCTCTGAACCTGAGCAGCTTCTGTTTTATTCAACGATGGTAAATTTTCTTTGCTGGTGCGACTCCCACGGAGGGCGCTAGTGCTGAAGTTCATCTTTAAAACAGAGAAAACAGGAAAAAGAAGAAAAACAAGAATAAACCATCATTTATTTACCTAAGATTAGGAATTAAACTGTGGTATATTGCAAAGAAACAAATCTGTTTATAGATGATGATTGAGACTGAGTGAAATTTATTGGGAAATATTATATTAAATTAAAGTTAAATTAATTAAAGTTTTAATTCGTAACATGACAAATATGCAGAACTTAACTTGTAGCAATAATTTAAAGAGACGCTGCAGTAATTTAATTTAAAAGAGGGTTTTTTGTCTAAAAAGTATCAGAAAATATATATCAAAGATATCTAGTTTATTATCATACATAAATAAATGAAATCATCACCTGATTGTGAATTGCATTGTATCTTATATTATCTGTAGGAGCTATTTGTAGAGTTAGTCTTTGTTTTTGATTTTTGTCGTAAATTTAATTTGCTAATTATGAGTAACTTTGTTTGATTAACTTAAGAGTTTGTTTTATTTAGATTAGAGTTTTTGATATTCTTTGTTGATTATTTGTTTAGGATATTTAGATTTGTATAGTTAATATTTTTTGTTTATTTGTTGGTAATTGGGTCACCAATTCACTGTGGGCACCTGAAGTTACTTAGGTAGGCAGGCACCTTGAGGACCAGCATGCACCTGGGTGGGCACATGGTTTTTAACCAGTGCAAGGGAGGAACCAGCAGCCATGATTTTCTTTGTTCTTTTCTTTGTTTTATTAATTTGGAAATAAATCATAACAAAACGCAAGAATCGGGATTGGACATTTATCTTCTTTTGCCTGCGTCAAACCACATCACCATGGTGCATCAGTGGCCTGTTGATTATGTTTGGTTTAAAGTTTAATTTGTTTTTTCCGGACAAATGGCCACTACATTATCTTAAAGGATCAATAAATGTCGGTTATTCTGATTTAAAAATGACTGAAATGATCAATTAATTAAGAAACAAGATACAAACAAGGTTACCATTAACATTTAGGCAATTAAAATTTAACGTGAAATACTGAAAGTTTCATTCTCAACATGACAAACGTGAAGAAACTAATCTGTATCGAGGACTGAAAATTAATGCTACTTTATTTTAATTAAAAACAGATGTTTATCTATAAAACATCAGAGAAAGTTTTTTTTTCAAACAGCTTGTTTGAAATGAACCACTTAAAAAAAAACATACGTTGTCTATTAAAAAATGTTATTTTATTTTAATCTTAATATCCAAAGATATTCAGTTTATTATTGTTGTTGTTAAATAATCTACAGGACTTGTCAATGTCATGAAAACAGTTAATATTTGATATTTAAAAAATTAAATGATAATTTTAGATCTGCAAAAAAAGGTTGCAAACTAAAAAAGTCATTAAATAACATTTATGACAATAAAATGAAGCAGAAATCGTTGCTGCAAATTAAGAAATAAACAAATAAATTGAAAATGTTCGGGTTTTGAGAAACATCATCACCATGGTTACCAGATTTTATCAAAGGTCCATGAACAAACATCAACTGAGACAAGATTCAGAGACTTTTCACATGTAACACGTGATACATTCAGATCCAAACTATAATCAAACATAATTTAATCTTAAACGTTAAAAACGGAAGTAAAGACTGAGATCAACTCTCACCTCAGAGGAAACAACGACCTCCCGCCGACCTCGACTTCCTGGATGTTTGTCCGTTGTTTGTCCACCAGGGGGAGCTGATGATGTTTTAAAATCTCCCTGCAGGTTTAAAACTTTGTGTCTTTACAAAACAATGTGATCAACTTGTTTCCTCTGATCGGTTTGTTGTTTTGTCCAAATTACGCAGCAGCAGTTAACGGTCGACGTCGTGCGTCAAGAATTACTCTTTACTTTACATCAAATCAATTACATCAGTTTTTATTTAACCACATGGTTTTTATTCTGTTGGTACGGAAACGTATTGCATTCACTTGAAAAAATGTTGGTTTATTTGTTTGTTTTTTGTTGTTTCCCCGTTTTTCTGATTATTTTTTCCAATGTTTTACATAGTTATTTTTTCTGTTTTTCGGAGTTTTTTTTTTTTTTTCTCTCTTTCTGAATTATCGCGATATCTGTAAGTGACTCCCATGGACCTATGGTGACACACACATGCCTCATCTTCAACTATCAAAACAGTCTCAACAGTTCATATGCATCATCTTGTATCATCACATGTGTCCAGCTGATCCTGTTTTGTAGATCTGGATGTTGAGTCCTCAGGTGCCTGCAAAGAGTCAACAACTAATAATGATAATAATAATAATAATAAAACCATTTATATGACTTAAAGAAAGGACCATCCCATCTCCCAGGTCAAATTAAAACTTGATGTCAAATGCTCTCTGAAAAACCAACCGTATATATAAATTACTCTGAAAAAACAAACTAAAGAATAAATTACTCAGAAAAATAGAAATAATTACCCCGAAAAACAGGCAGAAAAAATTTAAATGAATGCACTATGCTTCCATATGTTGGTTCCTGCAACTGTACAGAAGAAAAACATCTAAAACATCTTAATTTACTAATTTAAGCTTTAACTTTAAAATAAATTGAACTTTTTCAACAATTGTTTTCTCATAAAGAATAAATTTTGGCTTTTTAAACCAAATAGAGATGAAAAAAAGTACATATATATACATAATTAAATCTAAAATTTAATAATAATGTAATTATAATTTATCATTTGAGACATTAAACTACAACTGAGCTGAAAAAATATATATTTGTCAACTTTTAACACCTTTTACGACGTATCATAAGTTACCGTTTATATTCATTGTGTTGGGCATCAGTGGTTGTGTCACAATAATAAAAATTGATTTATTAAAAAACAATCAAGTGATTTAAACAGAATCTGTTCCGGCTCAGGTTCAAATCTTTCATCAGTTTTGGTGTAAATTGATTCAGTGTAAAGACAAAAATAAAAACATTTTACCTCCTCAGCAGATGAGATGTTACACGATCAATGAAGACCTGAAGGAAAAAGCAGATTCAACAAAAACAGGTCTTAAACTGAGCACTGGGCTGTTTTTGAAGTTAGATAACATTGTGGTTTTTAGTGTAGGACACTTTATTCTGTTTAGAGACGTTGATGTGAAGAACGACGTCGTCATGAAACGATGTTATTAAGTTATTAAGTTGTTGAACATGAAGGTTAATGACGGTGTCACACTCAGGGTGGATGAGACTGACTGGTCCAGAGTCAGTGACAGTATTGACTCTAAAGATAATAGAGATAACAGAGTAAATACAGAAACTATTGGTTGAATTAAACCAGTGAAGGTTCAGTTGTGATGTCTGACATGTTTCATATAACCTCAGCAGCCAACATCTGTTTGTTTTAGTGGAATAATATTATTTATACATTAATAGATCCAGTCTGACTGAGCTGCAGCAGGTTTGTATGAAAACTGCTGGTTTGTGTGCATCATTTTGCTGGTGTCGACTCACAAATCTGGATTTTCTCTTTAAGTTTAAAGCTTCTGCTCGACTGCAGCTCCTTTTTTTTTTTTTTAAAGGAGGATGAGTGAGGATGAAAGCAGTGTTAATGCCTCTAAATCAGTGGCCTCCTGTCAGGTTGGTGCTCAGCTGGGTTTAAACACTGAGCTGAATTATTTACTTTGCTTGTCAATAATGTTGCTTACGTTGTTGTTGTTGATGATGATGATGCTGCTGAAGCTGTTTGGATTCAGCTCACGACAGAGAAGAGGAGGAGGAGGATCCAAAATTAAGTTTACACAACACAGGATCACAGTCCAGAGTAAAGACAGACGGCAGATAACACTGACATGTGGAGCAGCCACACACACACCTCTTATATTGTCAGTGTAAACACAAATACAGAGGTGTAGCGATCACACCAGGGTTGTGACTTTAATATTGGAGTTTGTTTATGTCCTATTAGAGGGAAAAACATGATGGAGCAGAGTGATGCTTCAATAAATAATATTCAGAACATAAACGATCCATTATTAGTTAAAAACACCTGGAAAAAGAAGAAGAATCATATTGTTTTTTGTGCCGTTTGTATAAAAACAATACAACACAGATAAATATAACTGCAACCAGCTATGAGGTGGCCAAGCTGTCCAATTAGCCGATTTAGCAAATTTGACAAAAATGTGCCAAAGGGTCATTAACGGGAAAATCCGCAGCATCAGCAGATATGACGATTAAGTCGAAATCTAAAGCAATTGAGAGAAATGAGCCGAAATGCATAGTTTCACTCATTATAGCATCCCCTAGAGGCCAAATGACACCAAACTGATCGGGCCTGCTCAGGATGGGTTCAAGAGTCTGTACAGTGAGTTTGATTAAGATAGACTGAGGTTTTGCTGAGATTTTAATGTGCTTCCTGTTTGCCGACTTCACCGCTGATTTCGATTAGCGTGTTGGACAAAGGCTTTAGTAGAAAAATAAAATCATGTGGTTTTTGCCAGTCATGACAAAAGTCGAAATCCAAAGCCATCAAGAGAAATGAGCAAAAACACGTTTTGTCGCTAATTATAGTGTCCCCTAGAGGCCAAATGGCACCAAATTGATCGGGCCTGCTCAGGATGGGTTCAGGAGTCTGTACAGTGAGTTTGATTAAGATAGATTGAGGATTTGCTGAGATACGAGCAAACTTCCAGTTTGGCGGCTTCGCCGCTGACTTCAATTGCCTGTGGTGGACAAACGCTTTGCTACAAAAATAAAATCATGTGAGGCTTTTGTCAGGCACGGTCTGAAGATCATCTGTGTCAAGTTTCGTGACGATCGGACAAAATTTGAGTCCTGTGGAGAGTTAAGTTTTATTTTTGATAAAATCCAATATGGCGGCCAGTTTTTATGATTTTGTAAAAACTTTGCATTGACCGTTGATGGGTCAAATCACTGTGTCAGCAGTCATGAGAATTGAGTTAAAATTCCAAACGGATCAAGAGATATGAGTCAAAAGTTATGAGCATAAACGTGACTGAAACTTTGACCAGTTGGTGGCGCTAAAGTGTGCATGCTGCTGGTTTGAAATTTGCAGAAATTGATATTGAGACTGACCAGAATGAGTGTGCCAGATTAGAACATTTTTCACCAATCGGTTCTATGGGCTGCCAGAGACCTCCAGTGAGCGGATGAATAATAATAATAAAAAGAAAAGGTAGCAACTCAATGGTGGCTACGCTGCTTTGCAGCTTGGCCACCAATAATAATAATAATAATAACAATAGAAGCAGATTGTTGGTAACAATCAGGTGAAAATGCAGTAAAAAGATCAAGATCAAGAACAAAAAGCAGCATCAACGTGGACTTGATGCTTCTGCCCGATGCCATTTCAATGTTGATTCAATGGCATTTTGCTATCTGGGTAGCTTAAAGCTAGCAATAGCTAACGGTAAAGTTGGTAATAGCCAACTACTGTTAGCTAACTACTAAGTTAGCAAGAGCTACAGCCCCTACAAGATATGCAAAGCAAATAAACAACAAATAAATAAATAAACAAAAAGTAAACATTACATAAAAGAATTCAAGATTCAAAGATTATGTCACAATACGTCATATGAGAACCAGAGAATTTAGTGCAACAGTGAAAATATTCACAAAATCGTGCATATATATATATATACACACACACACACACATAGAAAATTTAAAAAATCGCATATATATGCGATTTTGAATACTTTTGATGACATAGTAAAGGGAACATTTCACATCTGGAAATATCAGTATATGTGTTACTATGTCTTACTTGTGGAGTGATATGAACGGCATGAATCAGTGGTGAAAAGTTCATTTCACTCGACAGCGGTCTGATATACATAGAAATAACAGACCGATGTACTGCTCACTTACTTTTTTATTGAGTTCCAGTCAACCTTAGTGAAATGGAGCTTCATTGTAGCTTAAGTGTAGTTTATTACAAATTTCAAGTAATGGCCACTTATTTGGTGGTAACAAGGTGTAGGACAGAATTGGGTAATGCATTCCATGCATTACACACCAATTGTAAAGTCATTTTACCTGCTATGTAATGTATGGGATGGAATGTATAGGAATGATGGAATGATGGAAAGTATAGAATGTAATATTCTACTTCTACTCAGTCTCCCCTCAACATAACATACAATACCGACATCTGTCATGACAGTGCTGTAGCCGAGGCCATACACCAGTATTTTCATTTAATGACATCACAAGTTTGACGGCATAGCACATTAGTCACATCACACATTTGATGACATCACACACTAGTGACATCACACATTAATGCAATCAAACATATGATGACATCATAAAGACTAAAGGAACATGACACCAAAGGCACCCAAAAATATTTATTAGGCTCAGATTGTGATAGGGGTCACTGAATTACTAACAGCCATAGCGATAGCAAAACGATTTGCAAATTCACAACCGAGAGGAATATTAGGATCGATGGCAGAAATGATTGATCAACTGTATGAAGATTACCGGTACAGAACATTAATGGACTGTTACCTGAAACAGATAATGGAGACAGCAGAAGTTGAGAAGACCCTCGATCAAGAACGCGAGGAGAATCGACAGAGACTCCAAATGGCACAAGAAGAAATGGCTAGAGTACCCGAGGGGCATCAACAGAGACTCCTAACGGCAGAAGAACTGGCTAGAGAACGCGGGGAGCATCAACAGAGACTCCAAACGGCAAGAGAAGAACTGGTTAGAGAACGCGAGGAGCATCAACGGAGTCTCCAAACGGCAAGAAAAGAACTGGTTAGAGAACGCGAGGAGCATCAACGGAGTCTCCAAACGGCACGAGAAGAACTGGTTAGAGAACGCGAGGAGCATCGATGGAGACTCCAAAACGCAGAAGAACTGGCTAGAAATTGGGAGCAGTATCAACAGAGACTCCAAACGGCACGAGAACAACTGGCTAAAGAACGTGAGGAGCATCAACAGAGACTCCAAACGGCACAAGAACAACTGGCTAAAGAACGCGAGGAGCATCAACGGAGTCTCCAAACGGCACAAGAAGAACTGGTTAGAGAACGCGAGGAGCATCGATGGAGACTCCAAAACGCAGAAGAACTGGCTAGAAATTGGGAGCAGTATCAACAGAGACCCCAAACGGCACTAGAAGAACTGGCTAGAGAACGCGAGGAGCATCAACAGAGTCTCCAAATGGCACGAGAAGAACTGCTTAGAGAACGCGAGGAGCATCAACAGAGTCTCCAAACGGCACGAGAAGAACTGGCTAGAGAACTCGAGGTCCATCAGTTGGTACTGGAGGAAATGGATAGAGAACGAGAAGAGTATCACCTGAGGATTCAGTCATTACAGTTAGAAGTTCAAAAAGCTCAGGAGGCCCTCGTCCAGGCCAGAGACCAAAACCAGCTCGTCTTAAAAGCAAAGCAGCAGCTGAAGGATGTTGAGCTCTTTAGCACAGAAATATTTCAGTCCTTCAATAAGTTCCTTAAGGAACGAATGGACGTTGTGATAGCCTTGGAGCCAGAGCGTGAAGAGAATCAAAAGCACCGAATGAAGCTCGAGGAGATTCATGAAAAGCCACAAACCTCTGAGTTTGAAGCTGCAGTGGCTCAAAGAGGCCCGGACCTGGTTGAAGGACAGGAGGAGCAAAAGGACAACACCAGCGTCCAGCAGGTGTTTGACTTCAGGGACAGGGAGATGTCTGGTAAACATCTGCAAGATCAGACACAAAGGCTCTCTGAGGTGGCTGAGGTTCATGAGAAACTCCAAGACTCTGAGTTTGAAGCTGCCGGGGCTGAGGGAGGCCTGGACCTGGTGAAAAAGCAAGAAGAGCAGAAGGACAACACCAGCGCCCAGCAGGTGTTTGACAAGGGACAGGGAGACGCCTGGTAAACATCTGCAAGATCAGACACAAAGCAGGTGGCTGAGGTTCATGACTTGAGTTTGAAGCTGCCGGGGGCTGAGGGAGGCACCTGGTGGAAGAGCAAGAAGAGCAGAAGGACACCAACGTGTTTGACTTCAGGGACAAGGAGAAGTCTGGTAAACATCTGCAAGATCAGACACAAAGGCTCTCTGAGGAGGCTGAGGTTCATGAGAAACTCCAAGACTCTGAGTTTGAAGCTGCCGGGGCTGAGGGAGGCCTGGACCTGGTGGAAGAGCAAGAAGAGCAGAAGGACAACACCAGCGTCCAGCAGGTGTTTGACATCAGGGACAAGGAGAAGTCTGGTAAACATCTGCGAGATCAGACACAAAGAGTTTCTGAGGAGGCTGAGGATCATGAGAAACTCCAAGACTCTGAGTTTGAAGCTGCCGGGGCTGAGGGAGGCCTGGACCTGGTGGACGAGCAAGAAGAGCAGAAGGACACCAGCGTCCAGCAGGATCAGGAAGAAAGCCTCTCTGGGGTAGATGAGCAACCAGGCCAATCAAGTGATGACAACCAGCCCCAGAAAAAGAAAAAGCGCAAAGGGTGGAAGAAATTTGTTTACAAAATTCAACCTTGGCACTGGGGGAAAAAGTAGGCGTCACTGTCTTACTGTGTGGAGTTCTGTAGTGCATGTTCTCCTCGTGGGTTTCCTCCAGGAGCTCTGGTTTCCTCCCACTGCCAAAAACAACAACAACAACAACAAAAAAAGTGACAGCGAGTCGGGCGAGGGTCTTTCTGTGTGACGCTTGCATGGTGTCTGCGTCTTTTTCTCCCACTGTCAAAAAACAACAAAAAATAGGTGAATTGCATGCTTGGCCCACAGGGTTAGCAGCTGCCTCACAGCAAGAAGGTGGGTCTTTCCTCCATCTTCTCTGCGTGGGTTTCCTCCAGGAGCTCCCACTGTCAAAAACACAACAAAAAAAAAAAAAATGGTGAATTGAGAATAGAATTTTCTGAGGCATAGGGGTTAGTGTCTGCGTTGGTTTCAGCACTGCAAAAAAGCAACTAGGTGAGTCTGACTCCCTCACAGGGTCTTTCTGACTCCGGGTCGTTTGTGTGACGCTTTGTTCTTCTCCCCATGTCTGCGTGGGTTTCCTCCGGGAGCTCCGGTTTCCTCCCACTGCCAAAAACAACAAAAAAAAAAGAAAAAAAAAAAAAAACAGCTATGAGGTGGCCAAGCCGTCCAATTAGCCAATTTAGCAAATTTGACAAAAATGTGCCATTAACGGGAAAATCCGCAGCATCAGCAGATATGACAATTAAGTCGAAATCTAAAGCAATTGAGAGAAATGAGCCGAAATGCACAGTTTCACTCATTATAGCATCCCCTAGAGGCCAAATGATGCCAAATTGATCGGGCCTGCTCAGGATGGGTTCAGGAGTCTGTACAGTTTGATTAAGATAGATTGAGGCTTTGCTGAGATATGAGCAAACTGCCTGTTTGGCGGCTTCGCTGCTGATTTCGATTGGCTGTGACGGACAAACGCTTTGCTACAAAAACAAAATCATGTGAGGCTTTTGTCAGGCACGGTCTGAAGATCATCTGTGTCAAGTTTCGTGACGATCGGACAAAATTTGAGTCCTGTGGAGAGTTAAGTTTTATTTTTGATAAAATCCAATATGGCGGCCAGTTTTTATGATTTTGTAAAAACTTTGCATTGACCGTTGATGGGTCAAATCACTGTGTCAGCAGTCATGAGAATTGAGTTAAAATTCCAAACGGATCAAGAGATATGAGTCAAAAGTCAAAAGTTATGAGCATAAACGTGACTGAAACTTTGACCAGTTGGTGGCGCTAAAGTGTGCGTGCTGCTGGTTTGAAATTTGCAGAAATTGATATTGAGACTGACCAGAATGAGTGTGCCAGATTAGAACATTTTTCACCAATCGGTTCTATGGGCTGCCGGAGACCTCCAGTGAGCGGATGAATAATAATAATAAAAAGAAAAGGTAGCAACTCAATGGTGGCTACGCTGCTTTGCAGCTTGGCCACCAATAATAATAATAATAACAACAATAGAAGCAGATTGTTGGTAACAATCAGGTGAAAATGCAGTAAAAAGATCAAAAGCGGAAGGAAACAAAAAGCAGCATCAACGTGGACTTGATGCTTCTGCCCGATGCCATTTCAATGTTGATTCAATGGCATTTTGCTATCTGGGTAGCTTAAAGCTAGCAATAGCTAACGGTAAAGTTGGTAATAGCCAACTACTGTTAGCTAACTACTAAGTTAGCAAGAGCTACAGCCCCTACAAGATATGCAAAGCAAATAAACAACAAATAAATAAATAAACAAAAAGTAAACATTACATAAAAGAATTCAAGATTCAAAGATTATGTCACAATACGTCATATGAGAACCAGAGAATTTAGTGCAACAGTGAAAATATTCACAAAATCGTGCATATATATATACACACACACACACACATAGAAAATTTAAAAAATAGCATATATATGCGATTTTGAATACTTTTGATGACATAGTAAAGGGAACATTTCACATCTGGAAATATCAGTATATGTGTTACTATGTCTTACTTGTGGAGTGATATGAACGGCATGAATCAGTGGTGAAAAGTTCATTTCACTTGACAGCGGTCTGATATACATAGAAATAACAGACCGATGTACTGCTCACTTACTTTTTTATTGAGTTCCAGTCAACCTTAGTGAAATGGAGCTTCATTGTAGCTTAAGCGTAGTTTATTACAAATTTCAAGTAATGGCCACTTATTTTCTGAGATACGTTAAGTGTTCACAACTTCAAACAAAAATTACAGCTTGCTTAAAATGATAATTTCACACTACTTCACACAATTAAGTTTGTTTACTTAATTTTCCCAAGGAAATCTGTTTCCTAAATTTCTTTAAGTAAACTCAACTTGTTAGAATGATGGAAGCTGATTTTTTTCTGATTCAGATTATTTCCGTATTTTCAAGTCATTTACTGTTTTATTTTGACTGGGTTTTAGGTTCAAATTTCTGCTTCTTTTTACTCTAAAATGAGGTATAATTTTCTGTCAATGAGATCTATTGCTCATAATTGGTGGTGACAGGCGGTGGTAACAAGGTGTAGGACAGAATTGGGTAATGCATTCCATGCATTACACACCCATTGTAAAGTCATTTTACCTGCTATGTAATGTATGGGATGGAATGTATAGGAATGATGGAATGATGGAAAGTATAGAATGTAATATTCTACTTCTACTCAGTCTCCCCTCAACATAACATACAATACTGACATCTGTCATGACAGTGCTGTAGCCGAGGCCATACACCAGTATTTTCATTTAATGACATCACAAGTTTGACGGCATAGCACATTAGTCACATCACACATTTGATGACATCACACACTAGTGACATCACACATTAATGCAATCAAACATATGATGACATCATAAAGACTAAAGGAACATGACACCAAAGGCACCCAAAAATATTTATTAGGCTCAGATTGTGATAGGGGTCACTGAATTACTAACAGCCATAGCGATAGCAAAACGATTTGCAAAATTCACAACCGAGAGGAATATTAGGATCGATGGCAGAAATGATTGATCAACTGTATGAAGATTACCGGTACAGAACATTAATGGACTGTTACCTGAAACAGATAATGGAGACAGCAGAAGTTGAGAAGACCCTCGATCAAGAACGCGAGGAGAATCGACAGAGACTCCAAATGGCACAAGAAGAAATGGCTAGAGTACCCGAGGGGCATCAACAGAGACTCCTAACGGCAGAAGAACTGGCTAGAGAACGCGAGGAGCATCAACAGAGACTCCAAACGGCAAGAGAAGAACTGGTTAGAGAACGCGAGGAGCATCAACGGAGTCTCCAAACGGCAAGAAAAGAACTGGTTAGAGAACGCGAGGAGCATCAACGGAGTCTCCAAACGGCACGAGAAGAACTGGTTAGAGAACGCGAGGAGCATCGATGGAGACTCCAAAACGCAGAAGAACTGGCTAGAAATTGGGAGCAGTATCAACAGAGACTCCAAACGGCACGAGAACAACTGGCTAAAGAACGTGAGGAGCATCAACAGAGACTCCAAACGGCACGAGAACAACTGGCTAAAGAACGCGAGGAGCATCAACGGAGTCTCCAAACGGCACAAGAAGAACTGGTTAGAGAACGCGAGGAGCATCGATGGAGACTCCAAAACGCAGAAGAACTGGCTAGAAATTGGGAGCAGTATCAACAGAGACCCCAAACGGCACTAGAAGAACTGGCTAGAGAACGCGAGGAGCATCAACAGAGTCTCCAAATGGCACGAGAAGAACTGGCTAGAGAACTCGAGGTCCATCAGTTGGTACTGGAGGAAATGGATAGAGAACGAGAAGAGTATCACCTGAGGATTCAGTCATTACAGTTAGAAGTTCAAAAAGCTCAGGAGGCCCTCGTCCAGGCCAGAGACCAAAACCAGCTCGTCTTAAAAGCAAAGCAGCAGCTGAAGGATGTTGAGCTCTTTAGCACAGAAATATTTCAGTCCTTCAATAAGTTCCTTAAGGAACGAATGGACGTTGTGATAGCCTTGGAGCCAGAGCGTGAAGAGAATCAAAAGCACCGAATGAAGCTCGAGGAGATTCATGAAAAGCCACAAACCTCTGAGTTAAAAGCTGCAGTGGCTCAAAGAGGCCCGGACCTGGTTGAAGGACAGGAGGAGCAAAAGGACAACACCAGTGTCCAGCAGGTGTTTGACTTCAGGGACAGGGAGACGTCTGGTAAACATCTGCAAGATCAGACACAAAGGCTCTCTGAGGTGGCTGAGGTTCATGAGAAACTCCAAGACTCTGAGTTTGAAGCTGCCGGGGCTGAGGGAGGCCTGGACCTGGTGAAAAAGCAAGAAGAGCAGAAGGACAACACCAGCGTCCAGCAGGTGTTTGACTTCAGGGACAGGGAGACGTCTGGTAAACATCTGCAAGATCAGACACAAAGGCTCTCTGAGGTGGCTGAGGTTCATGAGAAACTCCAAGACTCTGAGTTTGAAGCTGCCGGGGCTGAGGGAGGCCTGGACCTGGTGGAAGAGCAAGAAGAGCAGAAGGACACCAACGTCCAGCAGGTGTTTGACTTCAGGGACAAGGAGAAGTCTGGTAAACATCTGCGAGATCAGACACAAAGAGTTTCTGAGGAGGCTGAGGATCATGAGAAACTCCAAGACTCTAAGTTTGAAGCTGCCGGGGCTGAGGGAGGCCTGGACCTGGTGGAAGAGCAAGAAGAGCAGAAGGACACCAGTGTCCAGCAGGTGTTTGACTTCAGGGACAAGGAGAAGTCTGGTAAACATCTGCAAGATCAGACACAAAGAGTTTCTGAGGAGGCTGAGGATCATGAGAAACTCCAAGACTCTGAGTTTGAAGCTGCCGGGGCTGAGGGAGGCCTGGACCTGGTGGACGAGCAAGAGGAGCAGAAGGACACCAGCGTCCAGCAGGATCAGGAAGAAAGCCTCTCTGGGGTAGATGAGCAACCAGGCCAATCAAGTGATGACAACCAGCCCCAGAAAAAGAAAAAGCGCAAAGGGTGGAAGAAATTTGTTTACAAAATTCAACCTTGGCACTGGGGGAAAAAGTAGGCGTCACTGTCTTACTGTGTGGAGTTCTGTAGTGCATGTTCTCCTCGTGGGTTTCCTCCAGGAGCTCTGGTTTCCTCCCACTGCCAAAAACAACAACAACAACAACAACAACAAAAAAGTGACAGCGAGTCGGGCGCAGGGTCTTTCTGTGTGACGTTTGCATGTTCTCCCTGTGTCTGCGTGGGTTTCCTCCGGGAGCTCCGGTTTCCTCCCACTGTCAAAAACAACAAAAAAATAGGTGAATTGAGCATACTAAAGCTTGGCCAACACAGGGTTAGCAGCGTTGCCTCACAGCAAGAAGGTCCCAGGTCTTTCTGTGGCGTTTGCATCTTCTCTGCGTGGGTTTCCTCCAGGAGCTCTGGTTTCCTCCCACTGCCAAAAACAACAACAAAAAAAAAAAAAAACGTGAATTCGACAGCGAGTCGGGCGTAGGGTCTTTCTGTGTGACGTTTGCATGTTCTCCCCGTGTCTGCGTGGGTTTCCTCCGGAAGCTCCGGTTTCCTCCCACTGCCAAAAACAACAACAAAAAAAAACAAAAAAAAAAAAAAAAACAGCTATGAGGTGGCCAAGCCGTCCAATTAGCCGATTTAGCAAATTTGACAAAAATGTGCCATTAACGGGAAAATCCGCAGCATCAGCAGATATGACAATTAAGTCGAAATCTAAAGCAATTGAGAGAAATGAGCCGAAATGCATAGTTTCACTCATTATAGCGTCCCCTAGAGGCCAAATGATGCCAAATTGATCGGGCCTGCTCAGGATGGGTTCAGGAGTCTGTACAGTGAGTTTGATCAAGATAGATTGAGGCTTTGCTGAGATATGAGCAAATTTCAATTCACATGTTGGACAAAGGCTTTGGTAGAAAAATAAAATCATGTGGTTTTTGCCAGTCATGACAAAAGTAGAAATCCAAAGCCATCAAGAGAAATGAGCAAAAACGCCTTTTTTTTTTTGCTAATTGTAGTGTCCCCTAGAGGCCAAATGCCACCAAATTGTTTTGACCGCTTAAGATGAGGTTGTGGAACTGCCCATTAAGTTTGATTAAGATTAAAATCTCAAACTATTGCAGAGATATGAGGTAACTACCTGTTTAGTGGCTTCGCCGCTATATTTGATTGGCTGTTGCTATCGAACAGTTGACATCTGTAAAAATCTGAATTCAAACTGTATGAAGGTTGGTCTAAAGATCATCTGTGCCAAGTTTCAGGCCGATTGTACAAAATTTGTGAGAGGAGTAGCATTTTGAAAGTTTTTGATGAAATCCAAAATGGCGGAAAATCTATCATGATGCATTTTGACACCATAGGGTGCGTTGGAATTGGCTTGATCCAATGAATCCAATGGTACCAAGTTTGTGAAAATCAACCACACGAGTCAAAAGTTATGAGCATAAACGTGACTGCAACTTTGACCAGTCGGTGGCACTAAAGTTTGTGTCGCTGGTTTGAAATTTGCAGAAATTGATATTGAGACTGACCAGAATGAGTGTGCCAGATTAGAACATTTTTGACCAATCGGTTCTATGGGCTGCCATAGACCTCCAGTGAGCGGATGAATAATAATAACTAGACAATTCCCCTGCAGGGAATAGCAAGAGTGGGGCTGTGCGCCGTAGCAGTCTACGCTAAGATGCAATGGTGCTACAATTTCCTGTTTCACCTCATCTTATCCTTATTTGTTCATTTCATTATAGTAGGAAAGGAAGGAAAACATTTCACCAATCATGATTTCCCTCATACCATAAGGACATGATTTGCGACATCATTTCATTATGCTAACAAAAGGAAGGAAAGGAAAGGAAAGGAAGGAAGAAAGAAGAAAGAAAGGAAAAGTAAGGATGATTGGTGAAATTTCACCATATAAGGAAAGGAAGGAGGGAAATGATTGGCGACTATCGTCGCCAATCATTTCACCAATCATCATATGAGGGAAATGATCAGATGAGATGAAAAAGGAATTGTTTGCGACTGGCGTCGCGAATATTTCCTCCTTTTTTGCAAATTATGTCATGAAAAATTCGGGTTTGGATAAAAAAAAAAAGTAATGGTCTGGCCAAGACGCATGTTTTGATATATCATTTGTCTATGTGTGATCAACTGTCATGAAGTTATTAATGTTCAAAGTAGCTGCTGAAGCAGCTGCTTCACTAAGGACACACACACAAACTCACACCGGTTGCCGTGGTGACGGTGCTTCACAGGCGCCTGAGAGGCGGCAAACGATCAGAGAAGACGCTCAAATCAACATCTCGAAATACTGCGATTTTTTCAAAAAGTAAAGCAGATATCCACAAAAAATTTCAGATTCGCAGCTACAAGGCTTTCGTGAACACATAGATGTGTTTTTTTTCTTTCTAGTGTCAAAAATGTGGACATTAGAGCGAGTTTAACACAGCTCACATTTCTGATTTTCTGCTTGAAAGCTTGGCTGGATTTACATGGGAGTGAATGAAACTCTTGGTCCGACATCTTGTCACTTCTAGGCTTCCCATTCAAAAACCGTAAAAGCTATCGTTTAGGTAGACACATTGTGGGAATCAGGACGAGTGTCACTACAATGTTGGAGAATATTATATGTGTAGAGTGAAATCTGTGGCGGTGAGCACAGTTTTAGTGAGAAATTTAGAGGATATTTTTTCACCCTCTGTCCACTCTAGGGGCTGTGGCTCTCACTCTAGAGCGAACATTCCGACCACATACACACCCATTGAAAAGTCTGAATTTCACCAAAATTGATCATGGTGAATGATCGTTGACTGATCAAAAAGTATTCAACCTAGCAAAAAGTTGAATACAACATCCACACAGGAGGATTTTGTCTCCACTTGACAGGTGAAATGAGGTCTCTAGGTCAAAGTATGCCAGAGCTATAGATGTTTGAATAAATGTTTCCGACTTTTCCGATTCATTTTCTATGGGAAAATTTCAATTAATTTGTGCTTCGCACAGCCCACTATTGACCCCAATAGCTTTGCTATAGAGGGGTCAATAGTGGGTATATATGGCACAGCTATACTATTGACCCCAATAGCTTTGCTATAGAGGGGTCAATAGTGGGCTATGCGAAGCACAGCCCCACTAATAAATATAGCTGCGAGCAGCTATGAGGTGGCCAAGCTGTACAATAAGCCAATATGACAAATTTGCCAAAAATGTGCCAATAGGCCATCAATGGGAAAATCTGCAGCATCAACAGACATGCTATTTAAGTCGAAATCCAAACCCACTGAGAGAAATGAGCCAAAATGCACAGTTTTGCTAATTACAGCGCCCCCTAGAGGCCAAATGACAACAAATTAATTAGACCTACTCAGGACGTGGTTCTGAGTCTGTACAGTGAGTTTCATTAAGATAGATTGAGGCTTTGCTGAGATATGAGCAAACTGCCTGTTTGGCAGCCTCGCTGCTGATTTTGATTGGCTGTGACGGACAAACGCTTTGCTACAAAAATAAGGCTGAGGCTTTTGTCAGGCACGGTCTGAAGATCATCTGTGTCAAGTTTCGTGACGATCGGACAAAATTTGAGTCCTGTGGAGAGTTAAGTTTTATTTTTGATAAAATCCAATATGGCGGCCAGTTTTTATGATTTCGTAAAAACTTTGCACTGACCATTGATGGGGCAATTCACTGTGTCAGCAGTCATGAGAATTGAGTTAAAATTCCAAATTAGTCAAGAGATATGAGCAAAAACGCGTTATTGTTGATTATAGCGCCACCTAGTGGCCAAATGATCCCAAATTGATTTTGGCTACTCAAGATGGAGTCTTGGGGCTGCCCATAAAGTTTGATTAAATTATCTCAAAGTGTTGCAGAGATATTAGGTCACTTCCTGTTTGGCGGCTTCGCCGCTGAGTTTGATTGGCTGTGGTGGTCGAACAGTTAAGATCCTGAAAAAAGAAAAATGCAGTTTTTATGAAGGTTGATCTGAAGATCAACTGTGCCAAGTTTTAAGCAGATTGTACAAAATTTGTGAACGATGAAACTTTTTGAAGGTTTTTGATGAAAACCAAGATGGCGGAAAATCTTTCATGATACTTTTTGACGTCATAGAGTGCGTTCAAATTGGCTTGATTCATGGAATCCAATGGTACCAAGTTTGTGAAAATCAACCACACGAGTCAAAAGTTATGAGCATAAACGTGACGGCAACTTTGACCAGTTGGTGGCGCTAGAGTGTGCATGCTGCTGGTTTGGAATTTGCAGAAATTGATAATGAGACTGACCAGAATGAGTGTGCCAAATTAGAAATTTTTTGACCAATCGGTTCTATGGGCTGCCATAGACCTCCAATGACAGCGGATGAATAATAATAATAAGAAGAAAAGGTAGTAAAACAACGGTGGCTTCGCTGCTATGCAGCTTGGCCACCAATAATAATAATAAGAAGAAAAGGTAGAAACTCAATGGTGGCTATGCTGCTTCGCAGCTTGGCCACCAATAAATAATATATACCTGCAAGTTCTTCCTTGTCCATCAGATGGCAGACTTTCTCTTCAGCAAAATAACTGTCTGAGGGTTTTAATCGGCAGTAAAGTGAAACAGATTTTTGTCACGTCATTAAAAAAATAATCAACATTTCAGATTTGATCAGATTACGTCATCATGAACAAACAGTGTCAAACCAGGAGGCAACAACCTCATTTGTTGTAGTAAAATAACAGGAAATAAAGGTTGGATAAATGTATTTTTACAAACATTTAACCAGAATAAAGATGTCACCAGCGCACAAAGAGACTAAATTGACTCAAACTCCAACTTGATGCATCTTTTTTCTGACAACAAACCATACGGATGTTTAAATAGGTCCCGTGTAAAGACGAGTATCATCATCATCGTTGTTATTTAAGCAGAGACAGAACAATGTGAGGTTTTCTACAGTGTTGGGAGTAGGAACTAGCTGAGCTTCGGGGACTTTAACCGCAGCCTCGTCACGTCTCCAGTGAAGCAACCAGAGGATTAAAGTTTCCAATTTACAACCTTTTTGGTCACAAAGCTCCTTCTTGAACTTTCTGCCAACCTACACTCCTAATACTCTACTGATGGCTGTTTTTGAGGGAGGGCTCCTTGTTTACCCTCCACCTCCAACCAGAATAGTAACCATCATCACCACATCATTTGTTCATCTCTGAATCTGTTGACTGTTTCAGTCCAATCAGCTTTCAATTATCTTTGGAAAACAAACACTAAGCAGAGGAACATTTTCCCCTCAAAGAGCTTATAATCATCCAGTAATCCATGACTAACTCCCCAGAGGAGGAAATCAAACTTTAATTCACCAGTTTCATAACATTTGTGCTAAACTAAAACACAATATGTGTATTTCTTAAGTTGTGTTTAATGATTTGAACATAAACAACTTCCTTTATGATTTTTATCAGCAGCAAAGTATCATTTAATTGGGGCAAAGCTGTAAAAGATAATTATACCATCCTCAAACAAAGTAACAGTAATAACAAGATGAGTGTGTGGTGAAACTGGAGCTATTCAAACAACAGAAAACTGCAATAAAAAGATTTAAATTAAAAGCAATAAAAACTAAACTGCTGAATCGTTTCTTCATGTGAAATTAAAATCAACATCTACGTCTGTGTCTAGAATATCAAAGTATTTGGAAATATAAGTTTTAACAACATAGAGGTTGATACAACATCAGGAGTCAATAGACGATGAAACTAAAAACGTAGATCAAAGTCAGCGACTGGTTCAGTTTCTGTTTTCACTCTTCTCATCTGTGTGAAATTTAAGTTTGTGGAGCTGGAAAGAAAAAAAGTATTTGGTTCAGTTCAGTGTCATTTTCTCTCTGATGGATGAGATGCAGTGGATCTAAAGCAGAACAGATGAAATTTCCTCACCTATTAGAGCCGCTGGAGATGAGAGGAGACGGTGGCCTTTCTGAGCCTGTTTTCATCCCTCTTAAATAAAAAATAAAATCAATATCTGTTCACATTGTACTGTGGAGAGCAACTGAGTATAGCGCGCACACGCACACACACACACACACACACACACACACACACACACACACACACACACACACACACTGATTCATATTTAACCACAAAAACACAAACCCAGCACCTGCTCCAGGGACTCAGTCGCTCCGTCTTCCTCTGTCTTTTCATTCCTCTTCCTCATTTCCGTTCAGTCCCTAAGCAGATGCAGATTGCTTATGACAGATAGCATTGGGCTGGTGCCATTTCATTAACATGATGTATTAGTGGTGACAGGCCTGGGCCAGATGGGATGTCAGTGTGTGTGTGTGTGTGTGTGTGTGTGTGTGTGTGTAAGGAGGTTCGAGCATCACCTCTAAAACACTGAACCATCCAGGAGTCTCCTCCCGACTGAGGATGGACACGTCTCATCACTGTTGTTACCTCTGAGGAGAGAGATCACAGCTGAGACTGTCTCACCCTGAGCTGTGACAAATATTGCATCAGTGTTCATTTTCTAAAAAAAAAAAAGAAAAAAGAAAAAAAAGAAAAGTTAAATAGGCTTCTACCCTGGTGGATAAATATGAGATTTATCCATTTTCTTGTCACCTTGAACAGGAAGAGAAGTAGGTTAAACGATCGCGATTAGATCCAAATTTAACTCAAATGAGTCTCTAAGTGGAGCTATTTTGTGATATTTGGTTACTGATGGAGGAGGAGAAGAGTTGTGATGTATCACATCATCCTCTCTTACCTCTACCTCTTTTTTTAGATCCCTGCCATTTTCTCCCACAATCCACTGCTTTCAATCTTCCTGCTGAAACGCCTCCCTAAAGAGAGAGTGAGTAATCGCTCAGCCAGGTTGGTAAATTATTTTTGAACGTGTAAAAATCACGAGAACTCGCTGGTTTTCACGTTGCATCAGAATACAGGTGGATAACTGGATGATTGCATCTTCTTTCTGTCAGTTCAGGAACCCTGTGTTCCTCCACCAGGAGTCTGTCTCTCCATTTCTCCATCTCCTTCAGCCCAGTCTTTGGAAAAGATGCTGCCACATAGATCAGTGTTGTTAGTTCAGAGGCCAACTAACAACATTTATTGGCCATGAACAGAAGAATCACAATCAGCAGTTTGATATCCAGCTTGTCAAAACAACATGACACTGATACCAGAACTTGAAAGATGTTAAACCATCTGTGCCAAACTGCAGGGGGGTTGGCGAACTGCAAACTGATTCAATACATAGAGTCCAAGAGTCTGAAAACCCCTTACAAACAACAAACTGCATCCGATATGAGCAGTAATCTACCCATCTATATTTCTCTTTGTCTGAAGGTCAAATGTCTCACGCAGACTTTGTGCACGACTAATGTTTTATTAATGATCCTCGTGTGGATCAAAGGACCTTTTGTTGAGGAATACGATGTGGAAATATGGTGCAAATCTCCACCATTAAACAAAGCACATCACTATAATGAGCCCGGGGCATGAAACGAAGATGAGCTCGGAAAAAAGGAAGGAAGTGTTTTGTCAAGACTGAGGAGCTCAGGTTGTGTGTTTCTTATGACGGAAGAATAATCACATCTATTGTTGTTGTTATTGTTATTATAATTATCAAATCAGGATGCCACAGTACACACACACACACACACACACACACACACACACACACACACACACACACACACACACACACACACACACACACAGACACACACAGACACACACACACACACAGACACACACACAGACACACACACACACACACACACAAACCCGTCTGTATCCACAGGGCAACTGACTATGTTACAATAAAGTCACAAACCTTTGATGAAAGTTAATTTTTTAAACTTTTCTCTGATTGTTTTTCTCGTATTAATTAACTATTCTGATTGATTCACACAGTGAGACAGAAGCAACGCCTCAGTAATTACGACGAAAGACGAATTGTTGCAGTGTATCTTTAGTCTTTGTGTCTTCTCCACCTGCTGTGGTTAAATATCTCCTTGTCTCTGCTTCTCGCTGCCTGAGCCACAGAACTTATGAATTATGAATGTCTGAAGAGTAAGGGCTTTTTTTTTTTATTTGCAATTTAAGGGCCCCAAATCTTTTGGTGCACTAAATTATTCATGTATTCAAATGAATCTGACTTTGAGGACGTATTTCCTTTCTTCTTCTCTTTCATGAATTTCAGGCTGCAGCCTTCAGAGGAGGAGGAAGAAGAGGTGGAAGAAACTGCTGAGACTATTAGTGGTGAAGGTTTTTGGCAGAAAAGTGTTTCAGTCCATTTGAGTGTTTCTCCATCAGATGTGATTTTTTATATTTTTACATCAGGTACTGTCAGGTTTTCTTTCTGTGCTCACAGCGGGGCTTTTTTTTCCCCGATATTGAGTTTCCATGGTTCTCATTGTTATTCTGGACAGGAGCTGAGCCGTCAGGCTGCTGTCCTGTGTGTCGGCGTATGACTGTGTCACTGTTATTCCTCGGTATGTTCTCTCTGCTGTATGAACCTCAATCTGTGGAGATCATTTTGATTGGCGTGACACCGCGATGAGACGAGGAGCCGTGTTGGATATATTATTGGCTGATATTTAATCGGCAAAATTCCTGAAGACGTTGACTCAAACGTCCCAAATAATTCTGCAAAATATCTCAGAGACAAGAAACAATTATACTGTAAAATATAATCCTTTCTCCTGGCAGAAGAAGAAGAGGACAAGAGGAGCTAGTTGGCTTTGTTTTGCTCATTAAATCTTAAATAGTTTTTAGTAGTTTTTGTGCGTTGGACTCTCAGTGTGGTGGTGCCACAAAGATAGAAAACATATCTACAAAAACATCAAACCTCAAACATATTTACAGCTAATATCTTCGCACCTTCCTGTCTGTTATCTCAGAGTTTAAAGATGTTCCCTGGAGCTTCACAGGATGAGTTTGTCAAAAATCCCCTAAACACACTTTTGCCCTAAAAGCCGTCGCTGCTGCTGCACGTCTGTGCTTCATTAACATGCAGCGCAGACGACTTGTGTCCTCACAAGGACAACGGCAGGATGGCACGGAGTCAGAACGGCTGGGATATCAGGGAATGACACGGAAGCAGCGGACACTTCTTCGCCTTCCGGGATTAGTAACAAAAGCCGACCGAGGCCGAAGCTCTTATCTCCATCCTTCAGTCCTTCGCTTGCATACACACACGCTCACCAACAGCCCTTCCAGACCTCTTCGCTTCTTCCACATTTTCTTGTGTCACAGCTTTATGCTAATATGTTTTAAATTATTTTTTCCCCCCTCTACATCAATCTATACTCAATACACAATAATAACAAAGCAGAGACGGGATTTTAGAAATGACGACAGCTCTAACTGGTGAAGTTTCTGATCTCAACCAGCGACATCTGGAGCTCATCCAGAGCGACCGTCGGCCCTGTTCCTGTTCCCCACAATGCTCCTGGTTCTAGTTGTTTCACACTTCCTCCTTTAAGGATTATGGAAACTCTACTTCTCTGCAGCAGAAACACTTTGTTTTTTCTCTCTCGGCTCTGCAGGTTGAACCTTTGACTTCATGCTTCACATCTCAAAGATGATCCAGGGAAATGAGAGGCACTGGAGCTAATATAAAAATGGATCTGCATACTGAATACTCATAATCGTGTTTGTGTGTCAATTCTTTGTCTCAGATTTAGAAATAATCTCAGTCTGATTAGTGGAACAGAGGACAAGAGAAATAATTAAACAATGTGATTCTTCTTCTCTGTCCTTGATTTCTCAGTTAAACTGCTACAGCATCAATAAAATATTTATCAACATTTGTTTTTCTTTTTACTGGTTCAGATGAAGAAAATATTCACAGACACATATCTGCTAAATATCTGAGTGAAGTGTGCATGAATACCATCTATGTGATGTTAGTGAACGAAGGATTTAGACATGAAATAAAGTCGTCGTCCTCTTTTCTGTCTCATCTCTGTTCTCCACTGCTGCTGCTCCCCTCTGGTGTCAGTGTCAGTGGGCAGATGGTAAAACATGGAGGCATCTGTGGAGGAGGCGCATTTTCTCCTTCACAGAGCAGAGACAGGTGTCATCTGCTCCACAATTAACACCTTCATGAATACCATTAAGGTGGTGAGAAGCTCCTATATGAGATTCAGCGACATGCACCAACGTTATTTTAGACCAGAAGAGGCTGAACGCATCATTGGAGTGTTTCAGTCCAAACAAGGGTCTTCACATTCTAATTTCTTCACAATTAAAAAAAGTTTCACCCAAACAACAAACTGAACTGGAACAACACAGAGGTCAGTGACCTTTGATCTTTGATTATTTTTGAGTGATTTAAGTGAGAGACACGTCTCTCAATGACGCCATCTTGGCTACGCAGCAGAAGAGGAGGGACGACGGTCTAAACCCATGATTAACATTCTGTCCAGTGACAATTCACCATTAAAAACAAGACGAGGAAGAAGACGTTGATCCTCATTTCTGGTCAGTAAACAATGATTTGAGAACACTACCCTGTTGAAATCCAGGCACTACAGAAGTAAGCACATAGTGAACATAGCGTACTGTGTGGAAATGTACTAACGGATGGATCCAAATTAAGACACACTGCAAAAGTTTGTGCAAAAAGTGAAATGATTCCCTGAACACGCGTTCTTGAGACGCTTCAGCTACAAATGTTTCAGACAAAAAGACATTTTTATTATCATATCATATTATCATATAAGTGTCCTATATCTACACTGGACTTTGTCTACCGTTTCCTCCAGTAACTGTCTGGTTGGATGAACCCAACATGTTACATTACCACACTTTAACTTCTACTTTTTCTGTGAGATATCTCCACATCTACTGGATAAACTGGTGCTAAATATTAGAGACGTCCATGACACTCAGACGATCAGGTCATAGTTTGATTGTGTCTGATAAATGTTGATAAACAGCTGAATAAAAACCAAAACTACATCAAATTCTCATCAACATCTGCTGATTAGGATGTTATCATATTAAACTAAGATGCATGTAGTCCACCATCATTTAGTTGTAAGAAGAAACAGCATATTTCAAAAACCATCAAGATAAATTAAAACATATCTCCTCCTGTGGAGGAGAATGAACTGATCATTAAATAAAGATCCATGATGAATCAATCACGAGGATCATGTTTACTTTAACGACTGATACATTTCTGACAGTTTTTATTACCCGGTTGGAAAAGAAAATGTTCTTTCTTCATCAATTTTGTTTCAGCACATGCTCTTTTTCAACTCATAGAGAAATTTGTTTCATTTCAGTTTTAACTGAACAGACATGTTCATCTGCTGCTGACAAGAAAAAAAAACTGTAAAGATCAGAGAAAAAGAGGGAAGTAAAAAAAAGAAAAGATGAGAGTTTGAAGATGAAGAGCAGCGTGGTGAGCAGGGCTGAGAGACGGAGGAGTGTTAAAGGCTGCTTCTTTACCCCAGGACGCCCTTTTCTTATTCATCTGCCAGTTTGGGGTCGATGTCTGAGCGGTTTAGTCTCTGAGAACATGTCGCTTAATACTGGAAACTGTCGACTGACATGGTTTACTGAGAGCAAAGAGCAAGGTTGCATCCCTCATCTTAACACCAGATAGATGAGAAGCAAAACAAAGCCTTGATTTTCTGTTTGTGTGTGTGTGTGTGTGTGTGTGTGTGTGTGTGATGACAAACAGTGATTTATCAGTCGATTTATCTAACAGGATTTTATCAGCCTGGACTGTGTTCCTGTTGATTTATCTATCTGTCCACCCACACTGACAAAGTACAGAGCAGCTTAACTGTGATATATTTCCATTCATCCATCTATTTTTTATACTGTTCATCCACTCACGCTCACATTCCCGACTACAGACAATTAAAACCCCACACAAACATGTGTAAAAACATGTCAACTCTAACTAGAAAAGGCCACAGCGACGACCATGTGATGCATCTGCTCAGTGATTATGAGAAAACACAGAGACACAGAAGAAAAGATGTGACTGTTGATGTGATCATTGATGTGACGAGAAAAAAGTGGGGGGTGGAGACAGAGGGAGAGAGAGGGTTGGGATTAGAGAGAGACCTACTCTCTCTCTTCTTCCCCCTTCACCATTCATTCATTAGTTACAGCTTCTCACTTACAGGCCTCGTGGATGCACCGTCTCTTGAATATATAAGCTCATTCATAAAGAGGATCCACGTCTGAAATCAGCTACTACGAATGTAGAGGTTGTGTTACATGCCTGAGAGTGTGTTGGTGCGGATCACACTGAATGACAGGAGGAGAGAGAGGGAGGGAGACAGAGAGAGAAGGAGGGAGACAGCGGACAGACTCAGAGAGAAGAAGATCTCAGGGGCAACAGATCTAGTTCGCTCGGCTCAAACACTGAAACACAACGGGATGGATTTCAACACGAGGTGAAGCTGAGCGAGGGAACGCTCTCTGACACATAAACAGGTCTGTAAATATGCTTTTTTTTAAAAACAATTTCATACAAATGTTTCTAATTTTTACAACAGAGACAAAGACACAAAGGTAATTATTCGGTCTCTATCTAATAGCTACAAACTTTAGTCAGAGATTTATCATCATCTTCAGAGGAGCAATGAGAAAACACAAAGATGCAAATGTTCCAAGAGACTAGTCAGCAGTTTAGTTGCGGCATCCAGTGAATAAGGTTAATGAAGAAGAGGAGACGTTCATGTTCACTTTTATTCAGCAACTTGATAAATGAGCAGGTTTCCAATGTGGCAGTTGAGAATAAGAGACAGAGAAGGAAGGAAGTGATGAGTGGATCAATTATAGTCTCCAGACAGACAGAGAGAGATGATGAAGAAGAAGAAGAAGCTCTGAAAGTCTTCCTTTCACAGCGGTGGGAACAAGAGCAGCGTTTGTTTGTGCTTAAAACGATGCGTGACTAATTTTCACCCTCCGCTCGTCAGAATAAACACAGAGCGACAAAGGAGCACGGACTGAGACCAACAGTCAGTTATCAAATTTACTGGAAACTGCACTCAGAGGTATCAGGAGTAATTAACAGATACAACGATGAGGTGTAAAAATATACTTCACCGAGGGCCGAGGGGGGTGAACTGCCCTCAGACATCAAAGCTACAGAGCTCATTATCGACACTGGACACTCACCAAAAAAAAAAAAAAAAAATGCAGTACTTCCTTTTTTATAACGATCACTGACTCGCAGCGTTTAGCTGATGTTACCTTTCTGTCAGTTTTAATGAGGCTTGTGCAGCATCTGTGATTCCTCCTCAAATCCTTATTTTTACGCCGCGAACATCTGAGAGAATCACAAAACAGATGAAGACTAGTTCAACCTCTGGCTGCACTCAGGTGCGCTGAGGATTTTTTCATTCAAATGTAAACACAATAAATAAATAAAAAAACAGTTTCATGTCATTTATAAACTATATAAACACTGAATTGGGTAAAAATATATTGTTAGAAAACTTCTGACAAAACAAAACACTGTCTTCAAACTTTGACCACTGCTTCATATCTCTGACCCCATCATGGTTTGTCTGTAGTATTTGTGTCTGCAGACTCGATTCTGAATTCATGTGGTTAAACCTATGGTCTGTTTTCCACTGATCTGGCTCAGAGCATGAGATATTTAACATGTTTGAAATTCAGGCTACTTTTATCGCCCGGCAATCTGCTGAAACTGGCCGTCTGTGCCTGTGCATACAATATGTGTGGAAATATGGGCATGAATGTTAATGAACATCACTCATATTTCCTCGTATTATCGGCTCAGCTTGGTTTTGTTTGTTTGGGAATGTGGCGTGAATGCAGGATGGGAACATATGCACACAGAGAATATGGCTCAAATGCCATGACATTTTGCCATGTGGATTTTGTCCATTATTCATGAAGAGAGACGGTGAATTTGTGCGTCTCTAGAAAGGTTGGGTTTTAGTAAATATTTGCACAGACTGTAGAAGTGGACTGTAAAAAAAATCTAGTAATAGTCAAGGCTTTTCTTTCATCAAAGCGAGGTCAAGGTTTAATAAGAAACAGAAGGGTTCATGGCTCTCGATATTTGGCCCTGAAGCTATTGTGAATATTTTTTTAACCTTGTGATAAAAGTTTTACATCAGACTTACATGAATCTTTGAGTTTTATTAATAAATAGATATATTATATTGATATTTATGAGGCCAGGTCATGTTAAAAACAGAAAGAGGGCAGAAGTTGTGGTTGTGAAATGATTATGAGGTGATGATGAGCAGCAGATTGTGAAAGTAGAGAAGAGGAAGCGCCAGCGTCTCTGGAGGAGTTTGGCTCAACATGCTCCACCAGCAGAGGATGGAGGATGTGATTGTTTGATGAGTGACTTGCAGAGATCGTACAGCTCAAGAAGGAGATTGATCAGAGCAAACAGGAGCTTTAAGAGTCAAGGATCAATGTCTTTAGGTGCAGACTGCTGGTGGATAAACTGTGGGGGAGCAGAGACAGAAAGACGCTGCTCATGTTTGAAGAGTTTGTGCTGAAGCAATAACCAGGGTCAGACTGATTGTATTAAAGCTTCTTGACAGAGCCGAGGATGCAATGCTGGCATTGAAATGTTAGAAAGACATTATCAGAGAGAGAGAAAGTGAAAAGGAGCGAGTCTGCAGGAGCCTTTTGATGGAGCTCGCGGCTCAGAGACTGGGAGGGAAACTGGAGAATGAGGAGACTGAAAGGTGGAGCAGACTTAAAATACCTGACCTCTACATGGACCTGGCTGGAGGTGATGAGCACAAACTTCCTCTGTGTTAAATTGTTAAAGAAAGAGTCAAGTCCATGCAAGTCAGTGAATCTCAGACTCTGGTGATGCCCAGTTTCAGACTCAGAGACTCAGAGTCAGACTGTTGAATTTGAGCTGCCGCCAGTTTCCATCATCCTGGTGGAAAAGCAGCTCAGACTTAACAGGACTTATTTCCACTGTGAGATGGAGAGTGACGGCAAAAAGACCAAGTAGTGGCTGCACATTGCCTCACTTCACTTCGACCTTAAAAACAGTTACTTCGGTATCTACTCGTGTCTGAAACAGCAACAGCAGCAGAGTTTTAGAGACACCAGATGACAAAAAACACACTGCTGTTTGTGCAAAAATCCAATGTTTACTTCAATTAGAACCAAATATATAAAGGATTATATTTGTAAGAATTTCTCAGTAACGCTGAGGTCACATTTTTCTAGCTGTTAAACCCAAAGACAAAATAGACAAAAGCAGAAGATCAGAGTTATCAAAAGCTGAAATGAAGGCAGGCTCATGTTAAATAGACTCAGGAACAAATGAGATTACAGCTCAGTGGGGGAGAGATTAGAGACACAATTTATTCTGCTGCTTCCACAGAAGAAATGTGGTTAAGCTCAGATTCAGTTGACCAAAGACCTGAACAAAGTCTTAGGGGGTTTGGAGCGAAGCAACATGAAGTCGAAGGATCAAGTGGATGAGTGTGAAGCAGCAGGGCATGATGGGATGGTGGGTTAAACACGTCAAGAACAAAATATAAAAAAAAAAATAAAAAAAAATGGACAAATACACAGCAGATTGATCGACTTCAGAGTAAAAAAAAAAAAAAAAGATGTTGATGCTTTTCCCTGATGTCTGATGTTAAGTTACAAGTTACACCTTCAGACTCTGATGATTCAGTTTCAGTTTTCTTACTGTGAGCAACACTGTGGCTTCCTTGATATATAAACACACGTCTCAGTTATAAAACTGTAGACTGAAGATTTTTTATTTTTTTTTGGCTGACACGAGCAAAACAGTTGCATCACTCAGAAGAGCGTCATCATTACACAGCTCTACTCAGACGTCAGCAGCAGACAGCAGCAGTCTCAATTCATGTTCAGTGTTTGTTGCTGACGAGACACCAGATCGACGTCTGCAGACATCTGGTTAGACTCAATCACACCACTTCCTAAAGCATCACATCTTCATCCAGAGATCAGATCCCTTCATCAAACACAAATCAAGCGTTTGTTTCAGTCTATCCCTTACTCACATCAAACCTACAGGTTGCTTTAAGTTTTGCTCAATAAAATTTCTCCAATTAGCCTTTTCCATTCTCTATATTACACATGCTGCCATTCCCAAGGAAAATAACTACTGGTATTTATATTACGTAGGTGACACGAGCGTGTGTGTGTGTGTGTGTGTGTGTGTGACCTCTCTAGCCTCAGTGGGACTGCGTCGCCTGCCCTCTTAAAGTAGATTAGCTTGAAAAAGAACTGAACGTACTGTGTTGCTAGGATACAAAAAGCATCATTAAGCACAATTATCAGCCACTTCAGTTTGCAATGAACAAGCTTCATCACAGATTTCAAAACAACATATCATTAATGACAGCGTCACATACGCAGCAGGAAAGAGTAAATGGGAGAGAGAAGATGAGGGGAAAAAAAGGTGAAATTAAAGACGGGAGGTGTTCATCGTCATGTTTGTGGACATTTCTGAGATGATTGACACTTTGTATTTCACTGCGAGCAATTAAAGTATTAAAATCATTACCTGAGACACAAATGGAACAAATCAAACAAATGTCAACACTTATTTAAACACGTTTGTATTAAACAACTTAAGTAAACTAAAGCAGTATTAAAGTTTTTCCATCAGGCTGGAAACACCACAGGGAGCGTTTGATAATGGAAACCAAGTTGAGGCGAAAGAGAAAGAGCAACAGCAGCTGAATTGATCCCTCCTCATTAGACTGCGTGTCTCCCTGAAGGTACAACGGCTGTAAATTAAAGAGAGCAGAGATCTTGTCAACTGTACCATCCACACACACACACACACACACACACACACACACACACACACACACACACACACACACAGAGAGAGAGAGAGAGAGAGAGAGAGACAAGAGAGGCAAATAATGAAAAGAAAATGAAATAATATGAATGAGAAGAAGAAGAAAAAAAAGAGTTTGGGGACCAAGTCACTGGCTAATATTTTAAAAGTGATATTACTCAGAAGGAGATTATGGAAAGTTTTGTAAGAGAATTAAAGAGTGTTACAAAGTCTGAATGAAAAGCTGCAGCAGCACAAAAACGACGACCGCAAAACCTACTGATGCATGTTGAGAATAAGCAACAATTATTAATATTAAACCATCTGAAATATTTCACTCTACAACTAGTCAACAAGCTCAATGGTCAAACTCTAAATACACAAAATATTCCTTTAACAAAAACAATGAAATTACACCAAACCAACTACTAATACTAATCACACACATAGATCCGAATTACATCAAGCACACACCCAAAGAATATAAACATACATATAAACAACAATAGTCAAATGAAAGATTTCAACTTATAACAGACACCGGAAGTGCAGTTTGTGACGAAGTATGTAGTAATTTGTGCTACCTGATACAAATTAAACCGCGTTTTTTTTAGCAGGTATTTATTTATATTTCGAAAAATTAAACATGCCGAATTTACAAGCAGCACTTTGTTTTTATTGTACATGACTTAATATATTGGTTGATTTTATTCTATCGCTTTGATATTGAAGAAAACCTTAAAACATAACTATTCCCAACCAAGTTCCGGATTTTCCAAGCAGCCTGTTTTACCATTATTTCTAAGCGGCACGTGGAGGTTAATAGGCGGTGGACGTCCGATATAATGATATCATCGGAAAGTGTAAGTTACAGTAAATCTAAAAAATACCTGTATAGAGTCAGTACGTCCAGATTTAAGGGTCAGATTTAACACTTAAATTCCCGGTCGGTGTGTTTTCCCGCAGTTTACCTTGGTTCCCTCCGGGAGCTGCGCAGAACTAACTTCCTGTTGTTTCCTGTCTCATGTTTAGAGCTGAACCTTTGTTAATGCTACTTAATAAACAGGTGGCTGCTTTTTTTTTTCTAGTAATACAACTAGAAACATGTTTTAAACCTATTTTCACACTCTGAACTTTCATAATAGCACTGACACAAATACACATAATAGAATATTTTATTCAAAAAAAGCATGTATGTTAAGTTAGAGCTTCAATCTACATCTTTTCAGTCAGTATACAACATATTCTGCATATAGACAGCTTTTTGTGTAAATTTTCCTTTTAATTAAATTCCCTTATTGGAGTTTATTCTATTTCCATGTACATTCGTCTTGGAAAATTGAGACTAAATTGCAGACCAAAATAAATTACTATGAACACTGCTACTAAATTGCATGCAGTTATTGCCCCTGAGGGTAATAATAACAACTATAAATACAATTTACTCCTGAATCTAATGTGTGACCAGGCAAAACATATATATGGCTGTGAATTGGAGAGGAAAGAGCTGGGAAATAGGGGTGAAATGAGCACACACACACACACACACACACACTGTGAGCCCAGTGTGTGTGTGTTGACCTCTTGCTTTCATTCTAGTCACGGTGAATTCTCTCTTTGAAGTGTCTTCCTTCGCTGTCACAGTTCAAGTGAAAACACTGAGACATTGGACAGAGTCTTGACCTGAAACACAGAGCAGCTTCACTCTCCTCCTCCTCCTCTGTGACTGTGAATGTTCCTACAACGTTTTGTGCAGTAAATTGCGGTGGAACATTATTGCAGCATTAATAAACAGTGGAGGAAGGTTGGTTCTCAGCTGTCTTTATGAAAGCTGATTATGAGAAGTTTAATTTCATCAGATAAAGATGCCTTCATTTATGAGAGAAAGCTGCTGTGGGCACCAAAGCCTGGCAGGCATTCAGTGACACAAGCACTCCCCCTGCTGTTACTGTTTATTACAGCCTGCTCCTTTATTTTTCATTTTTGCTTTTACTGTTAAATGAAACATGTTGAGGTTAACCCGTCAACACAATGCAAGATTTTTTGCCAATAGCAGTTTGGTGGTTTTAAAATTTCCTAAACTCTCCATCTCTGTCTGGTGTTACAAGAGCACTGGAGGAAATTATTATTATTATTTGCGACTCTTTGCTTTTCTTGTATCTGGAGCGCTTGCAGTAAATTACCAGCCTTCAGTCAGAATAGCACAAGTGCTCTCTGTTTATCTTTTAATCTCAGCCAAGGCAATTTGGAGGTTATCTGGGGATGTGGTTGAAAGCTCTTGTGTCAGCAAGCATCTGCCGACACCAAAGTGTCCTGAAGGGAGAAACTAAATCTCTGGCAGCTACAGACTCACAAAAGAGGATTTCTCCTACAGGCTGTTTGAATAATAAATGTTGAAGTTAACTTTGTTTGAGTTTGTTGTTTAAAAATAAATCTCAATCATCTTTCTTTTTTTTTTCTCTCTCATTGACCATCAGCCAGGATGTCTGGGATGGACGTCTCCTCGGTGGACCACAACGAGACGGGAATCTCTCAGATCGACAACGGGACCTTCCTGCGTTTCTCTCCGACCTCTGCCTCCACATCAGCAGCCGCCTCGTCGCCAGGACATCCGGGCAATGTTTACGTCTACGTGTGGTTGTTCCTGGGTCTGCTGGCGTTCCTGGTGACGCTGCTCATCATCTCCCTCCACAGGCTGAAGAACATCATCTCCTCTTCCTCCTCTGTCCCAGACTGCAGCAGCGAAGCAGGAAGCTCTTTCACCAACATGGAGATCTGTAGCATTTCATCTCAGAGGTCCACCATCTCCTCTCTGTCCACCTGAGGGACAGAGGAGGACGATGGGAGGGAGCGAATCCACTGCAACATGCATGTTAACACCAAAACACCAGGTGAGCATGAAAATGCATAAAGACACAGACAAAGAGGTCCTACTCTTCCCTGCAGTGATCACCAGCTACAGAAGAGCTGACAGCGTGGCTTTATTCTCCATGCTTGCATATTCTATTTCTGAGTCCGGTGGGTTGATACGAAGCCACCGAGAAATGAAGAGGTCACAGTATAATGAAGAGGTCACGAGGGCCGAGTGTGACGGAGCCTCTCTGAGCCTTATTTCATCAATTAAGACAAATGAACCTGAAAAACTGCTGCTTCTCTGCAGGACAACACACGAAGAGGAATCATTACCCTTCCTCCTTTTTTTGTAAACGTCATTTCTTGCTCTGTAGTTGTCACATTTACTGTAGAACATGTAACATTGTTTTGAAGTGAAGCTTTGTACAGCATGTCTCATAATGTCTGTAGATTAAATCAGCAGTAAAATAATATTAAAGATCATTACTTTGTACAGAAATGCACATTTATGTCCTGAGAGTTTTTATTTTCTATCAAAGAAAAACTAAAAATACCTCGAAAAGTGAAGTGTGCTCAAACCAAATTGTTTCACGATTGTTCAGGTTCTGCACAAAGGAGCTGACAGACACGGTGCATGAAAGAAATGAAGGTTGTAGACCGTTGACAGGCATGCAGCCTCCGACCGCAGGTACATACAGACCAGGTCAAAAGTGGCAGAAACTACAAGATGAAGCCGTGGTGGTGACAGACAGGTGAAGCAGCGGAACGGATTGGCCTCCTTTAGCCTGTCAACTCGTGTGGCGTCTGAACGCTGCGGTGGGAGCTGTGTGCAGCTGTCAGACATAGTTACAGTGTTGGTGCTTCACCAACAATACCCAAAGATTCAGAGGAAATTAAAAAAAAAAAGTTAATCAATCTTTATCGCATCAAAAACCACTGAACATTCACATCGCAGTGATGGAGGCTGAGTCAAATCTATATGTCTTCTTGACACATCCTCGTTGTTTTCATATTAATCTGGTGATGCTGCTGTGTCTGCAAAAGTCTTGTTTATCTGCGGGGAAAGTTTAGATCCTCATCAAAGCAGAACTGATGAACGAATATGTATGCAAAGCAGCAAAGAGGTGATTGTGTCCAGTCTTTTGGTGTAAAAGGAAACAAAAGATGAAGATCTGAACATTAGTTTTCAGCTTCATTCAGTAGAAAATTCTTGTGTTTATAAAAAAAACTGCAGATTAACTCTCCTTATAGCTGTTATTTACACCACCTACTGTACATCTTATGACTGCAGATGTGTCTTCTACTGGAAGACATCAATGATTTCCTCCTGAACATGCTGCGTTATCTTTTTTTTTAATGGTTTTATTCCTGTTTTTATCTCTATGTGATTAATGGATCTGCTGCATAAAACAAATTAACTTAAAACTGCCAGTACCAGATTACAACAAATCACTGTAATTAATCACATTCACATCTGGGAAGACGTCCATGAGACAGCGCAGGACCTCACTGTATCTATAGAAGTGGAGTAAAACACAAACTGCTGCTGCTGCAAGTTGACACTAGAAATCTGTTTTAACACTGAAGACAAACGTCTGATATATAAAAAAAACCACAGCTGCAGCATCAGAGCCAGATTTAAGATATTATCAGATATTGTAGAAAGAGTCTTGAAATCATTTTTTTCCTTCAGTGTCGTCATCTCTGCAGCAACGTTACAGAAACCAATGAAAAGTCAAGTCATCAAATTCTTTGCATATTTTATTTTTCTTATCATGATTTTTTTTTTTCAACTCACACATGTCATATTTTACATCTTTGCAATAAAACATGAATACAATAGTTTTTAGGGTTTCATAGATCCAAAAATATTTAACCTTTTTTTTTTTTGGATACGTAAGTTGAACCTGTCGATAGAGTATGTGCATGTGCGCATTTGATCAAGATGGCTTCACACATACAGTACAGCTCACATTTCATCGCCCCGTCCTCGCTCCTTCCCACCTCTATCAGCTACAGAATCATGATATTGCTTACAACTGTGAGGTTGTAAAACTTAATAATCACACATGAGCTCAACGTTTTTTAAATACAAACATCAATGCACAAATAATCCCGTAGGGAAAATGGACCTAAACAAAATGGCAGCCGACCAGAAAGAACCAAGCTAATAAATAATGATATGTGATTGGTGCAAAGTGCAAATACAAAACAAACTTTTACATTGATTCAACTCTCTCTTTTTTTTTTTTAAATAATCAACAAATGTGGGTAAGTGAAGGTTTCCTTTGCGGTTGGTTTCAGTCTTATTCAGCTGATTAAGTCTCCCACCGAGCCTGAACCAAGACTATATGTACATATTTGACAAAACAATCACCAAATATACAAAGGAAATCATGTTAGTCTTGTGGTTGTCATCTGTGGTGGCACTGTCAAGACGTCGCTCTTCATCATCATCATCATCATCATCTCCGGCAAAACAATCACCATCCTTGACACTGCCGTTATTACCATCAGTCTTGTCAACATTATAATAATTATTACACAATATTTTACATACAGCAAGTCATTAATAAATTAAAGGTGATAAGCGCAGTTTGTGTAGTGAAAGAACAAGTGTAGGCTCCGAAGGAAGCAGAGCCTTATTTACATAAAAATCAGACTTAACCCTGCTGTGGGTAAAAGAAAAAAAAACAAAAAAACAAACAAACAAAACAAAACAAATAAAAATTAACATGTTACAAAATAAAATAAAACCCTGATAAAATCAAATAAGGTAAAAATTAATTAAATAAAATCCCCCAGGCAATTTTTCAAGGGTGAATTTAAGATCAAGCCAATAGCACCGGTTACTGAACAGCGGGTGGGGCTGGTTAATTTCTGACCATTTCTAATCAGTTTAGACACATTGAAGGAGTCCACCCAAATGATTCCTACACTTTACTCCCCTCAAATGAAAAAAGTACACAACAAAAGTTCAAAACAAGGAAAAGAAAAGAGAAAATAAAACTTAGGTTCATTGTCTGTGAAGCATTAAGCGTACCAGGAACAGCAACTGAACGAGTCCAGTGAGTGGTACGATGTGATCGACCTCTACAAGGTCTGCTTGACTTGTTCTTTTTCTCCCCATTCTGCAGTCTGTCTAGTTTATTAGCAGGTTTTGGTGTGTATCTTCGGGGTGTTATGTGTCTGTGGTAACACACGTGTGTGTACTTACACGTATGCACAGAGGAAGTCATTTCCAGCAGCGCTGACGCATCCTCAAATCAAGTTAACTTCTCAACGGAATAGAGCTGAAAGTCTGGGACTTGTTTTTCCTTCCTCTCCGTACCTCGGTGGTCCCCCCCCCACTACGTTGCAGATACACAGCAGAATGAATCATCATCTCCTCGCCCTCTTGTTCTCTTCTCTCATCTCCACCCTCCTCTTCCTCAAGCTGTCTACCTCAGTACCTGTTCTGGTGTTCGTAGTGCCAGCGGTTGAAGTCTATGTTGAACGCAACGATGCTGCCGGACGCCATGCCGGTGATCAGAGTCCTGAGAGGAGGAGAAGAAGTAGAACACGAAACGTCAATTCTGTACAATAATAAAAACACCGAAGAGACTCGAGCTGGTGTTCTAGTGTCTGTTTTACCTCTGGTCATGTGACAGGTCCATAGCTCGGATGCCGGCGTCACAGCCCGGGTAGATGTAAAGCTGTTTGAAGTCACACGCCTGCCACACTTCCACGACGCCGTTGTCACCTCCTGTCACCAGGTTCTGACCGTCGCTGCTCAGCAGGATCGCCTGGAGGGAGAATAACAGGAGAAAGAGACGTTCAAAGACCCTAAACCACTCCTGTGTGTTTGACAACATGTATATTTAAGCTTCGATCTAGATCATATAATAATAAGACTGATACTAAGTTGACATAAACAGCGTCGGCTCTGATCCGTACCCGTGTGGAATCGTTGACCTCCATCTGTGCCAGCAGTTTTCCATTTATGCTGAAGTTGCAGAAGCGTCCTCTCTCGTAATAGATGATGCAGTGGCCTTCGCTGGATACTGAGATGAGGCGGGGCCGCTGGCACAGCTCGGGTCCCTCCAGGGCCCGGAGCAGGTCCCCTGTGATGGTGTGGACCAGGCACGGTCCCTCTGAGCAGCAAGAAAAAAACAAGTGAGAACAGAAGAACTGATGTGGAAAAATGTTAATCTAACGTCTAAAATCATTTCAGACAAACAAACCCCAGGGATGAGGTGGAAGCACGTCTTCCAGGACAATCTACATGTTGCATATTTCATTATGTTGATGTGTATAAACAAAGGAGCACTGACAATAAAGTGCTTTTATAGTCTTTACTAAACCACATCAAGAGAAATGAGATTTCCTCTCAGGCTTAGAGAAGATTTGACAAATGCATTTGAGCTTATAAATATTTTAACGTTTAACATTTTTACTGATTTTAAATATTCACTGTGCAAATAATTTAATGAAATCTCTCTTTGTCACACACACACACACACACACACAACACAAACCTTTAGCTCCACTGATCACCAACCCCAGCTCTGCACAGACAGACACACACACCACCTCGTGGTCGTGTCCCGTCAGTACGGCCCTGGGAGCAGGATAGTCGCCTGCAGGAGAGAAGACACGGTGAAGGAAACGTCTCGTTAGAGACTGAGGGACACACACAGAGACATGTTAACATTCACTTCACTCACTGTTATTAGGGTTGTCGCCGATGATGTGGTGCCGTCCACTCCAGTACCACAGAAGAAGAGTGGCGTCTCTGGATCCGGACACGATGTAGCAGTCTCCTCCGATGTAGGACTCGGACCTGGCCAGACACGTCACCACGTCCCAGTGGCCAAAAACGATCTGGGTCAGTTTTCCTGTGAAGAAGCAGCAGGAAGACAGCAAAGTCAGAGTGTGTGTGTGTGTGTGACCTCTACTCATACTTTTGAAGGATCTCCAGGATAAAAATACACTTAAAGACAGCAGGTAAAACAAGCAGGTTAGTGACGAGCGTGTCACGGCTTGAAAACTCCGCACTAATAAATACAGCCATGCATATTTAGTAAAAGAGCTCTTCAAATCTCCCCCTAGGTCAATGAGTCTAAATGAAAATGCAAATGCACAAAGTCAACATGATTCACATATAAAGTAGGAACTCTGACACAGTGTCAAAGTGAAAAAACAAAACTAAAACAAACAGCTGGTCTGCTTTTCCTGGACCCTGATCCTGGTAGGATCTTTTTTTTTTAATTACCTGCTTGATACTACTGATATTTTACGAAAAATTCCCAGATCTGCTTTGATCTGATACTTCAGTGACTGCGACGCGACTGAGCAATAATTCACACTATGTGTAAAAAAAAACCTACCAGTTTCAGTTGAGTAGACACGGAAGCTCTTGTCCCAGAAACCACAGACCAGGATGTAGCGGTTGTCAGCGGTGACCACGAAACAGTGCGTGTTGATCTGGATGCTCTGGTCCACCAGGTCAGTGATCTGACGCTTGTTCACGCCTGAGTTGTTTGCTACAGAGTTGAAACAGAAATGTTGAAGGTTAACGAAGTTGTACAAATCAGGTTCTACACTGTTAACAAACTCCTTTAACCTTCCTAGATAGTTTACAGTATCATTAAAGTGCAAAAAAAAAAAAAAAAAACACGTAAAACCAAGTAGTAATTTTTAGTGCACTGACCTATGAGAGGGTCCATCTCGATGGGGAGGTGATGAGCCTGTTCCAGGGAGTATCCTGGAGCTCCACGCAGGCCTGAAGGGTCAAACACACACACACACACGCACACACACTGTCATCATCTCTTATAATCAAGTGTTCAATTGCTGTGTGATGGTGGCGTCTATTAGAGAATAAAAAGGCGGGTTTGACAATCAGTAACAAAAACTCACTCCAACGGCCTCATGACCCTCAATAATCACTTTACCATTGGTAATTACACCCAGTCTGCTGCGCAAATGAGCCACTTAATTGAGGGTTTAATTAACAAATATTTCTATGGGGATAAAATCAGAGTTACAACGACAAGTTAACGACCACTGAAATGAACGAACATCTAATCAGATCCACTTTAAAAGCATCACACACTTCTATAAGCAAAGAACTGAGAGTTTATCAATTACAAACATCCAATTTACAATTTATCATGATACAAAACTGATCGTGATTATTTAACATGATCACTCGTTGACTTTGAAACACTAGATTTCGTTAAACTTTAAATATAATTATGTTATTTGTTATTGTGAAGTTTCAATGTCATGTCCTTTATTTTGCTACAGAAACTAACTTGGATATAAAAACAGCATCATGCTTTTCATACTGATTCAGCTCCACACACACACACACACACACACACACACACACACCGACTGTGTTGTGCCAGCGGTTGACTGCAAACAGCCGGCTACACGTGACGGTGACGGCCGCCGGGATGCTGAGGTGAGGCAGCGTGTTGGCTGCGACATGTGTGACGGGGGAGTTGGACGGGAACTTAAGCACCATGATGACATCCTGCTGCATCTGATCCTTAAACATCAGAGGGCTCTGGGGAAGGAAACACTGGTGAGACAGACAGAGAGAGAGAGAGACAAGGACAAGACGGAGAGGGAGAGAAGGGCAGAGCGAGGAGGGAAGGTCAGGAGGAGGAGGAGGAGGAGGAGGAGGAGGGACAGACAGAACAGATGGGACAGAGGGAGGGAAGGGGAGAAGGTGGTATATTAGTGGGAGCACAGGGTCAGAGCAGGTACACACACTGAGGGTGGCGCTAGGCCCAGGAGGGGAGGTGGAGGTGCTGGTTGGTTCAGGACTGATGGGTTCGGGTTTGACGTGGAGACACTGAGGCCGCCAGGCCGACCAGAGGCTAAACGCCATTTACATCAGTGGATATTTAATATTAACTGGTAAGTATAACAGAGATGTTCAGAAGTCAAAGTCAAAGATGCCATCTGATGCCATCTGGTCTAGATAATAACTGTACTATCTTCTATTATTATGCACTGGAGTGTCAATGATTGATCAGAGTACGGTCGCTTTAAAGGGATTTATCATTTAATTATCTGATACAACGTGAAGAAACACAATGAAAGCTTTGTTTGAAGTTGCTAAAGCTGAAGTTGGAAAGTAACTATCGCTTAATTAATTTTTTTCCTGAATATAATGGACATTTAATCTAAATGAAGGGAAAGTCATGTTTGTATTTCCTGTTTAAAAACATAAATTCTCTGGTCTCATTGTTGCATCGTGTGTTTATTGATCGTTGTGTGTTTGTGTTTGTGAAACACATGAAATCTTCTCTTCCTCAGCCTGTTAATATGACATGATTTATTATTTCAATGCTGTTATTCCCGTCAGCGTTCACGAGAACCAAACCTCGAGTCCAAGTCGAGTCTCAAGTCTTTTGAGGTCGAGTCGAGACTTGAGTCTTTGTTTGTGCAACTTAAATGTTGCTCAAGTCCCCATCTCTGATGTATTGGGTTAAAATCGCGGTCTGAGACACAGGGTTAGATGTGTAGAGAGTATGACTGAGGTAAAAGTTTTGAGGTAAAAGAGTTTTCTCACCAGGTGCATGGCGGAGGAGCGAGGCGGATGCGGTTCAATCAGCAGCTGTGACGGGATCTGACCACTGAGCTGAATCTGTGTCTCGATCACCTGCAGAGACACGGAGAAGAAGTTGACAAGAGAAGATGTTTCCTCTTGACTTTTATTTATCTTTCTTGAAACACTACATCAGCCTGATGCTGCTGCATGCTGTTAAAACAAAAAAAAAAAAAAAAAACAACTTCCCCACTGCAGCATCATAGATTACTGCGTCATAATAATCAATTTATGAATCAAACTCCAGTGATGTGTTGGAAACCGACCTCGCGTTGCGTAGCGTCTAAGTTGTCGAGGTTCACCGCTCCCTCATAGGACAAGAAGTTGAACACATTAAGAGCTCGCACGGCCTCTGGGCCTCGCTGCTTGTAGCCGAATATTAAATCGATCCACTGGTGAAGTTGGCACGATACGAACTCGCTCTCCAACGCCTGGTGATGAGCAGAGAGAGGTCAGGACCGAAACGGTCGATATCTTCTCTTCAGTGGATTTAAAGACAAAGACAAAAGAGTTTTCTTTTTATCTTTTGGTATTTTAGTTAAGTGGGTTAATGTCTCTCACCATCCGGTTAATGCGAACAAAGTCTTCAGGTTTCTTGGCCCAAGCAGGAAGCTCCACGTCACAGACGGGGACGCCATCTTCACGAACCCCGAGCTCATATTCATTACTGTTGACAAACATCTCAGGCAGATAGTAGAACTCAGGGATCAGCTCCTGATGGACGAAGAAAAAAAGATTATGAATGAATCATTCCCTCCACTTTAAAAAAAAAAAAAGTTCTTCAGAGAAGTGGTACTTTGGAAGTAGAAAAAAACACAACTTGTACATGAAGTGAGGAGAACAGAAACCAAAGATTATGAATTTTTTATGTCGCGGTCTTGTGTGATATTCTGACATTAAGATCTTCAAACAACGTGTGCATCTTTAAAAAGTTTCTGACTCGTCTCATGAATTAAAAACCTTTTGAATTAAAGAGAAACATTGTATTTTCAAACATTATTAACCTTTTAACCTGAAACTTTTGAAAACGGGTCACAAGTCGTTACCTTGACATCGGCCGTGTCTCTCTGACAGTTCCTCCACGAGCGGCCGATCCCGGAGAAAGCTCTCTCTGGATGGTCGAACTTACTGTCGTTGGCGTTGAGGAAAAATGTGGTGAAAGGCTCCTAGAGGCGAAAAACAGACAGATTAAAATCACGACCGTCTGGTCTGTGTGTGTGCGAATGGCTGCTGAAGGTTAAACACTCACTATTCTGAGCATCCACATCAGTGTTGAATGAGCCGTGGAGTAGAGAGTCGTGTAGTGGTGAGAGGGCGTGCTGTCGTCGTCCCACGTCTCGTAACGTTCAGCGTAAAACGCTGCTCGCTTGGGATTCAGTGCTCCGATTGGCTGAAGAAAATCACAGAGACATTTACGACTTTAATAAAGAATTAGAACAGAAACGACAGAGAATATTTAATTCTTTAAACCTCAGATCTGAGCCAGTTTCTGAATACTAATGATTTGCTTACGATGTTTGGTATCATTTTTTTTTTAATCACTTTCACCTTCTTTATTAACATATCAATCCCAAAAATACACAATAATCATCACGTTCCTTTTTAAAAAAAATATGTTATTTATTACAATAAAAATCACAAACATGATCAATGGACTGATTTAGAACTTGATGTTGTAAATATGAACATATAAAGTAAATAAAACCACACTATGTCCTATCAAATTAAAACTTAACATGGTTTATCAACTTAAAACAGTTTCAAATCAACACTTGTTACGGTGCTTTGAAAACGTCACATGATCACAGACTCTTAAGGGTTAAAACTGTCAAAACTAAAACCACCAAGCTCCATTTCTCCTGGATGAGGGAGCACACGTCAGTTTCCCTGATATGAACCTCAGTACAGCTCTACTTGACAAGTATTTTACCATTTTTATCTTAATAATATCGTCTCCGTAGCATCTGTGAACCTGATTGGACAAAGTGCAGTAAATGCGGAGCGTCTGAGTGCTCTGACCTTGGAGAGGTCTCTGAAATTTCCCGGCAGAGTGAGGTCAAGTTCCTCTGAGTCGTAGTTGGTCAAGACCCAGGGGAAGATGGGATATTGGTTCAGATCGTTATATGTCCTCCCTGCAGAAGACGGACAAAATGATATGACATAGAAATGATGTACGGCAACATTACTGCTCTTTTTTTTTTTTCAGACTTCAGGGTTGATGAGGCTCAAAGAATAAATGCTACAATAGTTTTACAAAGTCGACCAAAGACAAGAGACGATCCGACAGAGAAGACGTTTACAAACTGTTACAGGTTAAAATGTGGTTTTACTGAGAGATAATGAAATGCTCCAGAACATAAAGGACCTGCAGCTCATTTATTCATATATTTGTGTATTTATTTGCATTTAGAGGTTCCTCTAGTGACAAAACAACTTGGAAACAAAGTTTTATCTTAATAAAATCTACCAGTTTCTTTGTCTGGCTTGTTTCTTTATGCATTAGCACAAGTAGAGAAATAAAAACAAGGTGAGTCTGCAGATTTCTGGCTGTGCAGTTATTTCAATAAAAAAACTGTCAACAACAAAATAAGGTCACATTAGTACGACTGCGACAGGAAATAAGGCTCAAAATGTCAAACTCACGCAGAAAAATGGGAGTAAATTCTTTCAGATAATTTAAATGTGTGGTTTGGGACATTTTTTTTTAAATTAATTATTTATATTACAAAAATTCATAAAAGCAGAAGGAAATTGAGAGACTTTACCTGCGATGGTGTTGAGGAACATGAGGTACTCGAAGTTGGAAATCTCTCTCCTCTGCCAACGCTGAGTCATGTTGGACGACTTGAAGAGCTGACGAGGGGTTGCTAAAGAAATACGGCTGAAACACACACACACACACACACACACATTAAAATGGAGTTCATTTACTATAAAACCAGAAAACCATCATAACTAACTCTGAACGCGGTGAACCTACCGGGCCTGTGGGAGTCCGTAGCTCGTTCCTACTCCGACACGTGGGAGACTGTAAACCACTCGTTTAACTGTGGCCTGATCAGGGAAGTTAAACATCACCGACGCTGGGAAACAAAGTCACAAACACATCGTCAACATATTGGAAAATTACTTGCACTGATTCTCCAGCTATTTTAAACTTGTATAAGTCAAGTTCAGATCACAGCAGGAAATGAATCAATAAAAAACATCAGTAGTTGAGATTGATCCATCTAAGTTTGTGATGGACGATGAAAACCGTGCTCAGAAATGATTCAGACTCACTTCTGTTGGCCATGAAAACCTCCAGTCCCGTGTTCTGCAGCAGGTAACGTCTGGAAAACACAGCTCTGATCTCACTGAACATCCACTTTCCGTGCAGACCCTCGGAGTACGCCAGCACCTGGTGAGAAGAGACAGAAAGTGAAGAAGTGAGTAAAAACGTAAAGATGTTGCACATAAAAGAGAAAGTGGGTTAAATCACAGCTTGTTCTCACTTTAGGATCAGTCTTCTTGAACGCAGCGTCTTCTTCATCCACCTCAAAGTAGATCTCAGTGGTCGTGATGGATAAAGTTCCTCGAGCGACGACGACCGGAGCGACCAACTGAGCTGGAGTACTGAGGACGACGGGGCCTGGCGGGGGGTAGAGGTGTTAGTCAGGTGGGTAGATTGATGTTCAACACACTGACAGGTACAAATCATCACATCTCATGTTAGTTTAATTGGTTTAATTGACATTTTATTAGTTTCTTCTACTTTCCTGCTACTTTTAACGACCCAATCACGTGTGAGTCAGAGATGAACCACTGGATTAAAGTTGTTTCAGGTGTTTTGGTTTCATTGTTTTTTTTAGTAAATTATGTGTGAATCATCTAGAGTCACATGAATCAGCTAGATGGTTAAATCGGCTCCAAAACGTTCAAGTATCAAACTTGCCTTTGGACGTAAAAAGTCTGGGACGGAAACGAACTAAAAACAAGAAACAAGTTTTGTGTTTAGTGAAGCTGCAGCTCAACGTCCGTGAGCGTCACGTTGTGTTTGTGTCTCACCTGCCAGATTATCGATCTCTTTCTCCTGCAGGAGACTGACGGCGTCGTCGTCTCCCTCCAGCATCAGCTCCGCCTCCGGGTTCTGGGTGACCACTGATTGGCTGCGGAAATTCTTTTTCGACTTAAGCCCATCCTCTTCTTCTTCTGTACCTGTGTGAAAACAGTTTTATTTTAAATAAATTATGTGTGTGAGGAGTAAAAAAAGTGCAACACGTTTGCATCAGTGTGTTTTAATACGAACCGTAATCTTCCAGAGCTTTGAGCGACACGTCGGCGTGAGTTGATCCAAACGCGTTTCGAACGAATCTCCGTCTCCTCCTCAGGTCGTCCTCCCAGTAGTCGAGACGCCAGAAGTCGTGTAATTGGCTGAAGATGGAGAAAAGACGGGTAAACACAATAATCCTTCAGAGAAAAGTCTTTTATATGGAGATAAAAAAACAATAATTTCACCGCAGAAATGAGTCTGAATTAGGTTTGTGTACAAACAATCGTGACATGTAATTTAAACAAACGTTAAAAAAGTCATCACGTCCACAGCACTTTAGATGCAATTCAACTTTAATTACTTTTTTTCTTCTTCAGTGAGGTTAAGAGGTGTTTATCACCAGCTTTCATGCTGCAACGTACAATTTACTTCATCAGCTTCATGAGGACGACAGGCTTCAGATGCTACATGTCACATGTCTTCAAATTAAATCACATGTCCTCAGACTCGCTGCCGCCTGGAGGCAGAGCTGGATAACGAGCAATCACTGAGGTAATGTGTGTGTACGAGTGTGTTAAATGAGGGGATCGGTCTCACACGGCTACATCCACTCAGCTGCCTGTGTGTCGCTGTCATTGATGTTCGATAAATCAACTTAAAGAACATTGTTTCTTTGAATGTGTTTGTTAAGTCGTTTTCTATTTTAGTTTCAATCTGAAAACATGATGCTGATGTTGTGATTCTGCTGATGTGAAGCTGGTGACTCACTCAACTGGTACTTTTACTGTTTTTACACAAATAAAAGATAAACGACACAAAACTAATCTGTTACAATGACGTCATTAAAGCGTCGTAATGTTTCCCATCGAGTGACGTTCTGTGGAACAACGATCTGAAGACGTCCTGGACTAAAACGTGTAAACCCCGGCTCCTCTCACCTCTGTGACATCGTCCCCCACGCTCCGTGTTTATTGGTCAGGATGTTGAGGATCTTCTGTTTCAGCTGGTTCGCCGTCACATGATCTCTGTGTTTGGCGGCGCTGATGAGATGATCGCACATTTTCTCTTCTTCTCTCCGGTCGGCGGCGTACTGGGCGCAGTTAGACTGGACCAGAATATGAAGAGATAAAGAGGAGACGTAAGACACAGTTAAAAAAAAAACCTCCAGATGAAGAAGAAGAAGATAAAAAACATCTTTGGGTTTTTATATATATATGTGAGGTTGTTCTAATATAACTACTTGATATAAAAGATTGTTACAGAAAAGTGTAGCCTGAAGACTAAAACTATGAATGAATAAAGTTTAATAAATCTCTGATAAACTTTATTCATTTATAGTTTTGTATTGTACCACTGATTCCACAGAATTAAATATCAATTATAGATTCTATCTATCTATCTAATCATAATTTAGTATTAGTTGTTAAAAATGTGTCGTTTTACCTCAAATTCAGCGTGTTTGTGAACATCTTCAGCTCTCTGTCTGTTCAGAATAAACTCTGCTTCGTTGGCGACACGGACAATATGATCCTTCATGGCGTGACACAGAAGTCTGGTGAGAAACACGGAAACACATCGTTTAGAAAATAGTTCATTCTTAAAGAGAGTGAATATCTAATAAAGTTAGTTTTTAATGATATCAATAAGTCTGGTCCATATGTGTGTGTGTTTTCTATTGTAACTTAATTATGTTTTGTACCAACACTTTGGACTAAGAAGAAGAAGAAAAAAAACAAGATTACAGGCTCTGAAAATAGACCAGGCACAAATCAGCAGTAAACTTAATTGCGCTCTAATGATGCGACTTCCTGCTGAACACACATGGCACCGTGCACTTATCCCGCCACGCTTCTCATTAAGCCTCTATCACACGCACTCGTTGTTAGGCACTAGATAACAGTAGTGGGGTTAATGTGTGAAGCGGAGGGGAATCGTGTCGGGTGATGATCAGTCAGAGTGATGGATGGATGGATTACCTTCCCTCATTGATGAGCTCGATGAAGGCCAGACCTGCGTTCTTCTGAATGGAGTTCTGCCACTCCTGAGACGGACGACACGTTCAGATGATTAAATTATAAGTTTCACATCATATATGTGTCATTTTATTCTGATTTCACACATTTTTCTGCAGTTAAATGAATCAAAATGTCAAATTTCCAGGTATTTACAGCTCTTTATACTTAATTAATAAAGGTTAATTAGTTATCATCTTCAGCGTGAAGGTGTATAAGTATGAAACTGTTGAAAATAAAGAGTGTGTGAGTGTTTTAGGTGTGTGAGCATATGAGAGTGGAGACTTCAGAGCAGGATGAGAGTCGCTGAAAGCCTAAAACCATCACAGCTCCATTAGCACCACTAGCTCTTAAAGGCTGTGAAGGACACATGGGAGCATCTCCTGTTACATCCTCCCATCCAGAGGATCAATATCTGGGCTAGAGTTCGCTCTCCTGAGTCTCTAATGTCAGACAAGGCTGGAGCCAGGGGGTAATACTATCCTCGCTGACGCCCAGCCACAGCCAAGGAGAGTGGAGGAAAAAAGGGGAAAGGGAGTGGTGAGAGGAACCATCAGAGTAGAGTGGGAGAAGATGAAAGCAGTTGCCACTGAGGCTCTCATTTAAAAAATGGACCAGAAAAGGCAGAGGTGGTTGAGCTGATGGTAGATCTGAAGACAAAAGAGAAGAAAAGCAAAGATGGTGGTGGAGCAGGAGGAGAGAAGTGAAGGAGAAAGATCTGGATCTCAACGAAACAGACGAAGAGTTGGGACAAAAACTTCACAATGAGAGAAAGATCACCGCCGTCGACGCCATCGGGGGAAGCTCTGCAGCGGTAAGAGGCTTTTTTTCTGTTGTTGTCCTGTCGTTAAGGTTTATCAAGTAAAAATAGAGACACTGGCTTTGAATACAAGATGGATAAATGACCCAAAAAAAAAAAAAACAGTCTAAAATAAGCTGTGATGCCTTTGTGATTTTTATTTTAGCTCCAAAAAGTAAAATCCAGGACAAGAAAAGTTTATGTGCATGTGATTGATGTGGAAAATTCTTGTTGTGGCCTTGATATGGATGTAGAGAAACTACACTGTGTGTATATATATAAATATATATATGAGCTCATATTATATTACATCTGCAATGCGCTCATTACATAGTCAACTCTGCCTCGGAGCGCAGATCAATAACTCAACAGCTCCCAGTGTATATTCAGGTTCAGACCGAGAGAGAAATGTGACAAATTATAGATGATTTTTCTTTTTTAAAGGTTTTGACAAAAAGGAAAAATGGATCAAATATGTAAGAGACAGGACAGACATAGAGGAGAGGTGAGAGGTTACCAACCTGAGAACAGAGCAGCATTACCAGCTCCACCACAGACGTGCTCGACTTCATGCACACTAGACCTGCAGCACCAAAGACACACGGCACAGTCAGGAGCTTCTCTCTCTCCACACACACACACACACACACACACACACACACACACACACACACACACACACACACACACACACACACACACACACACACACACACACACACACACACACACAGAACACATACACACTCTCACACACTCACCAACACCACCACAGGACACAAAAATATCATCAAACTGTTTTCTGCTGTTATTTACAGTCATGTTTATAAAAAGCATGCCACAGAAAAGACTGGAACAAACAGTAGAGGGAGAGATAGAGGAAGAGAGAGAGAGATCGACATAAAGACGGTGGAGCACGAAAACAGGACGCCAGGAAGCAGGTGGAGAGAGAGGATACGTCACATTTACTTCAACTAAAAAAAAACAAAACGTAAGCTCATCTAAACAGGTCGACGTTGCCTAACTAGCTACAAGAAATACGGTGCAAATTACCTGTTTTGACGAATGAGTGAAGCAGCCAGCTCAAAGACAAACAGTTCCTCACAATCAAACACAAAAAAAACACTCATTTCTTCTTCTCATCAGTCGTTCTCACACACAAACGTCGCGGTGAGGGACAGTGAATGAGGAGACTCCACAGAGAGACGCCAGTTAGAGAAAAAGGAGCCGTGTACAGCACCTGTACCTTCTATGAGCAGTTCCTGCCCATGGCTACCCAGAAGCGTCCTGGACAGAAACGGAGCGAAGTCGACGAAAATCTCCCTCAGCAGCGGCGCAACTTTCTCCAGAGCGCGCTCCAACTTGGTAGTGATGCTGTTAGACGGGGAAAAACGAAGTGAGAGACGGGATATAAGAGGTGAAGATTTAAATAAATAACATACAGATGAGTAGAGAAGAAAAAGCATGAGAGGAGGAAGAAAAAACATGCAAGAAGGAAAATGAGGAGAGATTATGTGAAGGGAGGGAAAAGGAGGAGAAAGAAGGGAAGAGGCAAGCGGAAAGAGGGAGAAGATAAAGAAATAGAAAAATGTGCAAAGTGACACAGAAGACACAAAAACTGACAGAATCAAAGATGATGGTTTGATGTGGAAGCACTAAGCCTGGGTTAGTACTGATGATGCTACAGTTTCTAAACTAAACACTGAGCTGATCAACGTGTGAGTGTAAAAAAAAACAAAAAAACAACTGTCCTTATTTTAAACATTGTTACATTAAGAGTCTTTATGTTCATATAAGTGTCTCTACATGTGTATAAAAGACCTTTTCTGTTCTGTGTTTTGTTTAAAAAAAAAAAAAATGGAGGCAGGACGAAAAAACAGCAAAGCAGACTAAGATGTGGAGCGATGACGTCTTCATTTCTGAAACAGACCTGCGCCACTAGTGTTTACAAATGTTGGTTTTGTTTTAACTTGCTCAGGAAACAAAACTAAAACATGAAATGCTGCAAAAATATTTGCAAAGACTTAGTTTGACTCAGGTCTGATCTGGAGTCTGGGGTTAGTGTGAGAGCGAGGTCATGCCAGAAGAGACAGAAGAGTCGACTCGTGTTGGTTGTAAATATAAAAGTATGAGCTGCAGATCTGAAAGAAAAAGTGATGCAAAGGTGTCTTCTGTCCTTTCTTGCATGGCAGTCTGGGAACATTTAGTAGTGGCTTGGGCGTAGCAGAGGGTGTGTGGTGGAGGTGGGGCAGAAGGGAGGTTGGGTGGGGAGGTGGGGGAGGAGGAGGAGGGTGTGGGGGCATGGGGGACAGGACGAGTATCTCCTTGCCTAAAACACTGTCCTGCATCTCGGGGGGCTGCCTGGAAGCCTGCCAGAGAGCTAAAAGACTTGAGCTCAGGGGGCGTCTGACCGCTGCGCAGCGCACACTGCGCCACCTCACAATAGGCACTGCAATACAAACCACACACACACACACACACAGGGATGAAAAGCACCATAGTTTAGACTGAGTTAATGTGTGATCGGTGTACGTGAAGGTGAGAAAAACTTTCAGAAAACGTATTATTGGTATTATTATTATTAGTTATTATGAATTTTAAAACACGTCAACTAACAACTGTCTAATTAGCAACTTATCGTCGTCTTATTTTAGCATTTTTCCATCTACAATACTTAAAAACTACTAAATAATGACTAATTGTTATTTGTTGTTGTTGTTTTTTTTTTTACTAAAACTGGACAAACCTGATCTAATCTGGTTGTATATTATCAGTAACGACCGTGAGAGCGAACTGCTAGTGAGAATTTATTTTGAGAAAGATGAAGACCAAAGTGTGAAATGACATAGGAACAGGAATAAAATGGACAAAAAGGGACAAGCACCCAAGAAAAACAGACAAATCAATGTAAAAAAAACCCAAAACAAAACAAAAACAAAATCAAAACAGAACTAAATCAAAAACTAAAGGGAGGGAGAAAAAGAAAGAGCGGGAGGAAAGTGAATGGTTAAAGCCATTAGGAGTTTTACGACACCGCGAGCGCTGACCTCATATTCTCCATAGTGTCTTCTGGCATCGGTGCTACTGTCTGCACCGCTGGCAGATTCTTACTGGTTGCACCGTTGACGAATGACGAAGAGGAGGAGGAAGAGGAGGCAGAGTCTGTGGCACCTGAAACATAAAGCAGCCGTGAAAAAGAATAAGAGCCGCATTACAGTAACATGAATCAAGCGGGACACAGATTAGCGTGCGAGGTAATAATAAAGGAAATGTATTAATGTCCTGATCAGTTGCGACCAAATTCAATTTGGATAGTATTTCACCGGACATGCAGCTGCTTGTCTTCTGGTAATGGTTCCCGTTTGTGAAAATAGCTTTGCAATCAATATACAGAATCCATTCCAGGGAGCAAATCACTTCCTTGTCCATTATGCACGTATGATGCAGTACAATATGTCTGACAGGCTGACAAAGCCTTGAATACAAATCCACTCTGCCACAATGAAGCTGCTGAGCATGATGCTGCAGAGACGCAGCTCTGATCTGCAGTTTGACGCTTGTTATTCTAAACGTCTTCCTATTCAGTATTATATCTGAAGAATATCTCATACATAACCCTGTGAGCTGTAAAAAGTGCTTTAGCATAGAAGAGTTTACAGGACTGACCACCTATTTAATGGATACAGATGATATTTTGTTGCTGTGTATAAATTCATGTATTTGTCTCCTAATGAGGCTGAAACTAATCCTGAAAAGATCCTCTGACATCCGACGGATCAGTTTGTTTTTATTCCTGTTTACTGTGGCTGTTGAAGGGCACCGGAGAAAAAAGCTTCAAACTGTTTTGTAACAACAGAAAGAAATTCTGCTTCATCAAGCGTCCTTTGAATTTGCTGCCGGCCTTTCACCCGGTGGTTTCTGTCATAGTGCAGGTGTCTTGTCTGCTGCTTCAGTGCAGTGCAGTTTCTAAAAGAGGAGAAACGTCCTCCGTGTGTCTTATCACACACCTGTAGTGTTGATCATGCTCTTGGGCGTCGCCGTTGCGGCGGCGAAGATGTTTGGCGTGCTGCCGGCGGTGGCCGCTCCGCTGGTGGTGGGCGTGCCCACCGTGTTGACCGACAGGCTGCCGGGCGGCGGCTTCTTCACTGGAACCACAACGCTCCTGTGAGAGATGAGACAAAAAGCATGAAAATAATCTGCACAGACAATATTCTTTATGAAATGATGATATCTCAGCTTTGTGCATCACAATGCCGCTCGATAAAATCTAATTCAACCTCTGACGTCCAAATATTTCAAGCTTGTGACTAAAATTGAGAGAAAATGGACAATTTGTTGTTCAAAAACAGTGTTTATTGTTTGTAACGGTGCATTTTGCATTAATTTTTATGGCCTATCTGATGCAGACAGGTTTAATATATCAGGTAGACGTGTTGGCGATGGATATGGAGCCATTCATGATCTATTATGCACACGTCTTCAGTCGATAACTCTCAAGGACTCGACAGCGACGAGTCTAAATGACTGACAGGAAGTTTAGTTTAAATACGTCATCACTCAGTGGAGAGTCAACGTGTTCACAGTCTGAACAAGATTTAAAACTCTTTAAGACTTTGTTTACGTCCCGTCACATCTGACGACATCATCATTCAGCAACAACATTTATCTACATTTAAATCTTTGTTTTGTCTTAAAAAATGGAAGAAAATTAAATCAGCTGCGTCTTCCTCATTGTATCACTGTGACCAGAAGAAAACAAACATAGTGTCTGTTTTTCTTAGATTAAACTATCGATTAACAAATCATCTGTGTTATTGAAGTTTCATTTAACAGAAAAAAGGAAAAAAAAATCAATGTATCTGTTGACAAAACCTGCACATTATGTATCTGTGTAAATTTTACTGAGAAGATTTTTGTACAGAGGAGGGAGGGGGGGTGATTTTCTAAATAATAATGAGCTGATTGATTTCTGTGTCCAGTGTTTTTCTAAAACTGACGCTGCTGTGATTCGATGTTAATATGCGTCTGTACCAGATCGACATCGATTCATTGATGGACGCGTCAGCCTCTAATGACTCTGATATCTCTGTCTGTCTGTGTCTTCTTTTTTTTTTTTTTTGCTGACCTGTCGAAGGAGTGGAACTGCATGGGCAGCATGGGGTGCGTCTTCAGGGCGGGGTCCGGGTGGTACGGCGTCGGTCCAGACTCCTGCCCCAGGTCGCTGCCGTCGACCGGAGCTGCAACCAGACTCTTCAGGATCTCCTACGATTCAGAGAGAAAAACCACAAATCCGGTGACAACGAGCTGCTGAAGCTGTGAGGCGTTTGATGGTGCTGTAAATTTTAAATTTCCTACACAGCAAAACATTTTTTTTATCGCAGTAAATGATATGAGATGGTGTATATGAGACAGAAAAGTAGGTGTGTTATAAAGAAACATTACTTTATACAACCTCAGTGAGAGGACGACACAATTCAGACCCCGACATTAAAATCCAACCCAGATACAAACACTTTTACAGCAGCGGGAGGATTTATGTGGAGAGTAAATATATTTCCTGACCTCATCTCTATAAGTAGGAATATAAATACATTAACACATTTAAACAGAAGCTTGTGTTGTCATCACCTTGACGTTGATGCCTTTGTTTGTCTGACTGATGCTGGAGATGGATGAAGGCGGAGCTTGGCTGGAGTTGGAGGTGGAGCTGGGGTTGTGAGGTGAATCCAGGAGACTTTCCTGTGACCTCCTCACATCAGACGAGAGGCTACACAACAGATCTGTGCTTCCTCCTCCTCCTCCTCCTCCTGTGTCTCTGTCTCTGTCTCGGTCTCTGTCTGTCTCTCTCCCCACCAGACCGAGTCCCAGTCCCAGTCCCATCTCTGATCCGTTCAGAGACCCGGCTACGTGACCCTCCTCTCCGATGCCAGAGTCTGTGTGGGGGAGGCCTGCTCTGGGGGAGTCGTCCACGGGGGTTGGGGTCTGTTTGTCTCGGTCAGTGAAGGCTGTGGACGGATGCTCTGGAAAAATAAAGAATATTTTGTTATTTCCTCGGGATAGAAAGTGGTAATTACACATAAAAACATTTTAAAGAAACATAAAGCCCAGTTCCATTTTCAACGGTTTACTTCTCACTTGTGAGTTCTCATTTCCCTCCATGTCTCATCTTCTCTTTTCTTTCTTTCTTCCTCTAATTATCTCATTTTCTTGACAAGGTATTGTCGTTTGCCTGAGGTCTTTATTCACTACAGCAATGAATGCTACAGTAATGAGTCACCGCTGACTCATCTGAGATTAGCCTGTAATGTTGAGGATATTGCAGCAAAGGAAAAAAAAAGACAATCACCTGTACTGGTTGGGGAGTTGATCTCGTGGCGGATGCTTCTTCCTGATAGGCTGGTGGACCTGCCGATCTCCCGCTGCGGCTCCAAAATGTCCCGGTACTTCGACACCATGAGGACGGAGATGAAGTAGACGACTGCCAGAGCCAGAAACTGGGCCTGTTTACTGTCGTCCTACACAAAACACACACACACAACATCAGTAAAACAAAAAAAAAAAAACAACACAAATTACACAAACACTGTTGTTACACACTCACCACATCTCTGAAAACCACAGCTCTGAGACGGTTGATGTCCACGTCCTGCAGGAGTCGGTCTGGATCCTGCTGAAGATGGAAACATAGTGTCGTTACGTGTCACATCTGAGGTGTTGTATTGAAGATGTGCATGTGATTCATGTGTGTGCTGTACCTTGTTGGTGGTGGAGGCACTGTGCAGACTGTCCTGGGACTTGCTGCTGGTTAAAGACGACTTGCAGCTTCGATCTCTCTGCCTCTGTCTGCACTCGAGACAGTTCCTCACTGCCACGCAGCAAACTGAGGCGACGAGGAAACAGGTAAGTATCAAGAAAACGGTCGGGACATATCTGGAATATTATAGATTTATATACACTTGTTGACAGGGCTGCAGAATATCTAACTATTTTAGAAAAGAATGAAAATTTCAACAAATGTCTTGTTTTGTCCAAAAATAATCAATTTACTATGATGTAAAAATCAAGAAAAGCAGCAAAATATATTTGTTTTTGTCTTTTTTAAATAATTCAGTTCAAAATAGATGATAATGATAACTGATTAATTGATTAATTGATTAATTGGCTATTTGTTCTATGTAACAACACAACACGTTCAGACTTTGTGGTTCGCACCCTTTTGTGTCTTTAACACCATTTTCCAGTCAGTAAAATATTTTGTCTTCCTGCCAACAGTAACGCTGAATCAACAAGTTCTTTAATTGATCGGTCGATTCATCTGCAAACATTTTAAATTTATTTATTAAGCAGAAATATAGAGCTCTGTTTGCTGTTTTCCTTAGATTTGTATCATCATTATAATTTGAATATATTTAAGATTTTTGCAAAGTTAGACAAAAAAGGAAATAATCCTCCGTGAAGAAAAGATTAATAATAGTCAGTTGCAGCTCTTCTCAACTGAGTTTGAAAGTTGTTGAGATGATGATGCACACACCCAGACGGAGACACTGCCTCATCAGTCCTCCTGACGACATGTTCTTCTCCGCCTCGATCTCGCTGAAGTTGAGGGAGCTGGCGAACACCAACACGTCCACCATGGCCATGAGACGAGACAGGAAGGTGACGGCCGTCTCTGAGGACATGCCCTGCGTCGCCTCAATGTTCTCCAGCTCCGTCTGAGCAGTGGAGGAAACACACACACACACGCACGCACGCACGCACGCACGCACACACACACACACACACACACACACACACACACACACACACTCACCAGTTATTCAGTGTAAAACTAACATGTAAACACAATGAAGTCACATATCTCCCAGTGGGTTTTCTTTAGGAAAGTGAAGCAGTTTCTCTCTCTTTTTTTTCTAAAAATAACAGAAATAACTGTTAAGTTTAAGCAGCTGAGACTTAAACAGGCTACAACAGTCGTGGCTGATTGTCGTCATGCTGATTGAGTGAAATACATGAGGCAACATGAGGTGCTCTACACAACACACAGCCTGATGACACACAGGTAATGGTAACAGTGGCATCATGACAGCAGCGGTGTAGAGACAGGCAGCGTTCGCCTATAGAGTCTATCTGAGAGAAAACTCAGGGTCCCTTGTGTTCACACCAATCTGAGGGTTTCATTACAAGAGCATCAGTGTTATCTACACTAAATAAACCTGCAGGCAGCACAGTTTTGGTTAAATCTCAAACCGGTCGTGTGGTTTTGCTGCGTCTCTGCTTCAGTGAGCAGGAAGTGTTGACAACGTGCAAGCATCTGGAGGCTCGTCAGCACGACTCAGCACAGACAATCGGGGGGTGGGGGGGGGTAACAGACACACAAGGTGAAGACAGAGGGGCTCGGGTTGGTGCTCTTAGCTCTTAGCTCTTGTCTGGTGATGGTGGGAGTCTTGGGCTCTTTACGCACCTCTCCCCCAGCGCCTCCTCCCCCAGGAACAGGGGTCACCTCCTCTCCCTTTGACCCTCTCTGGGGTCTGGCTCCTCCTGCCTTCTTTAAGTGTTGATACAAATGGGACAGGCTTAGCAGATGCAAACCCCAAGGACTTATGGAAAACTCTCATGCTTCTTCTCTCCTAAGTAATATCTCTTTTCCCTTCAACATTTCTCTTGATTAGTGACCCACTTCCTGTTTTTTCTTATAATAATAGTAATAATAATAATAATAATAATAATATTCTAACAATGTTAGAATATTCAGTCTTTAAGAGCTGAAGCACAATGATCAATTCATACCCATAATAAATACAAACACTTCAAATTAGTAGCAAAGGAGCACAACAAATAGAAACACTATGGATGTTGGACAGGCAGGGGGGTTAGTGTCAGTCACAATGGCAAATAAAAACAAAAACAGAACAAAGTATTAGTAGAAATAGAAAGAGAGGAAAAAACCACAACTTACAGTGTTGGCACTACTCTTAGAACTCTGCACATGCAAAAACAGACAAAAACAGGGACAAAAAGGACAAGAAAATACATAGAACACAAGTAACACAGAGAGGAAAAGAAAAAAGAAAGATGATTAAAATAATAAATAGATTAATACACTGTTAAATTAAATATATTGTTAATTTAAAAGGATTAGAACAAAGGTTAAAGTGTTAGATTAATTAAATAAATAAATAGAGATGAGAGGAATCACGGAAAAATCTTCCTTCATGTTTAATCAGTTTAACCAAATTCAGACAAAAATTGCTTCAAATTTAATAGACACAACAAATAATTTAGTCTATTCGACCCTACACGACCAGCGCTGCTCTAAGTTTGATGTGTTTGGTCTAAAGACCCGAGTCACAGGCCTGAGCCTCAACCAGTGACCTGCAGTTCTCCCTCCAACCACAGAGGGGCGAAGTGGAGCCACTTACAGAAGGGGAGGTGGCAGCAGACAGGAGAGGCAGGATGCCTCCACAGGCGATGATGATGTTGTCCACCATCTGAGAAATGAGGTGGATTGTGTTGTGGACAAAGATGATGTTCTCATTGCTGTTCACGAAATCCATCACCGACTTGGTGGAGTGGCTGTGAAGAAGAGACAGTTTAGAAAAAAACATCACAGGTTTCACTTCACTTTTATAAGATTTTTAGATTAATCTCATTTAAAAAAAAGACATATCTGATCAATACAGATATCACACTAACATATAAGACGGTTTGTTTAAAGTGACGGGAACATACGATCAGTGTTATAAGATTAAGACAAAACAGATAACCTGATCCTGTGTCTGATCTGCTGCAGACACACACACACACACACACACACACACACACACACACACACAGGCCTCGGGCAGCCTGACTCACCTCCTCCACACGTGCACGTCGGTTTCGAGGGCGAACAGCAGGTCAGTGAGCAGCCTCTGGTGCATGGGAGACCACTTGAATTCTGGGATGCGGAACATGGTGGTACGTGGTCCGGGGCTGAACTGCCGCCGTTGTTCCTCCGTCATGGGCATACCTCTGAAGCCCAGGTCCACACGGAGGTCCCGCTCCAGCTGCGCCGCAGTGCGACCATGAAGAGCCTGCGACACGACGGTAATGAAAGGACGGAGACAAGACTCAGTCACACATCACATCTTTCACCAGTCGAACTACTCAAACTTTAGAAAACATTCAGTTTGAAAATTATAAGAGCAAACACAGAAGAGTCTGAGGGACTTTATGTATCCGTGTGTGGGCAGTTACTCGGCTTATTTTGCAGAGACAATCTGTCCATGTTCCAGTATTTTACACTGACAAACAGTGAGAACAATCCACCATTTATGATTCTAAAATTGTATATAAATGTAGAGGGAAATAAATGATTTCACATTTAAAATATGTGCAAACAGATGCAGGACACTGTTACAGAATCAGACATAAACAAACCTGAGTGGTCGCGGTGGTTTGGATCTTTTTCGTGTCTTTGTCTTTCCCGTCATCCGACCTCTCTGTATCAGAGGTGGTGCTAGCTGTGTCTCCACCCGTCTTGAGGCCTGCGGCTTCTCCCTCTGCCCCGGCGGTGCCTTCTCCCTCGGGGAAATCTGGTCTGGAGGCTCCCTGCATCTGGGTTTGGCTCTCAGCCTCAGCGATGGAACTTATATCAGCAAGAGGACTCTGGATCTTGAAGGGGCCGTCCTCTGGAAGTTCCCCTGTGGTTGTGTGACTCTGGGTCTGTAACTCGGAGCCGCAGCTCGTCATGTGAGCCAACAGGCTGAGGTCGTCGCTGGCGCTGGAGGTGGAGTGAGCTGGAACCGGCCCGGAGGAGGTGGGCTGGTCTGGACTCGGCAAGACCAGGGGGTCTGTGGCTGCCAGAGCCGGGAGCAGCTTCTCATCCACCTGGAGGGAAACGGATCAAAATGAGCTTTGCAAAGTTTGAGGCAATAACTTTTAACTCTTTTTCTTTCTACTTCTTGATGTGGGAAGTAGAGGTTTCTTTCTACAACGATACAATAATTGCAAATATCACAAAGTCTCCTAGTTCATATCAACTCACAAAAAAAAATTTGCTCTTCTAGAGTCGTAGCTCAGTTTTAGTGGAAAGTAACAGGTCAGAGCTGGTGAGCAGGTATCTGACACGTTGACACGGGTCAACGTCCTGCTGCTTCTTCTTCAGGTCCCAGACAGGTTGATCGTTGTTTCCTGACTATTTTACCTCCGACTGTTTTGTCTGTAGTCTCGTCTCAGGAATAAATCAGAGAAAAGACGAGTCAAAACGTCCTTATCATCTTTTTCTTGGCTACTTGCCGTGACCTGCCTGGCGCTAGAATACTGGCATTGTTTTTATAGTAACACATGGTAACACATAGATATTTTAAATATGATGATATGGATCCATGTTTTCACTTTATACCAATAATATTGGATCGTTAATCACTGAATCGTTGGATTGTTACACCTCTAGTGGGACGTATTGGAGATGAACGTGACATTTTTTTCCTACCTTACTGAAGAGGAATCCGTTGTTGCTTGGGACGCTGTCCTTCTCGTCAGCCAGTGTGATGAGTGGACCCATGTTCCCATCATCCTCCAGGGTGACCCCCGTCAGCCCGAGACTCGTTGCCATCCCGACCCCGGTGCCTGACGTGTCGTCTTTTGGCGCCAGATTCCCGTTGAGGTTCTGAACGACGGCGCAGTAAGCGCTGTCCAGGAGTGAGTCCACCTCCACCAGAGGTCCGTTCTCCATCCCTCCCCCTCCTCCTCCTCCACCTACACCTCCACCAAGACCTTCTGGAGACAAGTCGAGATCGTCCAGCTTCACCTCTGTGGCCTCCACCTTCTCAGCTTTAATGTCCACCAGCAGGTCGTGGACCTCCACCCTGACCCCTGGTCCTGCGCTCTGCTCCCCGGGCGTCAGAGCTTCTCCGTTGGGTCTCTTTACAGCGCTGTCTGCCAGGAGGTTGCGTGAGTCTCCACCAGCTCCTTCGCTGTACTCGGCTTCGCTCTCGGGCGTCTGCGTCTGCGAGTTGTCGTCGATCTCCAGGTTTCCGTTGACGACAGGGGCGGGTGTAGCAGAAAGACCAGAGATGGTGGAGACAGATCCTTTCTTCCCCTTCTTCATGTTCTCCTCCTCCTGACGCTGGTACTCCTCATACATCTTAGCTAAATATTCCTTATGGGCTTCGTAGGTCACCTGTGACAAATGGAGGGTTTATAATTAGTCACGTGATCAGAAACAAGCACCGACAAGATTTAACACCACATCAATTATTCTTTACTCTGCTCATAGATCATGAAATGTGGTGTTTTCTCCAGCTCAGGTTCACTCTAAGTCTATGTGACTGCTTAGACCATCAACACCATGTCTGAGGGTTGATGGAGGCTCCATCTTAAAGGTGGATGATGGAGAAACTTCAACAATATCAATATCAAACACTAATTTACATTTAGTGAAAAAAGAACAACTTTAGTTCTTTAGTTCAGACTCATTCATTGTCTATGAAGATTGTTGTAGCTCCATGTTTTAAAGTGCTGGATAAACTTCATAATATTCTTCTGTTTTATTAACATGTACTTTTACTTTTACTTTCTACACTTAACTACATTTACTTATAGATTACTGTCATACTGAAGTACAGTAAATACTAGATACTTTAAGACTTTTACTGGAGAATCATTCTAGTGACGACTTGAACTTCTACCAAAGTTATTTTATTCTACTCTAGTGTCTCTACTTCTACTCTAGTGTCTCTACTTCTACTCTAGTGGGACTTTCACAGTCTTTATACACTAAAGTAAAACATCCTATTTCTCATCCATAGTATCTAAAATGGGTTAAATTTCCACTAAGGTGTATCAGTTATTGAGTATGACATCTATGATAAATCATTCTAGGTCACTGAAGCTGAAAAGAATTACAATTAACATCCGTCAATATGTTTAAATCAATGTGTTTTTGTTTGGCCTTTATAAGAGCTTCAGTTAAAATGTCAATACCCAACAATCATTATCAACAGAGCAGATTCTCTGTCATGAACGATGATGTTTCTGGAGGAGACAGAAAAGACAATCAGCCTCAGTAATTTTAACATTGTGTTGTTCTCACCTTGGAGTGTGCGATAGACAAAGTATCAACCCAGACTCTCCATCCTCCCCATTCGTATTTGATAGCGTGATAAAGCAGGATCCTGAATATGTTGTAGACCATCTCTGTTATTTTCTGCTCCTCAGGGTTCTTGGGGTTGATGTATCCGAGGGAGAACATCCAATCCTGCCACACAGAGCACTGCAGCAGGCAGCTGGGACACAACACAACAGCGTGACATTAGTATGAAAATATCAGAGTCACCGTAAGAAGAAGAAAATGACATGCAGTTTAATAAATACGCGCTTATTTGTGAGCTCTTACCGCCGGTTTTCACGGCTGTTACTGAAGAGTTTTATCATGTCGGAGAGAAAGAGTCTCCTGACTTCCATCAGCTCTGCGCTGGGAGTCGAGTTCTTCAGCAGGGTTGCGACTACCTTTAAAATCACTGAGAGAAAGAAGATAAAGAATAAAAAATATGAAAAAAGCAGATCAATGTCGCCTACAGGGTCCAGGTTTTGTTGTTTGTGCACTCAAATTAAAACCACAATAATAAAAAATAAATGCGCAGTGCTTTCATACTTACTGGGATTCTGGATCTTGACAGTGGAGTCGGGTTCAGGATGCGGTTTGTGAACCACCTGAGTGCAGACCTGCTCTGTTAGGATCTGAAGACAGACAGAAGATCCATAGACGTCAGTCAAACGCACTAACGCACCTGCCTGAAGTCTGACGATTTTTAACGGACTAAAAAAAGGCATCGCTTCATGTTAATGTCGCCGCGGTGATGCAGCGTGTGAAAGAGACGCAGCCAAACAATCACCTCACCTCATACAGGGTGTTGTAGGTGGTGATGGAGACGGTGTTAGTGTGCATCATCAGCCTCTCCCCCAGCAGCGTGAACAGACTGTGTGTGTGCATGATCTCCACCTTCCTCCTGCAGGGAAACACACACACACAAACACGCTCAGTTGGTCATTCATTACAGATTTAACAACGGTTGAAAGCGACATTGATCGTCAGTGGCACAGGTGGCCCTGTCACTTATGATGAGACCAAATAATAATTATAAAAATAATAACAATAATGAAAATCTAAACGAGAAAAATAAATGAACAAGAGACATTAACACAACGGTAACGCTGAGTCAAATGACAATGACTCGTTAATTTTGTCTGATAACCTCACCGGTGGGCAAAAAATAAACAAATCAAACGATAAGAAAAGATCCTAATCAGGTCATTAGAAAAGAGAAAGAAAGTAAAGTTGCATGTAATTTAAATTCTAACAAATCATTTAGGTTTAGACAAACATTTAATTAGTAACTAATTCAACTCTTTTAACATGAAAATTACATTTTAAAGAAGTTGAACAGTTTCTCTCGACCAAACACAAAATATATACGTGAATCTTTATACAGAAATAAACACATCATGTTCTTAAATATTAATGTCGTAACAATGAGACTGAGGTTAAACACACACACACACACACAGTAATACACACACATTTACCCTTAAATTAAATGTCAACGTTGCTCTTAAATCTATTATATTTATTCATCACACCTTCAACTAATGACAAGATGTCAGAGAGTTAACAAACTGCCAAGTTAATGAAGCGAAGGGAGAGTGGCAGGTCGCTGCAGGAGACAGCTGTTATGACAAGTTTTAAAACATCACATTATTAAATGATTAAAATAAGTCATCTTCTATTGGAGAGTAGTTTGACTTAGAGTTGGTGAACTGCTGAGAGCCACTGTAAAGAGACCAACATAAATCTAATCTGTGACAGTTTATTTGTGGTGTGAGTGATGCTCTGCTGATTCGCTGCTAATACAGTTTCACCCTACATTCAATCAGATGTGAGAACAAGAAGTCGGAGGGATTTAACTCCTTTAGTCTGTGGACGTAAAGAAACAAAAGACAAAAACATTAGTGGGAATCGATGGTTGACTACACCTGCTCCTATGACGGTCAACAAGCAGATCTAAACATTTATTTACGATGTAAAATTTAAACTTTGTATTAGAAATAAAACTGGCAGATTAGACAGCAGCTGGTTGTAACAGCTTCACTTTGACCAATAAGAGATAAACATTAGTCATGTGATCAGGTTCATGTGTAACCACTCCCTCTCTGATCTCACATGTGAACTGACACGTCTGTGTGAAGACGTGTTCAGGTTTTACAGACAAAGAAATGAAGGTTTGGACCAAGTCTCTATGTTGATCAGTTGTGATGCTGTTGAAGGTTGAATGACGTCACTTGTATCAGATTAAAGACGAGGTTCTTAGTAAAAATGAGTCATTTCATCCATGTTAGTTTCAACCATGATGCTGCTACAGCTGCTGAACAATGACTGACAGGGGCGGGATGGTTGGAATAAAAACCTTTTATAGAAAATGATCCAACTGTTTTCAACCATTGGATCAGATGTGTAAGTTAGTGGAAGACCAACATGTATCTGTCATCATAACACACATGAACACTACACTTCATGTTTTATCACTGAAGACAAACACAGTTTCATGTCTGTTGTTTCTTTAAGAGTCAAACATCTTCCTGTTGTTGATGTGGATCAGCAGCTGCTTGTTTCATTCACATGTTTATTATCACAATATGTTGTTGAACAAACTTCTTCTAACGTCAGGATCCACCACTGACACTGATCTTCATTTAGCATCAGTGACGACGTCTCTTTGTTCTTAGTTAAACCACAGGAAGATGCTTTAGTGTCGACACGTCACATAAACTATTACAACCTGGTAGTGAATCATTAGGTTGTAACAAGGACGCTCTTTGTCTTTGATCAAATAATAAATTCAGTGATGTAGTTGGAGAAGTTGAAGTCGTTGATATTTGTAGTTGACAAATGAGGAAACTTTGTGTCAAAATTTGAAAATAACATTGTGTAATAGTGTTACAATCCTTCTCACTCTGATCTACAATCATAACTTACAGCAGATTATCAGTAACATTTATTAAAACTATTTGAAATGTCTTGTGTTCAGCCTGACAGGATGTTTGTTTTGAGCAGATATAAAGCAGGCGGGTGGAGGTGCAGGGCTCAGGTGCAGCCTGTTCCCATGTCGTGCAGTAAGAGGCGTGTATGTCACATGGGATGAATAAATCCCCCAGCATTCATTGCTGCTCATCAAGGTTCCTCCTCCCTGCCAGTGCGCACTGTCAAAATTATTATTCCGCCTGGATGTGATGATGAGGATATTATCTTCACACACACAAACAAACAGCTCTTCACTGGAGGCTGCACTGCTGCTGTTGTCTTTTACTGCAGTGTGGTTTCACTCTCAGGCCTGGATGTGAGGCCTCTCAATCTTCCAGTGCAGTGTTTGTGTTTTAGTAGTGAAAGAAAAGAAAAGATAACGAACATTTAATCAGACCCTCCGGGATTAAAAGATGTTGTGATCAAGTCTATTAAAGCAAATTCAACCAATCATCATCGTTTCCAGGGAAACATTGATCAATAGTGAATCACTTCCTTGTTTCTTTCAGAAGACGCAGGAAACGTGAGATAAAAAAAAAAGTCTCACATTTACCTTCAACATCACTGCTAAGGACCAAGAGAAACAGTATTCGGGCAGATTTCATGAAAGAAAGAGGAGGAAAACTTTCATAAAACCTTTTATTTTCCCTTTTTGATAACGTTACTGCTCAGTGGTTTAAATCTTTATTTATTAAAGTAGAATTATAAAGAGAAAAAATCACAACTTTAACTTGCTCCTGCAACTTTATTGCAACAAAACACCAAGAAATGTTGCAATTTTCGTTTTATTGGAAGTTTTTAGAAAAGCTGTTGAGAATCAGACAAATTAAGTCTTAACAAGCTGAAAAAAAAAGGCCTGAAATCCTGGAGGGACTGATTAACAAGACGATAACAAACAGAAAGACAGAGACACAGAGACAATGATGAACTTACTTGTGACCAAGGTGTTTGAGGAAATAACCGAGGACTTTAAGAGCCTGGACCCTGATACTCTCACTCTTAGAGGCCAGAAGTTTACAGATCACCCTGAAACATGAGAGATGTCAGAGGAGGATTAATATAAACTATTAAACACACGCTGGCTGAAGCAATATCTTTAAAGGAGTGAAGTCAGAAGACATGAAAGCACCAAAAAAATAAAATAAATTAATGTGAGAAAACAATAAAGCTTTGTAACCATGTCTACGACAACACAAGTGTTACCATGGCAATGAAAAAAAAAAAGACATGGACGTGTAGTCGTGCTGTTAAATAAACAGCAGCACAGTTAGAGTCCGTCTTTGAAAAATCAACCTGTTTGGTTGAAGCTTTGTAACATCAGTCCTGAGACTGGACGAGATAAAAAATTTAAAAAAGTAAAGGATTTATAGTTAATGAGTGGATTTAAGTGCATTACACTAAGTGCATTTAGTTCATTTTAAAGAAATAGTCAATTTTCTGTCTTTGAATCTTAAACACATCTGCACAAAAATCATATTTCATATATGTATCAGTTGGATCTGATGTTTCATCTTCACCTTATTCCATTTCTCTGGTCAAACGCAGGAATCATGGACGCCGGGTGTTCAGACATAAGAGCAACCAACAGCTGGAGCACATCGTGAATATTCTCATCCTGCAGAAGAAAAAAAAACACAAACAGCAAATCAGAACAGGTGAAGAAAAAAGACGAGGAAGAAGAAGAAGACGCCTGATGGGACAAGATGAATAGAGGGTTAAGGGGACAAAGAGAGAGTGGACGGGGTGGACATGGAGGGGCAGGGAGGGGGAGACTGCGGAGGAGCATGTGGCATTTCAGAGCAAGAATAGATATAATTGTTACAGAAGAGTACATTCTGTTCACTCCATTGTTGCACCATTTTTCATGCTGTCACGGCGCCGAAGCTGACTCACACTCTCACTCGTTTAAGTGGACCATAACTCCAGCCCACAAATTATAACGCACATTTTGCCACCAGCTCCACTCAACCGCTCTCACCATCTCTCTCTCTCTCTCTCTTTCACACCATTTTATACGCACACACACACACACACACACACACACGTTAGAATATACCTCATGCATGGTCAGTAGGTAGTTGAGGATGCTCTGCAGCTCATCCTCCTTCACACCTCGGTCCTGTGAAAAACAAACATGTCACCTTTCACCAAAAACATCCACCATCTTTAGTTTTTACATCTTATTAACCTCAAATGCCTTCACATCAATGAATTAACACAAAACACAAAGACTTCAGAGCTTCATTAAGACTCTTCATCTAAAAATTTCTCCACAAACACACATTTTATATTAAGCCTGCAGCCGGCAGGAGGGAGACAAACAACAGATGACGTAGTGCAGAAAAAAACAAAAGAGAAAAAAAAAGCAATTTGAACAATGTGATGAAAACTCTTGAGTTTCTCTCTCAGCGTACCTTCAGTATGAGCTGTTTGAGGAAGAGCAGCATGAACGCTCTGAGTGAGATGATCTCTTTCTGGGACGGCCGCGGTCCATCTGAACAAAACACACAAACAAATAACAAAATCATTTCCTGCAAACATCCGTTTTTATAAACGATAATGATCAGTTAAATAAGTCTGTAGTTGAGGCCGAGCGCGCCCCGCTGTTTACTGATATTAGCTTTTATTAGGCTTCCTGCAGAGCAGAGAAAAACATGCTAACACACACACACACACACACACACACACACACTGATAGGAGTGAGGACTGTAAATCACTGTCATGAACTCCAGAGGCAATTTGGCAACCTGGATATTTTAGAGTTGTACTAATTACTGCAAAGACATTTGCAATTTGCAAACATGTGACACTTGATCAGTTGTCGAAAACCAAAAAAAAAAAAAAACACATCTGACGTGTGAAAAGAGGAAACATCATGTAAACGTGAAGCTTTTTTCCATCATACATGAGCTTAAAGAGACGGACTCATCAGTCATGTTTAAAACCTCTCTCTCTCTCTCTCTCTCTCTCTGTGGCGCAGCAACAAAACGTTGAAGACAAAAAAAAAACTGACAACTCAGACGTTGGCATTGCGTTTTCATTGATGTAACTGTGTTTCATTCATTTTTGAGGTGTTTAATGTGAACACCAGATACACTAGAAGCACTATGCTGAGTGATGAATTGGCTCAAAATGGCTGCCAAATAACTCACTAATGGAATATGGTGCCAGCTGGTCTAAAAGATGCATTGATTTAGATCAAAGTAAGAATGATGTAAGACCAACTCTTTAAAAAATAATGGTGCATTTTCCTTAAACGTTCCCGACGGCCACTGCAGGCAGTTAACATCGACTCGGCCCCTCGTCTACAGACGCCATTAACGAACAAACGCTGCTGTACATCCAAGCTTGTACGCTACCTGTTCTCATCAGCATTCTCGCTACCTAACAGAGGTTTTGTAAGTTTATATGGCGACGATAAACATTTATAATGTCCACCTTGTGTGCATTCACCACCGTGCACTTTGCTGCGTCAGGATTTCTGGAATCTGCCTCATTTTATGTGAGCTGCAGCGAGAGAGAGAGAAGTACTGCAACAAACGCTGTTTATTATAAAAGCTGAATAAAAATGCACCTTGTTCTTGCAGAACATTTAAACCGATAACTGACCCACAGCTGCTTAGCCAGCGGCAGAAAGAAGAAGAAACATAAAAGGCTGAGCTTCTCCTCTTTGTCACGCTCCGCCGGCTCTGAATAGTTATGAGCGTGTAGGTGTTTCAAGTCTGTTCACCTGCTCAACCACAAAGCTCAACCGTGACACCGAGGCAACAACCCCGTGATCCATCATCGTTATCTGTCAAGCTGCTCGGTGCTGGTGAAGAGGTGACATTCACCATCCATCATGGTTTTCAACAGCAGCTTCTTGTCAAACAAACAAAGCTGGTGGACGAGAGCAAAGTGTCTTTTATTAATGGAGGAATTTCAATAAAGCTTATAATCATCTAAACTGCCTCTCAGGGGCAAATTTAATTATGGTCTTTCAGTCTTTGAAATTAATTTTCTTGTTGTTTTTTTTTTATTCTAACCCAACACGACCCTTTTATCCAGTCACTGCAAAAACAAATGCAGAGTTTTTCCCTCCCACATAACATTGAAGCACTTCTTTTATTATCATTTGTGGACATGTTTACAACATATTTACAACCAATTTAACACAAAAAGAAATTAGCATCACTGGGGTTAGCAAAAATAAATGAATAAATAAAACTTTGCTGTAAAAAGCAAAATGAATAAATAAAACTAAGCCATAAATATTTTGTCAGAACTTTTATACTCTGCAATTATTAATTTGTCTCACTTATTTTCTTCTTGTTTAATAATATTTTAGCTAAAAAAGTTCAAAAGCATCGTACCTGAGGAGAACACGAGGCCTGAGGCGTTCTCATTTAGACACAGAGCAGCTTCTCCAAATTATTATTTTTTTTTTTTTAATTATTATTTTTTTTATTATTTAAGTTATTTGTGAAAACAGCAAGAAAACTTTTAAAAGCAAATGAAGTGTTTCTGAGCAGATTTAAAAACAAAGAACATAGAAAAATGACTAAATCTTCAAACTGGATTCAGTTTCCTTTAGATGAGAACATATCTGTCCTTTAATGTGCACATTAATTCCATTAATCCCCATTAAAACATTCAACTCAAACATTATAAACTTGTAAACCACGACAAGCAGCATCGTTTAGCTTTGAACGACCGTTAGCAGCAGCTTCAGGCTAATTGCTGCTGTTATCAGTTTTCCTTTCAGTTGCCACTAAATCCCAGCAGTCGAAGCACAATATCGCCCAAACACAAAAAGAAACCAGACAGCAACTTGATTAGAAATTTCTAGAGCTCCCCTTGGATCTGCCAATCAACTCCTGTCTGTTGCCATGGCAACATGGGATGCATGCACGCACACAAGCGGCGGACGGTTTGGGACAAAAGGACGAGGTTGATTAAAGAGATTAAAGTGAACGACCTGCGGGGACAGCGTTCATTCACTGGAAACGTTCAAATATGATTTGACAACAATGTTCAGGAAGAAAGATTCATGCACTAAAAGTGCACGTGTGTGTGTGTGTGTGTGTGTGTGCTGACCACTCTCCTCCCTGTTATTATCTCAGTGTTGAAGTGATGATCAAGTGGTCGTTTGTCTTTTGTCTGTGTTGTAATCATCTGACCTGAAGGTGTTTCTGTGGATGTGCTCACACACGTTCAGTCATTACATATTCATTCAGCCAATCAACTCTCATTGATTATTGACTTTCACGCTTTAACCTAAAACTGAATCTGAATTGGTGATTTTTAAAACCTCAGCGTAAAAAAAGAAAAAAAAAATTCACAAAATAATCAAATAAAAGAAGAGAAAAAAAGTGAGTTTAGTATCAGCTCCTTCATCGAGTCCGTCCAGGCTGCAGACCAACACACCAGGACCCTGAGGATCCTGAGGATCGCGTCAGGACCAGGACCAGGATCTGAACTCTTTGAGGCCCCTTCCCTGCAGCACATCAGCACCAAAACCTCTTGCAACAAAAATCGTTTTTTTCACATCTGCAGTTTTATTCTTAACTGAGGTTGTAATGATCCACGGATCCAGATCGATCCATCGATTCAATGATTATTGATGCAAAGTGAAAACATGGATCCATATCGTCATATTCTAAAACATCTGTGTCATTGTCTCCATCTCCAACTGCTCCTTCCTAAACATTCAAACAATGAGTATCCTAGCGCCAGGCAGGTCACGACAAGTAGCCGAGAAAAAGGAGGACGTTTAGTCTCGTCTCAGGGATAAATCAGAGAAAAGACGAGTCGACAGACAAAACGCGGCCGGAGGTAAAATAGTCAGGAAACAAGGTCCAACGTGTCCGGGACCTGAAGAAGAAGCAGCAGGACATTGACCCGTGTCAACGTGTCAGATACCTGCTCACCAGCTCTGACCTGTTATTTTACTCTAAAACTGAGCTACGACTCTAAAAGACTCTGATCATCACAGCTGATCAACAACACAACGTCTGGTTTGACTCTTTTAGGTAAAAATGTTTAGAATCTGGAAGAGAGAAGAAATAAAATGATTTAATCAGTTTTTTGTTGTTTTTTTGTGAGTTGATATGATCTGATGTTAAATAGATAAATGATATCTTCTCATATCGATCTCAGGTCCTGAATCGTATCGTTATACTTTGTGATATCGACAAATATCATATCATTGTCTAAAGAACTGATATAACATCACATCATGATCAAACTCTATTGTTAACATTTCCTTTTTTATCTTTTCTGATCATATCTTCAGTTCTTCTTTGTCTCATGTGTCCTTGAGTGTTAAAAAGAAAAACAATTTGGCAATTAAAACCATTTCTGATTCTAATTCTGACATATAATTAAAAAAAACAAATCTTATTTGCTTCACATAACAAACTTTACTGTACAATTATAAGTAAATACCAATGGAGTCGGATGATGTTTGTGGTCAAAGTTCCTCACGTTCGCAGGAGAAAATATTCTTTTATATTATCTTTGTAAAAACACAGACTTATCATCTAAAGTATGACACAGAGTCACCTCCTCTGTAATGGCTTACATTTCCTCCTACGCTGGAGAGACAGAATTATAGCTTCTCCTGTTTTGCTGCTTTACTGTGTAATAACAGTTGTCACATATTTTGAGCTTCATAATGCTGCTAAACTCTACAGTGACTGTTAAACGACAGTCGAGGAAAGAAGGAAATCTGCAGTGTGGTGATGATTATCATGTAGATTCAATAATAAATAAAGAAGAAAATATGACTGTTGTTTGTTCCTCTTGTGTTTTTACCTCTATTACTGTAGAACAATGAATTAAAGAAAAACATATTTAAAAATGCAAAACTCTCGTTCTCCACGTATTAATCAACGGCCGCCTTTATCTGCTAATGGCTTCGTTTTAAACAGGTCAATTGCATCTGTAAATTGCACTAATGGAGACACCACCTCCCTCTCAGAGCTGCTGATTTAATGAAATCCTACATCAACTCAGTCAGTCCAAGTTTATTTTGTGTTGTCTGATACCTCACACGGCGTCTTCATGGGATTTTTTAAGCTTGTGTCAGCAGCGACTCTCATAATTACAAATATAAACACAGGTTGATATTAAACCCAACTCATTATAAACTCTGGTATAAACACCTACTGGATATTTAATGGACAAACCATATGTATAATTAATGTGTCCTCACAGGTTCAAGCTTTTTGTTTTGAGGTCATGGACGTGCAGGTAAAGTGGAAAATAAAATGAAAACCTGCAGATTCTGACTCCAACACACGTGACCGGCCGCTGCATGTTTGTTGGTTTTTGTTAGAGAGTTTGGCACTGATGTGTTAAAATATTTTAAACTCGTGAAGAGACAACTGGATCTGTGTGTTCTCGCTCTGTAAGACGATGGTGTTTAGTTTTAAAGACTGAGGAAGAGACGGTAAAAACAACGGCAGAGTTCGAGAAACAAATAAAAGCAAATAAACTCACGTACAGTGCAAACAAAAACGCTGTATGTAATGTGCAACAGATAAGGTCAGAAACACAGTCTTTAAATGTCTGCTGGTTATTTGCTTTGTAGCTGCTTTGTTCCACACTCTTGCTCTTTCTCTCACACACGCCTTCGTATGTGCAAACTGTGCCCACATGTAAACTTACCGAGACCTTTGGGGCTGATTCCACTGCATTCGAGCGGGTTAATGGCCCAGTAGTAGTACTTAAGAGTGTGCATCAGCTGCAGGACGGTGCCAACACGGCGGATGGTGGTGTAAATGGTGGCAGTGCCGATGAACTCTGACGACAGGTACGTGTAGAGGGACAGCTGGACCTGTATCAACACACACGCATTTATTTAGTTATTTATTCATACACTTAATACAGGTACACGGATCAAAGACGTTTTGCTGTGAAGAGACGAATCATCTGTGTGTGTTTATGGTGTTCAAACAAAAGACAGTTTTATTGTGAAAAGATAGCCACAGGGGAATGAAAGGAAACTTCCCTTCAGCAAAAAGCACCAGTGTTTTTTTTTTTCTTTTTCTGCTTTGTGTTATTTCTGATGTTTCAGTGCCTGAAGGTGTCAGGGATGTGAGGAGCTCCATACGCAGCGCTGACATTTAAGGAGAGCGTGCTCCAACCGCCTCCTTCCCCTCCCTCGTCTCTCTCTCTCTTTCTAACCAATCTCCTCCGTCTCTCGTAAGCAGACTGGAGTCTGCGGCGTGCTCACAAATCTCCGAGCTCATTACAGTGACCACGACGCTCCTTAACGAGGTAGCTCTGTTTAAGCGGATGAAATTAGCGGCGTGCCGCGGCCTGACCACATCACATCACAGTTCATCTCCAAACCAACACACACTTTGACTTACACAGCTTTCATTGCATTACATTTCACACAGTTAGCTGATCTGTGTGTGTGTGTGCATGTGTATGTGATTTGCAACGAGTTGAACCTTGAAATTCCTCCATCAGAGCATAATAGTTTGTGCTGAATTGCAGCATCAATAGCTCATAGCAAACAAGCTTTGTAAAGAAATCCAACTCTTTATTTCCAACGTGAGGCGAGAAGATGTTATGAGACGGGAGATGAGATTCAGATACGATCGCTTCAAGTGTTTCATTAAGTCCTGAGTATAACTGAGGTTATTCTTGCCAATAATGAAGGTGATGATATCACCCTGACAAGTGGAAAATAATAAGGCACAGTAGGAGACAGAACAGTACGAGGGAAATAAGATTAAAGGATTAAAGATTCACTCGGTACATTTAATACGCTTCTCATTGTGACCCTGATGAATTGTTGTTATGTGTACTTGTAAATTAATTGTCATATTGTCATCAAGTGTTTCAGTGTTTCTTCCAGGTTTGAATCAAACTTTAACATCTTCTTCATTCTCCTTCTTTATCCCGAAGATCGAAGCTACTGAGCCAACGTGTCGGGGTCAGAGGGGAACAGACGAGGTTAGAAAATAACGGAGCTGATTTGTCCTGAGGCGCCACATCTAGTTCACAGTGAGATGAGAAGAAGGACGACACGTCTTCTTATCCTGGGGTCTTTTCAAATGTCACTTTTTCACTTTGTTTCCTCGTCCTTTTCCCGTGTGACGTTCAACTCCTCCCTCCCTGCGCTGCAGCCTCTTCTGTTACATTATCTCAAAGGGCAATGGCCTCTTATGTCGTTCACTCCTTCCTCTTTGTTTTATGTTGTTTGCTCGTCTCAGTTTTCCCTCCATACGTACAAAACCCTCCTGTTTTTTTTCCTCTACATTCTCTTTATTTTCACATTTTCATTCCTCATATCAGCCCATTTATTCTCTCATTCAGTCTCTCTGATCCTCTTTTTTTTTTTTTTGCAGCAAGGTTATGAAAACACACATGGGCCTTTTCAGCAGACACACACATATAAACAGACCTTGGCAGGGGTGTGTATCCAGATGGCAGCGTTGAAGAGGACATGGTCACAGAGCTGTTTGAGGAGCGGCGCTCCGTGAGGTAAACCATCCAGATACTTGGCGAAGGACAGGAACTGCTCGAGTACCGCTCTGGTGATGTGGACTCGAGACGACTACACAAAGGACCAGAAAGTGTTTATCAAAAGGTTTATCTGAACTCAACCGTCTCTAATGCAATCAATTATCATTTAACCGAACAATTTCAAAGATTTTCAGGAGTTTATCAGGAGATATTGTCAAGTGTTAGATCTTTGGAACCAACTGTTTGTTAAAAGTTGCCAAGGTTGTTTGTTAATAACAAACAGTGAGAAATAACTAACTAACATCTATCAGTTATGAGGAGTATTTATTACATACAAGGTTCAATTTAAAGAAGCTATGTTGTAAAATTAGTATTATACAATTTGAGGCCAAACGGAGGAAAAAAAACAAGGTTACTCATCTTATTCTAATAGAAAGTCCCCATTGACTGACCTTCTCCAGCAGGTACCCAATCACCAGGAAGCCCTTCCCCCCCAGCATCTGCTCCTGCATGGCCACCGAGCTCTTCAACAGCTCCACCAGAAACGCCAGCAGAGTTGCACTGCAACACACACACGTCAGTAAAACACTGATGGATTTAAACATGTTGTGTAATTAAAACCTGCTCCATGTTTGTTTTCCTGTCCACATCCACATTTAGCATCTCTATTTTTTGCTTCTAATCGCCGTCGTCTTCCTGATGATATTTAACAGATAACATCTGATACGTAACCACATTAAGGTTCAACGTTGTATCAATACGTTGGTCTCACAGCGAGAAGAGTGAACTTTCTAAAATCTGCTTGTAGCTCTGGGTAAAAATCACATAACTCTTCTACCTTTCAAACTATCATCCTCTGCTCTCTTAAATTAGTTATTTCTAGCCTGCGGCATTATAATCTAAGATTGGTCTTTGAGATGGAAGATAAATCTCACACATAGACGATTCATCTTTTCCTATTGCTGCTCTTTTTTTAACTTTCTCTTCCCTTTTCCTCATATGTACATTTCAGGATCAGCTGCAGCGAGTGAAGCACATTTTGGTGACTTATTTTCCAGGCAGCTGCTGAGCTGCAGACACTCACCAGACCGTGGTGTCCACGCTGCTGTCGTTGAGCTGTTTGTAGTCGAGCTGAGCGAAGAGAGGAAACAGGACCTGGATGCCTCCTATAGAGTGGATGGCGCTGTGGATGGAGTGGGTAACAATGGCCTTCACATCCTGTGGGAACAGAAAAAGACTGTTACTGCTGACAGGAACACTAACTGAGCAGAGCGAACACACAGATACGGAGATAAAATCACAGTCAGCTGCTGCAACAACGAAACATCTGTCACATTAAGACCTGCAGCAAAACGTGGAGGTTTATATGTTTATATACATGAATATATACACATTTATTTGTTATTTAATCTGAAAAACTATGTGGTTTATATTCATTAAGGTTCTAATAACGGGCCAATCTTTATTTTTCAGCAGTTCTTTTATGGTTTTACCTGTGTAAACTTTGTTTTCAGATCAATATCTTTATTTATCCTACATGTCTTAGACTTGGACAGTGTGAAACATAACGTATCACCAGTAAAACTAGATATTTGTCAGGATTTACTTGCTGTATATTAAATGTTGTCCATCATCTTCAGCTCACAAGTCATAATGTTCATCTATTTCAAGTTTCATATAAAAAACACTGAATGTTTTTGTTGCTTTAGTGAAATAAAAAACATCTTAATTGAATCTTAAATCTTTCCATCACAGTGTAAACGTCACCTTAAAAACGTCTGCTCGACCTTCTTCCCACTGAACAAAATAACTACATCCCGTGACTTCAGTACAAAGTGACTCTGTCTGTGTTTATAATTGTGAACTACAGTGACTGTTTTTTTTTTTTTTTTAACAAGAAGCTTTATTCTCTGAAGTGAAAGTTGCTGAGTGGCAGCACTGCAGGGTGCAGCAGCAAATGTCTTTCATTAGCTGCATTGTGGTGCATAATTTCCTCTTTTTGTGAATTTCTTATTTGTTCCGAGCAGCGTAAATACTATACTTTGTCCTCCCAAGTGTGAGTCAACCTGTGACAGACCGGACTGAGCTGCCATTTCAATTTACTTCAATCATTCATTTAAAAAAATGCTGCTGAGCAGATCGAGAGATGTGGGCGGCGACGGTTGACCTGTAGCATGAGAGCGTGTGGAGAGTGGACGAAGATGGACGGGTTTTCTCTGGGCGATGACTCCAGGCAGAGCTGAGCGTCGGTCGCTTTGGCGTTGTAAGTGAAGGAGATGGAGCTCGCCAGCTTCCCATCGTACAACACCTGCTTGTGGTGTTCAGCCAGGTGGATGTCGCTCTCGGACTTGAACTTGAAAGTGCTCTGTGGTGACAAAGAAAAACAGAAAAAAACAAAACACTATAAATCTGAGAGATAAACTTGTCATTTCCAGAGGCAAGAGAAGAGTAAGTGTGTGTGTGTGTGTGTGTGTGTGTGTGTGTGTGTGTGCGCAAGTTCAACACCAAAAATGGGGTTTGCTTAATTGCAGCATGTGTCGTGTGTAAACAACACAGCATTAGCTTAATGAACGCAGCACAAAACCAGGCACTAATTCAATTAGGCCAGAATAAGAGATGGAGAGGGGGAGCGGATGTGTGGGAGAGAAGCACTCAGAGCTCCAAATTTATCTTCTCTCTTTGTAGTCTACTCACAAAAAGAAAAAAAAGCAAATAAAAAAGAGTACAGACACAAACTTGAACATTTGTCTTGGTATTTTATTCTTTGTCCCTTCTCATAACAGGAACTTTAACTTTCTCCAGCAGCTGCTACACCTTCATCTAGTGAAATCAGAGAAATCTCTGTTATTTTTTTTTATTATTTTATTCACTAATTTATTATCTACACATTTAATTCACACATCTGGGTTGGAGGAACTGTAAAGAGCTGTAACATTTAAACAACAGACACTTTGTCTCCTTTTCTATCTGAAATAAAAATGAAATAAATAGATTTTGTCCACATAGATCCGTCTGCCTGCGCAGGTCAGCGGGTGCACATATCCTGCAGCTGTGGTGCAAACACACACACACGATGATGATGGTGATGATGATGATGATGGTGATGATGGTGGGTGAGTTGTGCACAGGCTCCGGGCGAGGAGCGCTCTTCCCTTCAAGCAGCCGAGTCCCCAGGTGCTCGGCTCAGCCTGAGTGAACAGGAAAGCCCCGAGCTGCTCACAGACCTGTAGGCCTGTCTTCTCTCTAAAACCTTTCATCTGAGGTCTGCGGTGGAAAATGTGCCCGGAGCAGTTTTAACCAAGCAGGACGAAAAAACCTCACACTGAGGTTCACGACACCGTCAGAAAAAAATATTTTCAACACGTTGTCGATTATTTTCCAGAACTGAGACACACATCGTCTGCAAAACAATGACAGTTATAATGAGTAACTCTGAATTTAGAACATGTTACTTGACCTGGTGTTAGAAAGATTATCTATTAAACAGCTCATTCATTAAAAGTAACTGTGATAGTGCAGCCGTGTGCAGGGATAATAAATCATAAACACAAATAAAATGCACATTGGTTTATTTTATTTTGAAGGTTAGGAGGCCTCCAGCATGAAAAAAATACTGAACAACCTGAATATGAAATTAATACACTTATTAAGATGCACACTTTTTGCAGTGTAAGCTCATTTATTGCGGTGCATTTATAAAATGTGTGTGTGTGTGTGTGTGTGTGTGTGTGTGTAGGTGTGTCAGGGAGCTGAAAGTGTAAAAGAGCTTTGCTGACTCTGAAGTATTAAAGGATGAACATGGAGCATCTGACAGGTGGGAAGTAAAAATGTGAACATATGTAAATCACAGTCGCCCTGTTTCACACATGTCACACACACACACACACACACACACACACACACACACACACACACACACACACGTTTGTTTTCATTCGTTGCTGGACACCCTAGAGGTCCCATTTGTTGGTACCACTTGACTAACCTTTATCATGTCTTCACCATAATTTTTTGTTTCTTACATCATGGGGACCAGCTTTTTGTCCCCACAGTGTGAGGGTGTAAACAGGTTTAAGTCCCCACAATGTAGGAAAAACCAGGTGCACACATGCACGCACACACACACACACACACACACACACACACACACACACACACACACACACACACACACACACAGAGGAAGCTCACACTCGTCTCACACCTGACAGCTGCAGATACGACACTGGCCTGCAGTGATAACAGCTCAACCACATCTGCTCCATTCAGCTCAGCATCCACACATCCACACAGTTTGATCACTTTAGACCAAAACGAGCTCTAACGCGAGGAAATTAAATGTTGTAGAACTTATTTTGTAAACATCAAACATCTATGGAAAAAACATGTTTAGATAAAAACTAAAACTGATCTTTAACGACACGTCAGTCGGTGCCACTAAGCTTCATCTAAATCTGATTATAATGAACATAAATCTCCTACAGCTCAAAACTTAATGAACAAAATGAACAGATTTATCAATGATACTATTATCAAACCCATCTGCACTAAAAAAAACACACACAGAGACAAACAATACAGGTGTCCAGATCGACTCACACGGTTCATTAATTACGTTACGGCCAGATTGTTGGCAGTGATTTGTAATGAGGACATCTGGAGTTCTGATGAGAGAGGAGAGCGACCAACAACACACTCAACACAACAACAACAACATCAGTGTGAGTGATGGGAAACACGCAGCAGCAGCAGCAGCAGCAGCAGCAGCAGCAGCAGCACAAAGACGGAAAACAAAACAAAAAAACAAAAGAAAGTGGAGCTGCAGCCCCCACAACTAAAAAAGACGTTATGTTCCATCTTCTCCTGTCATTAGAAGGAGAGTGAAGTGTCGAACTGTTCATCCAGACGTTCAGTTCGCGCAGCGTGTCGGCCATCGTGAGCAGACCTTGAACGCCCGCGCTGAGCTGAAGGCTTGTTTAACCGAGAGAGAGAGAGAGAGTGTGTATGTGTGTGTGTGTGTGTTGTTTGCTCCTCATTATTGAACAGTGACACAAAGCTTTCACACACACACACACACACACACGCAGTACAGTATACATACAGTTCTCTGCTGCAGTGTTTAGGCCCTATGAGCAACTTGTCACACACACACACACACACACACACACACACACACACACACACCATCATCAGCTGTGTGAAGTCATGAGAACAAGCACCAGCTCTCGTTGGCATTAAGATGTGAATCTGTGCGACATGAGCCGAGTTGGGCCGGCGTCCTCCTTCCTCCAACCGACCGAAAAACTCGCGTACTCATCATTACAATATCAGCCCCGAGGTCTGCAGCGCTGAAACAACTGAGCCATTTAATGGTCTCTTCTGGGCATCTGAGGAGCCCATTCTGCTCCACGCAGAGAAGCAATCATCTGACTGATCAGCCTCCGGGAAACTGAGGCCTGAGACGCAGAGACGAGACTGAGAAACAGCAAATCTGATGCACGTGATGATGACGAGGAACGTGCGAGAACTCTGATCTGTATCACATCACACACTTATAATAGTAACATTTCTCTTTCAGTATCACTTTAGTGATTAAAGCAAATGTGTGATTCTGTATAGAAACTTTTCCGATCAGTTGTTGAAACACCAGCAGCTGTTCACAAGCATCAGACACACTGATGAAAAAACTACTGACAGTTTGTGGACACTTCAATAGACACGGTGCAAGTGCAACAAAACAAAACAAAACGAGCTACAACATCATCTCTACGGTGAAGTCAAAACTTATCACAGCTGATTTTAATCATTTTTTATCACCACAGGAACAAATGTTTTACATCTAACTTTTAGAGGTAAAATCAACCCAAACTTAACACTTCCAACATTATCATTTCCCATGAGATATCTGGTGATAGTGGAGTAATTTACCTTTTCTTGGGCCTTTTAGTCTCAGTCTGATTCACCTTTATCAACTTTATATGGTAATTTTGTTAATTTCCTAAGATGCATTTCAAGAAACTCCAGAGAATAAATGTGAACTTTAAAAAGGAAAAAGTTGGTGGTATTTAAGTTTAAGAGGCAGAGAAGTTTTTCTGAAACTGACCACAAATGTGACTTTCAGCTGTGACATTTGGAAACAACAATAAAAAATATGTTTCAACCACAAGGACGACCCCCCCACCCCCACCCTCTGTGATTGATGGTCTCAACTACCTGAAGCTGAAAATGTGAACGAGTAAAAAGCAGCTTTAAGTGACACTGACAATGCAATCCTCAGGTTGCCGGGTTACTCCGTCTGCTAAATCATGCATGACAGTGATGTTCAGCGAAGCGTGTGGAGAATACGACGCACGGCGGCAGATAACGCCGACACACCTGAGTGCTGACTCACCTTGTATCCTGGACCGAGCTGGTGAATCGCAAAGATCTGAGCCGGGTTGAGAGCTTCGCTGAAAACGTAGATGGCTCCTAACTGACCACAGAACACCCGGTTAGCGTCGGCCGTCTCTGATGAACCCAGGAAACACTTGTCATAGCTCTGGAAAATAAAAAAAGAAAAAAAATCAGCTCCGATATAAAACATTTCAAACTATCAGCACTTTTATTATCAGTGATTCATATTTATAATGACTCTTTTACCCTTTTATTATTGTTTCAGTCTTTCATCTACTCTCTGATCATCACTCGATAAAATATTTTAATTTTCAGTCTTTAGGACAAAACATCAACACATTTAACCTTTAGAATGTTTCAGTGAATTTATAGAGGATTCTGGAATGTTTTTGAATGTTTACAAAAACATTGTAGATCCTGAGTATTTGAGTATATTGTACTAAAGTTGTTATAATGAGTATATAAAGAATATAAATATATAATATAACAATATTTCGTTTTTATTTCTACATCACACACAATTTGACATTTAACCCTTCCCTTTCCATACACACCAGCATTTTAAAAAAATTCAAGGTCCAATGTTGCGTCCGAGTGTTAATGGTTAAATATTTGTTTTTGTTTCTCCTCCGATTCTTCCGGTTCAGTTCAGTGTGAATCACAAGATATTTTTCCCCCGGGTAGAGACGAACCAGTCGTCATGTTTTTGCAGCAATGTCAAAAAGGCCAAGCTGGAAGGAAATGTACTGAGGCTGCGCTGCAACTGAGGGGTCAGGCTACCTGTCCCCTGCTAAATGGAAAAGCGGGAAGTTGGAGTTTGGGCCAGCTGTGTTGGAGCCGAGCCCAAGGGCAACTCTGCCACAGCTGACGAACGCAGAGGTCAAACCTCGAATATTTGCCAGTGTCACGACAGGAGGGAAGTGTGAAGCTGCGGCAGCAGACTAATATTGGATCTGCAGCTGCTGCAGAAGCTTATTTAAAGCTAAAAACTTCTGTTAAGATCATATGATTCACTGAAAATAAAGATTTTTTTTATTTTACCCAGAAGAAGTTGAATCTGCACAATCGCCTCCGATATCGATCAAACTTAATTAGTTCATCACCTTCTGTTTGTCCGAGATGCTGCAGCTGTTTCACGTAAACATCGGTTCATATAGAAACACATTCCTCTGTCTCTATAAATAAAATATAAAGTCTTACATCGTTGGTGTTGACGTGCCACGCCATGTCGCCATAGGAGACCAGTTGACCGTTGACGTAGCAACGGATCTCAGAGTTTCTCCAGCGGTTGTAGATGTGGACGATGCTGATCATGTACCACTGAAAAACAAACAAATACACATTTTCAGTTAACATTACAGTAAATGACTGACAGACGTGTTTGTGATTGTTTTACTTCACTCTCTTTATGTTGGAACACCGCTGTGTTTTTAATTGGTTTTATTTTCTTTGTTGACTGTTTTTAAACCTTCCTCTAATGCGTCGTTTGTCTTTTATGAATACGTCTGAATTGCCTCCGGACTTAAAAGGTGCTGCCCTGCGTCGCCTGTTTTATCTACAACCACTTGATGTTTCTGTATAGTTTTTCTTTTACATTGACTCTGTTGGTGGCCACATTCATTGGTTATTGTTCACTATGAAAAAATAAAACACTGTGATGAAAACCTGTTGAGGCCTGTGGTGACAGAAATGTGCTGTTTGAAAATTTGCATTTGATGTTAAATAAACACAAACTATGTAACTGTAATTGCGCGATGACGCCTCCATCTATTTTCTACCACTTTATGCAATTTTGAGCAATCACTGCAACTTTTCTTCAATTTTTTGACAAATTATCTTCATCGTCACCATCGTTTCCCGGGAAATGTTAATCTCACTTCCTTGTTTCTTTCACAGGAAACATTTGAGATAAAAAAAGTCTCACATTTACCTTCAACATCACTAAGGACCAAGACAAACAGTATCCGGGCAGAGTTCACCACAGAGGAGGAAACTATTTTATATTGTTGTGGAGCAACAAGAGGAAGTCGTCTACTGAGAAACAACTTTGTCACCGAGAAACAGACGGAGAAAGTTAGAAACACAGGGAGGACGTCAGACCAGACACGTCACTGGTTTATACCTTCACTGTTGATTCATCGTTAAAGTAGAATTATAACGAGAAAAATCTCAACTTGATCCTGCAACTTTATTGCAACAAAACACCTAAAAACACCACAACTTTCATCACAGTTATTTAAAGAAAAACTGCAGCAAAATCACATAAATTATGCCTCAACAATCAGAAAAAAGGTCTGAAATGATGATCTGAACTGATTAATCAATCAATGTTTTTAGACTGTGGGAGGAAAATACAAACTCCAGACAGAAAGGACTGACTATGAGATCAAACCCTGAGTCTTCTTGCTGTGAGGCGACAGCTCTAACCACTGAACCACTGTGTTACTCCTCAATGATTCATTTAAGTTTTTTTCTTTTTAAATCAATTACTGTTTGTTCAGATCAAGTTTGCACTGAGACGGTTTCTTCTAATATTTCATGTCTGTGTGTCAGTTAACAATGTTTACATGATAAACTTATTCACTTGTTCACATTAACGCAACATTAACGCTGCACATGGAACGACTGAAAAACACACACACACGCACGCACGAGCACACACATTAACACGTGTTCGCTGTGAACAAAATGCCGCGAGACACGGTGACTTATAAATTGATCAAATGAAACCACTGGGAACTTTGTTAGGCAGTTCACAGATTCCACTGGGTCAGCAAATACTGCAGGAGGCCATCTCATCAACTGGATGTGTTTGTGTGTGCATGCAACGGTGTGTGTGTGTGTAGGACTGTAACAAAATGCTGACAGTGCTGTCAAGTGGCAGTGTTTAGGTCTTAATTGACAGACCTTATCTAGACTAACACTCAGTGAGTGCAACCAGAGATAGAAGTGGAACATAACAAGTGACGCAGGAAAAAACCAAACTGCACGAAACTAGAACATTATTCACTTATTTGGTTGCACATATATATGTGTGTGTGTGTGTGTGTGTGTGTGTGTGTGTTCTTACCTTGCGGGGTTGGAAGTCATATTTCACACAGTGTTGAAAACCTTTTCCTTTCGATTTCAACGACGTCACGATGAGACAGTTTCCCACAAAGTGAGCAGAGTAACCGATTCCTTTACTGGTGCGAAAACTGCAGGAGAATCACAGAGAGAAAGTTGTGTTTGTTTTAGTTTTGCTGTCAAGTTAAACATCTAAAGACAAACTAATTAAAGTTCTTGTTAATGAACGAGGCTATATTTAGGTCCCTGTGTGGATGAATGACTTGACATTTTTTAATTGGGAAGTCAAAGTAAAACATCTGAGGATGTTGTCTGGTTTGATTTGTCAGATTGGTTTTATTGTAGATAATATAATGTTATTGTTTCTACTGGTAAAAGGTCAAGTGAATCAAAAGAAGTCAGACATTTTATCAGTTCCTCCAGGATTTCAGACCTTTTTTCAGATTGCTGCAGCCTGATTTGTCTGACTTTTCTAAAACAAATTGCAATGAAACTTGCAGTGTTTAAAGCCGTTTTGTTAATAATAAAAGTCAAAAACACAAAAAATCTGAATGTTGACATGAGTTGTTGCCATGACGCCGCGTAGGTGGCGTCTCAGCATCTCATTTTTCTTACTTTATTCCTATTTTTCCCTAAGCTTTTCAACATTTTAACTAAAACGTTCCTCCTTTTTTATCAGGGAGGCTTTTTTCATGTTTTTTTCCCTTTTCTTTTCTTTTATCGTGTTTTATTTTTTTGCCTGTTTTTGTTTTTGTTTTTGACAACCAGAGTCGTTAGCCTGTTGTTACACCAGTGATCTGACGACACTGAGCTGCTCAAAGATACGACCCGACAAGAGACCCCAGATCCTGATGGAGATAAGGTGGATGAAGAGCAGCAGTTAATCGTCTGTAACTATGGTGAATGTACGATCTGTCCCCATAAGATGAAGAAGTGACGCTCTGACCAGCTACAGAGCAGCATCATGTGTCTCACTGAGACCAGTCAGAGGACAGGGAGGTAACGAGACGACCAGAGGATGGTGATGTTTATGAAGGAGAGATGCAGTAACCTGAAGCACATCAGTGTTACTGAGCAGCTGCTCTGGTCATTGAGCTGTTTGTTGTCAGCGTTAGGTCGAACTACATCAGAGCAGTTCTCTTAAGTCATGGTGATAACTCGCTGATAACGACCGACGCTACAGCTACTGTGACTCTGATCCACCCTTGTTTTATTTTTTCTGTTAATCTATTCTCATGGTTTTTATGCTGTCAAATAGATGAATTTCCCCTTGTGGGACAAATAAAATATATAAAATATAATTGAATAAAACAAAAATACCTAAAAACACCACAACTGTCATCACAAAAGGGAACAAAATTAATAACTATTATTCTGCGCAGGATTCGTTGAATTTGGATTAATAGTTGCAGTCGCAACATCGTGAAATCCTGGAGGATCTGATTCATCTTTTCATCAAAACACAAAAAAAGGACACTTTTTGTCACAAACGTCAGGATCTTAAAGCGCCGTCTTTGCAGCAGCACCAGGGGTCCGTGAGAAACATTTCTAATCCCCTTCCCTACGTTTTATTTTTCTTCCTCCTTAACGTTTTTTTTTTTTTCTGGAAAAACCTGGTCTCACCGCTAAGCTACTTCATGAAACAAGACACACTTCAGATCTAAAATCAGCCCACACGAAATCACACACACACACACGAGAGAGAGAGAGAGAGAGAGAGAGCAGATAGAAACGGCTTTAAAGTGAATCTCTGATACATGTAAGATGTTCACGTGTGTGTGTGTGTGAGAGAGTGTGTGTTATCATGGCCCTGGTGCAGCGGTGGAGGCCACTATCAGACAGGCAGCTGGAGTAACAGCTGCATCTGGGGGAGGATGATAAGACCTGGGCCAGAGGAGACAAGGACGCCCTCCCCTCGCTGCTCACTTACCATGACAACCTGACAAATGGTTACTAAGGAAACAGGATTACATCCCAACACTTTTCATGATTACAGCTCAGGAAATATGCATGTATGACATCCTTCCTGTAGATGAGCAGCTCTGTGATTCTGTAGTGAAAATATTCTGTGGGTAATAATGAATCAGTTGGAGTCGGCGAGGTGATGGGAAGACGCCGCCGGTTAGAGCCACAGAATGAAGAGGTGTCGAGAAAGAAGCTGAGCGGCGGAGTAAAGGAGTTCAATTAAATAAAAGGTCAAAGCTAATGAAGCTTCATATTAGCTAACGGCTTGCACTTACAGAGCTAACACTGAGGCCAGAGAGGTCCGGAGCTGTACGACGAGCAGAGCGGCTCAATCTTCAACAACTCGACTGACATTTAACGTCATCATCTCATTCATTATCAGTTCATCTATTAACGATCTGTACATGTCATTCAGCCTGATGGGTTAAATGTTTATCATCTGATTGACTCATTAAATTTGTTTAGGAAGAATTATCTTATTTTTCTAATAATATATATTTAACTCCTGAGGTAAAAAAAAACCTTTGAATTATGGTTTTGCTGAAACTAATAGGCAATTAAAAGTGAAATACATGTGGTTATAATTGTAAGGATTTGCTAAGGACTGTTTAATTTCTTGATCAGCAGGTTTTTAAGACACAGTCGAGAAGAAGCGTCTCTGTTATTTGGAGATGATGTCGTCCTGTCGGCTCCGTCGCTCCGTCACCTCCAGCTCAAACTGAGGACGTTTGCAACCGAGTGTAAAGAAGCTGCGATTAAATTCAACTCATCCAAGTCGGAGGTCTTGGTTTTCTGCCCATAATGGCCGTATGTGTTGCTGCTCCAGGGTCGTGTTTAAAAGATGAACACAACCCACATGGATTCGTGCAACGTCAGCAGTTAGATGTCGTACTGGACATTTATGATCAATCCTCAGCTCCAACATCCAGAAGGAGCCTGAGAGGTTATGCATCTCATCCACTCTCCATCACCAGGTGAAAGTTTGGTCCAGATGTGTTTTCATTCCCTCTACTGTCCAGTGGTGACAGATAATGTTTAATAGAGCTGAGCAGAGAGTTGCAGCGTGTTAAGTGTCTCTCATACTGCAATTAAATGCAACACACACTCGTCCAACCTGCATCACTGACGTTCATTTCTTCTTCTAGTTTTATCTTTTTTATCTCGACACATCACCATGTCAGAAATAGACAGATCGGAGCATTTAGAAATATTCTTGACAGCGGTGACATGTAGGGACTTATACTCACCAGTAGAGATACGGTTTGTCTTTATCCACGTTGATGTTGTTGAGTGGATCTTGTCTGAACCAGGTGTTGATGGTGAATCCATTCTGATAAGGCCATTTGGCAATTGGTGGCAAAGCTATCGCCTGAGGGGAGGATACACACATGATCAGGATGGCTCTTATTAATCAGCTTCAATAGTTTGTCATTATTCCTCCTTAAAACGCTAATCGAGATGTGCTGATTGTAAACAAGAAGTCCTTGAAGGAGTCTGCAGGAAAGTTTTATACTAAAGCTGTTTTTTTTTGTGTGTGTCTTTGGTCTCACCGCTGCACTGCGTCCTGGAAAGTTGAAGAAGGTGTCAGGACCGTGTCTCTGAGGCATCTGGTTCAACACCGAGAGGAGTTTGATCGCGTGTCTCGGCTGCAGGAAAAGAAAAGAAAGACAAGGAGAAAGGAAAGAAAAGGAGAGAAGGAAGTGAGGACAGAGAGGAAAAGAAAGTGATGCCATTATTATGTGATAGATGCCACATATCAGAGGCACAGGAGAGAGAATCGGTAAAAAAAAAAAAAAACATGGTGTGACATCACATCTCTACCATGACCCCGCTGGGTCGATAACTCTTCAATCACCTCCACCCTCCCCCGACAACACCTCATCAATACCATGGCAACCCTTAATCGATCTGTCTCTGGAGAGTCCTGCTGGGGGAGGAGAGATTGGGGAAGACAGGGAAATAGAGGCGAGGTGCACGAGGTGGTGATAATTATTGGACAGAGAAGGTACGAAGAGACGGCTGAAGGAATGGATGATGATCACGCTGTGGACCACTGATCACTGACCAGGGGATTGTTGATGGCACTTGTCCTGGAGCCCGACTACAGGAGAGATTGACGAGAATGAACGAGGGGATATTGACTTCGCGGCTGCAGAGGAATCACACGAACGTACAGTGAACGGAGACGACGGAGGACGAAGGTTTAGCCTCGTAAAACCCATCGGTGCCGGTTTAAAACCAGACGGAGACAGGAAGCTCAGCTAATCAGCAAAACACACAACGACAACAACTCAGAGAAGGATTTGTTCTAATGAGTCTCAACTCCTGAATTAATCTCTTTAACTGGAACTTAAAGTAAAACTGGCACCGGAGTCAGTCAGTGATGGTAATAATAAAAATAATAAAATAAATAAATAACCCAATAAATAAAAATAAAAAAATAAAATAAAATAAATAAAAATAAAATAATAAATATATAAATAACCAAATAATAAAAATAATAATAAAAAATAAATAAATAACCAAATAATAAAAACAATAATAAATTATACTTAATAATAATAATAATAACAATAATAATAATAATAATAATTCAGCACTTTCCAAACAAAAGACATAAAATGTTTCACATAAAAGTAGAAACTATTAAAAATGTCAGCACTACTGTAAGATTTAATCAAGCGCATAAAAATATATTAAATTAGCTCAAATAAAATCGACTGAATTAAATTCAATAAATAAATGAAACTACAACAAAAATAATCAGATGAAATATTAAGAAGTTAAAAAACCTTTTCTGGATCATTACGTTTTTAGATTTAACAACGACCTTAAAGACTTTTTTTTTTCTAATTACCTGCAAAGTCACTGTGTCCTTCACCATGTGACAACAATCACAAACAAATAAATAATCTATAAATAACAACAGCACACAACAAGCAGCGTTTCTGGGTCGTTTGCAGCTACAGACGACTGGAAAAGTCTGATACAGAAGAAGCAGAAAAAAATGAGCCCTTGAGATTCGGCATTTACCCGAGTGAAACCGCTCGGAGCTGAGAACAGAAGATTGGTGGTTAGATGCATATGGAGCGTGAGTATCTGGCAGCATGTGGCTGAAAAAATGTCAAACATCTCGGTGAGAGAAAAGCGACTGTGAACGTTTCACCTTCACGGCTGATTAGACTGTTACTTATTACTCCAACTAAAGTAACAAACCTCTTCTGTATTAATAAGGTCAAATACAGGACACACACAGATCAATTCACACACACAGATACACAAACATCCTCTGTTATTCTAGTCGATTAACAACAGATCTGTTCAATTACAACCAGGATAATGACACACACAAACATAATTAATCTGCTGTCAAATAAATTCAGCTTCTACAACTATTATCAGCAGAAACACTAAAATATCTGATGTTTTAGCAACAAAATACAATAAATTTTAAAGACACAATAATGACAAATAATGAGATTCAACTGCTACTGAATCAGTCATGATTACAGCTGATATCTGCTGATATAAAATGACTGGTTACTCTGTTCAGGATGTTGATGTTGTTGTTGTTTTTTTAACTCACCCAGATGCCGTTGTCGCCTCTCAACATACTGAAGAGCAGCTTCAGCTCCTTGACTGTGATGCTGTAACTGGCCATGACTCCTAACATGTCCACCAGAAGGTCTGAGAAGACACACACACACACACACACACACACACACACACACACACACACACACACAGGCACAACGTGAGTGTAAAGCGGCAGAAACAACACACACACAAACACACACTCTCTAGTGACACACTGTCAGTGTTGAACAGTCAATTTTTCAGCGCAGTCAAAAGTCGAAAATGCAAGTGTCCATCCACAGATCCTTGAATCTGGAGCTGAGTTGATGTTTACAGTCAACTTAGAAAAGTAAACGTGTACATAAAGTATATATTGATCTTAATACGTCAGGTAAAACGTGACATGTAGTTGAGATTATAAATGAAAAATAAAAAATAATCCAGCTTCTGGCTCCTTAAGAGTCCAAAAACACGTAAATCTAAACCAGGTAAAGTCCAGGGCTGGTGACTTCCCCGTCTTTATGCTAAGCTATAAGCTAAGCTAATCGCCTGGAGGATCCAGCTTAAACAAAACTAAAAAAAAGTGGATAATTGTATTTCTAAATGTCAAACTATTTCTTTAATATATTCAGATTTGGATAAGCTGTAGCAGTGTTATAACAACCTGTCAACAACTGCACTGTGGCTGCAAATGAGCTCTTGTTTAATGACTACATGTCATAAAGTTGATGAAAACAAGGCTTCATAAAATTTAAGCAGATAATTAAAGAGTGCGTTTCTGTGTTAAAAGACATTTGTTTTGTCAAAATGACCTTCAGTTCGTCAGTGACTTTCACTTTACACAGTCGGCAGCTGCAATCTGCTTACAAAGGTTCCTCTTTCCTGTTAGTCCTGCTAGATATGAAAAGAATAGAGTCTTCCCACAATATTTAATTAGCCAGAGCTCAGTGATAGGGAATAAAGCAGGAGGCTAGCTCACCAAGGTGCTTGGTATGAGAGGAAACACACAACGTCCCAGATTTAAAACCCCTAAACTCTGTTGTTGATACCATCAATCCATGTAGGTCATTTTAAATAGTTTTAGAAAAGTCTTAGGATCATGGCTGAGAAAGGAAGTGGAGGTGAATTGACATTAAACTGATTTAAGCAGTTTATATTATCTGCTGTGGTGAGCAGTAATAAGTCATTTAAGTTATAAAACACATTATCATAGAGTTAGGACGGAGAGGACACGTGCTCCGAGGCGTCGTTAAGGGGAAGTCAAGGCCGAAACGATCACGTAAGGACACGACTGTGTACGTGGTTCATACAAAACGCAGCACACACAGAAACACAGTGAGGTCACTGCTCTGCTTCTGCTGCACCAGCGACTCGTTATCGATGTCTGACTGCAGCGAAAACGCTCGCGCACACGTGCAACATTTTCATTATGAAGAGACGAGTGAAAACACGTCTTAAAATGATGCTTTTTAACGTTGCTCACATTCACATGAGTATTCACATTCACGAATGCTCTGAAGAAAACAACATCTTCTTGGCATCAGTAAAGTTCAATGTCACAAATGTTGTCATCCATCTAAAATATGGCCCTCAGCACAAAGCTTCCTTCAACATTTTGTACCTAAGTTTGGCCCCAAACGTGACATGTAGCTTCTTTTCTTTCCTTTTGTTTTTCCACCTACACACAGCCCACTCCTGAACCCACCAGTTTATGCTCTTTGTGCGATGGTGAAATGATTGAAGACAGTTACTCCAGGATTTCATGTTTTTTTTTTTTGACAATGTTGCAGCCTAATTTGCCTGATTTCACAGCAGCTTTTCAAAAACAATTACAATGAAATTTGGAACATTTTTAGTCGTTTTTGTTGCGATAAAGTTGCAGGAGAAAGTAAAAAAAAATCACAGCAACTTCTTCCCTTCAAAAAGGGAAGAAAAAAATCGCAACTTTGACAAGACGCCTAAAAACACCACAACTTTTACAAACTTTTTACAACAATATAAAATAGTTTCCTCCTCTGTGGTGAACTCTGCCCGGATACTGTTCCTCTTGGTCTTTAGCAGTGATGTTGAAGTTAAATGTGAGACTTTTTTATCTCACGTTTCCTACGTCTTCTAAAAAAATTAATGAAGTGTTGCAAGGTCACAGAATTTGTGAGGATTAGTTCATTAACGTGTTAATAGTTGTGATCACAACATCATGAAATCCTGGAGAATCTGCAAAGCTGAACATGATTAAATGAGCCAAATTAAACATGAAGTGAGTTTTTATGTTTTTTCTTCTGACCCATATTCCCACTGCAGTAAAACTCATATCTCTCAACATGTTGCTGGTCTTCTTAGTGTTTTAACTATGTTTATAAAATGCAGCGTTCTTCCTCCGTCCGTCTCTTCGCTCACCTGCGATCATGTCGTCCACGGTGCTCATCTTGAGCAGCACCTGCTGGATGAGGCCGACCTCCGTGCTCGTCTGCAGGTTGCGCACGCTCTTGCGGAGGATGGCGGTGAACATGCTCCAGATCTCAGCCTGGCACGTCACCTCGCAGTGGGACAACAGCTCAACCATGCAGCCGATGCTCTCCGCTTCCTGGATGATGAAGTTCATCTCCAGGTCAAACTCACCGCCCACCAGCTGGAGCAAAGAGAGGGATGAAGAGGAGGGGAGGAAGGACATGGTTTAGGACGTAAATAGGCAAAGTATTAGGTTGGGGGAGAGGGTGGGGGTGGTGAAAAAAAAGGGGGTGAGATGGGAGAAGAGAGATGGGAGGAGAGAGAGAACAAAAAGAGAGAATGATTTAGTGAAGCATTTAACCTTTTGTCTGTAGGAGAGGTAAGTCTGGCGTCTGATGGATGCTGATTGTGGTTAGGAAAGCATTTCCTCTGCCGGAGGCCACACATACTGCAACAAATAAACGTCCTTCATCTGCGCACACACACACACTAACACACAAGCTAACACACACACTAACACACACCATCTCCTCTCCCGTTCGCTCTCTAATGTGAGGAGTGCAGCACTCTCCTCTGTGAACTACAATCACTCTCCAAATACAGTAGGTGTAAAAATGCCTCATCCCTCCCTCAAAATGCACAAATAACCACACACATACACACACACACACACACACACACACACACACACACACACACACATTCACTCATTAATACACCTTTCAGTCTGTGTCATTTCAGATTAGTCAGAAGATGCTGCACAGTCGAGTGCAAATGTTCTCATCTCTTTAACGGCTGATACACCATAATTGCCAAGTCCAACATTCACATCACTGCACCTCACACACTCACTCATCTCACACACACACTCACACAAACACACACACACACACACACACACACACACAAACACACACACACTCACACACTCTGCAGGAGATGGTGGCCATAACTACCAACAAGCCTCAGTAAAAAAAAAAAAAAAAAAAAAACATGCAGTTGGTTCCAAGGAGCGAGCAGAAGAAAAATTACGAGCAGAAATAAAAATAAATAAATAAAAAACATGGGACAGGATCTTCTGCGTCTGCGTGACGGTGATGATGATCTGAGCACGAGCAGAGGGAGGGAAACTAACGGACAAATGAAGGACAGTCGATGTGGTTCACAATAAAAAATGACAAGGAGAAAGAAGCGATTTGCAGTCTGAAGAGAACGAGAGAACGAGGTGTCGACGGGGTGGAGGTCAGATGTCTGGACTGTCAATGTCCTCTTTAATAAAAGGTTTCTTCTTTTTTCAAAAACCCATTCATAAAAACCTTTAAAGAAGAGAATGTGTGGGCATGTTAACTGATACAAAAGACGTTTATGTGTGATTGTAATGTAATTTATAACATAACATAACATAACATAACATAACATAACATAATATATATATATAACACCATCTGAGAAGTGAGATGTGGTGAAGGTGAATAAGATTGTGTTAAATTCATGATAATTCATAATTCAGTCATGTTTTACATTATGAGTCAAACCTCCAACATATATTTGATATCATCTAATTCATTGTAAATCCTTAAAAATTTGATGAAACTCACACATCATTTGTAATAATTGAAAAGTTTAATTCATAAGAAATTAAACGCACCTAAGACTTTTGCTCTCAGTCTGATATTTTAGCATAAATATAAAAAAAGCATTAGTATTTGTGAATATAAGACATTTGTGATTCAGTTCACTAAATCTGTCCCACTTGTGCCGTTGTTAGTTTGAATATTTACTCATTATCCTGCAGTCGTCACTTGACGCTTTTCCACTGCACCTATTTTTATGTGCATTTTCAATTTGTGCCTTAAAAAATGGAAGAGGAAACGACGAGAAAATGCAAATATTGCAAAAGAAATAAAAAAATAATTTTAAAAAAGGTTTTACGCTTGGCTGAAGCTGACGTGTCCATAAAAATAAAAAAGTCAATATGAGCTGGTGGATGCAGCGTGAGACTTACATGTGATGATTTAAAGCTGAAGTGAAGGATGATGAAACTGTGACTTTGCTTAAATTTATTCATGAAACATTAAACGTTTGACTGATGCTGCTTTAACTTCGTCGTCTCCTTTTGCTTCGGTTCTTTGGCATCTAAGCTGCAGGTCTGAGAAGTCATGAGAGTTTTGGACAAAAACGAATGTTAATCTTATTGTTTCCTGGAAATTCAGTCACAGTTTAGATTAAAATCTGGCTGCAGACTCACTTTAATGAAACTTGAGCCCAAACCTCAAACACAAAGAAGACTGAGGTGATTCAGCTTCATATGGTGAAACATTAGCTGCAGTAATAATCTTTATCAGCATCTGGTCCATCGACAGTTTTGCTCTGAGCCTCTGAGACGTCGAGCTTCATCTCTTTTCTTCCTGTTTCTTTCATGAATGTCACCTTGCTGTTGATCAGTTGTCAGTAAAACATCTGCATGTTCTTCTGCCCGTTTCCCTTTTCCCTCCCACTCATCAGACCAACTAACTGTCTCTCATTTTTCTCTCTCTCTCGCTCTCAGTGAACTGAATTGATCCAGTGCACTCTGCGAATGCATTAGCACAGATTAGAGAGGACCCCTGAACGAAGCACGCAACGAAAGGAGGAAGAATTAATTCATCCTACATCGAATTTTTCTCTTCTCCTCTGAGGTTCCCAATTACAGAGCTCGCTTGGGACCACCGGCGCTGCATCCAGAACGTCTATACGAGCCGCAACTAGTGTGAAGATGCTCGATATTACAGAAGCTTATGGACTGACTGCGTAGATGAGTCTTTGTAGAAATTTGCTCGCAGCTACGCAACGAGCTGAACAGAGAAAGGCACATATCCCTGGGGCATACCTACACGTGTTCACCACAAGCGTAATCTCTCTGTGCTTACACTTCCCACCCATGTACAGAACATCACAGCAAGATGAGAGGGGTGATGCAAACGAGGGCAACAAACTGAGTCTTGTGACCAACGATACGAAGGAAAAAAAATGAGGGCGAATGCAGGAAACGAGAGAGAGAGAGAGAGAGAGAGAGAGAGAGAGAGAGAGAGAGAGAGAGAGAGAGAGAGAGGCACCCAGACAATTATTATCTCTCCTCCACCAGAAGCAGCATCTGGAAAAGACAGTGAAAACCTGCGCGACTCTGCCAAGAGCTGCCTGGACCCACAACCACAACGTCATCATCACAATACAAACACTCAGATCAAATATACGTTTGCTGTTTAATGTTGCTTCCATAAAAATGATAAATGCTTCCTCGCCCCTATTTGCTTGAGTAGAGTTTTTAATTGGATGTGTAAATAAACGTGCTGCATAAATAGCAATAAGGTTGATCACGAACAGCCTGACACACTTGAGCGCACTCGAGCATCATCGTCATCGATGCACACGCACATGGACAAAAGATAACTAATTAGTTTTGTGAGGGAACATGATTCTTTCTGCATAAACGCTCGTAACCTCCGATCTCTCTTTTCTCCCCCGCGCTGTGTGTCCGCGACATCAGCCTTCTGGGAAAGAGCTCACAAAGGGACATGTAATCACATCAGTGAGCACGCACAAGAGGTCTTTACTGCCCCAACAAGTTCCCCTGGTGGTTAAAGGACAGGCGCATATATAAACAGGGACCCTCATTATGCGGCACGCCTCGGGATAAAGGGGCTTGGCAGTGCCACCACGTCTGCTCCGAGCGCAGAACCTTCGCGTCTTCTTGGCAACCGGTTGAAGACGTTTGTTTTGGCAGCATTATGACAATTATTGCTCCCAGAGTGTGTGCAGCTCATGTCTGCATGTTCCATTCACAAAAAAAAAGTAGCAGCAGCAGCAGCAGCTCAGTCAAACTGTCTGACTTCAACCTGTTGCTAAGGAAGTGACAAACTCTTCCTCCTCCATCGATGTGGCAGGAGGTTTTATGAACATTTGACAGGTTAACACCTGAGGATTGACGGCGTTTGCACTTTTGCATACGAATGTGAGTCTGCATATTCTTCACCTGCTGCATATATATTGGGAAACAGACACTTTGCACAATACAGAAATATGATATTCTCTTCATTTCTTGATTCACTGAGTGTGTTGTGTTTAACCTTGACACACACTAACAGTCTGGGTTTGTTTCACACTCATGACTAATCACTTCATGTTGTGCAGTATTTATGGTTGATGAGTAAAGTCTGTCTTTGTGTCAAGTATTTGTTTCTTATGTGTTACCTTTTCCTCTCCGTTTCCACATTTCTAATTCCTTCCTGACCAGTTTTCCTGGCAGCTCAGCTTGGCATCGGTCTGGATGATGTGTAAGGGGAGAGGTGGGAGTTTTGAGGAGGACAAAGGGTCAGTGCCAGGACCGTCTTCACACCACAAAGAGCTTATGTGAGCAGGAACCTTGACCAGCCAAAACCAGCTCTCATAAGGCTGAAAAACAAACAGTCCTTGTGTCTATCTGACCCTTTCTCACCAGACTCACTGCTTAGAAAGAGATCCGAGTTAATCCAAGGGCCATTTGAGTGAAGTCTCACTAGAAAAAGCATACATGTCCCTAAAAGTGATACTGTTATAACAGTGATAAATGTGAGAGCTTTGGAGACAGAATAAACATGTTATGAACATGTTTTTGGAGTCATGTGTGTGTCCACTTTGATAAAAGTCCAATATTCATTCATCTTTTAGCTCTTTGGTCTCCACCACTTTCTAAGAGAAATATCTGTCTCCTCAGCTGCCACAAGCTTCACTATCTTCACTGAGATGGTCACTAATTGTTACATCTTAAGGTCTATGACACTGGGAGATAAAGTTTCATGTCCAACTTGTCAAAAAGCTCCATAAAGTCTTAACAAGAGGACAGTGCTGGTTTGTCTGACGTTGCCTGTCACACTGATCACACTGTTCGTTCGAACAAATGACCGGTTTTGTCTTTTTTTTTTTCCTGGAGGAAATAATTCCTCTGATCCCATGTGGCTGAAAAAGTAGAGCAACTCACTGGGACTGTCAGAGACAAACCTCCCATCCTCTTGAGTCCAACTTTACTAAAAATAAAACATGGACCGACCAACGAACGTTCGCCACTACTAGTGTTTATTTGTGCTCAGCAGGTAACATGTGAAGTTACATAAAAATTTTAAAGACTCAAATGGATTTTAAAAGCTACTCTCTCTCTTTCAGGTGTTGCATAATCCAGCGTGACAATCCTGACCCATCTGAGAGGCTAAAAGACTGAAACATGAATAAAACAAGTGGCAAAATATTGTATGAAAATGGTGTGAGCCTTTTTTTTCCACGGCAGATGTTTTGACTTGTGTGTAAAAGCGCAGGTGAAACAATGGCTCTGTTGTACCGCGCGGGCGTGACATTGAGCAAACATGCAACAACCACGACTCCAACACTGAAATTTACACCTACGCTTTTACTGCTTTTACCACAATGATGTCACTTATTTCTCACCACAATCTGTTAATGTGTTTAGCTTGACTTTCCTGAGTTTCTTCTGAAAGGCGGGACATTAATTAGAATTATTATTATTTAATTGAAAACGATCTCTCACAGACCCACCACAGCCCATTATGTGGAGCTGTGATGGCACATCAAACGAGCCATTACACCGGTTGATTACTGTGACTGCTGAATATTAGATGACTATCAAGGCCGAAGCCGGCCAAAGAGGCACCTGTTGCTCATTACGGCTGTCAGAGATGACAGGTCAGAGAGGCGAGTGGACGGTCAATAGCTGCCTCCTCTTGCTTCTGCACATTCAATTGAGCCTTTGGTGCAAACATCATCAATATGCAACTTCAAAGCCTCTGGGAGTGAGCTGGAGAGGTGCAGGTTTGTGTGTGTGTTTGTTCGCTCGGTCCACGTGTGTGTATTTGTGTGTGTTTGTGTGGCTCATTACTCATTTGTGTCCCCTGAGTGAGCGGCGGCCATTCAGTCCCTTTGTGTGCAGAGTGAGAGAGGAGACGAGAGGCCCATCTAGACATGAGATCACAGATTATACACTTAACGCTTCGCCAAGAGGGCTCGACGGAGCGCAGGAGAGCAAAATTGAAGGAGAGTGTGTGTGTGGGGGGGGAAAAAAGGGAAATCACAGAGGGAGACAAAAGACAGAAAAATAAACAGATAAACAGAGTGAGAGAGTGAATGGTTTGAACTGCAGGAGGAGTCAGATTGGACCGAACAGAAAGCGCATACGTTTGTAAGTGTGAATGGAAGAGATGGAGCGAGGTAGAAAATGATGAGTGAGACCGCGACTGAATGTGATTGTGCTTTTCTTATCAGGACGACAGAGGGATTTTATTGCCTGCAGCTTTTAGAGCTCTAATGATGACCGTAGCAAATCTTTAATAAGATATGGATTACATCGGGGGCTAAACTGGCCACAAAACACTCAATAATCCACATTCTGTTTGCTGAATGATCTCATTTTTGATAAACAGTGATGATAAGAACAATAATTAATTTCATCACGAGTTCTAATTCATATTCAGGATAAGTGTCGTGTAACCTTGGTTTTAAAAAAGGGTTAATGTTGAGGATCTAAACGGGTTCACAGGTTTTACGTGACGTGATTAGTTGAGCTGCTGATTAATCAACAAAAATGTAATTAATCAAGGTTTCAGTGATTTATCACAGAAAAGTGAAAAACAAGTGGTGAATCCAGCTACTTAACGTGACAATTTTACTGCTTCTCATTTCGTTGCATCATATTAATCTGAATATGTTTTGGTTTTTGTTCTGTTATTCAGACAAACAAGTATTTTAAATATGTCTTTATGAGTTTATATCTTCTTAAATGTGACGATTTATGTTTTTATATTCTGGTCAGATTTAAAACGAAATGTTAGTTTGATGAAAAAAGAAGAGTTGTGGTGGAAAAGGGCAGAGTACGAGTCTCTGTCTGTCGCTTTGTGAGTTTAATCAACATGACATGTTGACTGACTTTAGCCTGCAGTCACACACACACACACACACACACACACACACACACACACACACACACACACACACACACAGGAGGAGGGGGGGTTTGGACTGCATTTCCCATGGGTCTTTGTACCAATGTCTGCACAGATGGCAGACGGGACAAGATGGGACGAGCCCCCACTCGAAACAATATTCAGAGCAACAATATCACAATCACACAGTCCACTAGTCTGCACACGCGCACACACACACACACACACACACACACACACACACACACACACAGACACACACAGACACACACACGCACACACACACACAGGCGCGCACACACACACACGTCAGCAAAATTGGACATCATCATCCTTGAGTGTATGGAATATCTAATATCTCGCTGTTATGCATGAAATTAAAGGCTTTTCCTTTAGATTTCAAAGGAAATGAAGCACAATGCAGAATTCACAGCAGGGCAGTTTAAAGAAAGATGCAGAGAAAAACAAGATTTCAATGCACACACACATCAGAAACTGCAAAAAAAAAGAGAAAGAAAGGAAAAATATAGCAGTGATTACATAAATCCACACAAGGGGATAAAGGTTTGGTTTTGGCCAGAACCAGCGAGGAAGGTTTGTGTGTGTCTGTGTGTGGAAGTGTGCACCAATAACATGAAACAAAATGTCTAAAATGTCAGAACTTCACAAGGAATGTTTGATGTGTAGTGAACATGCTTCGTATCACTGTAAAAATAGCAACAGGACGAAGAGCTGCTGCTCGAAAACGTGGAGTTTTATACACAAACACGTTCTGCGTGTTAGGATCCGTGACGGACAGGAGACGAGTCAATTACAGTAAATTATAAATATGGTTTATAAATAAAAACATTCAAATGTCTATTTTGTATTCTATAAAGTCAGGAGAGAGTGAAGTCTCCTCCAGACTTGCAGGACGTCTGATGTTGAACACGAGCAGCAGCTTATTCATGACACACGACACAAACAGTATCAAACCTGTAGAGAGAAAACTGTCACACATCTAAGATCCAACGTCTCCAGATGACAGGAGCGAAGCTGACAGGTCAGTATAGCACCTCGTTCAATTCAAACAAAGCAATAAAACACACGCTGCGTTTTCTTAGCAGGAGAGTTCAGATTGTGGTTCATTAGAGGCCGATGTGTCGACCGCACGCTGCAGATCTACGTTCTCACCACAGAGCGACTCAGAAAATAACACTGGTGATAACATGTTTTGCATTAATACAAAACAGAAGAAACCTACATGATGTGTTATAAATACATTTTACGTATGAGCTTTAATGCTGTTGGTGAAAAATGAGCTGCTGTGTTGTTGAGTTTACAAAAAAAATGAATGTCTGCATAAACTGTGTAGCCTATAGGCAACAGAGGTTTGTTTTCAATCAGCTCGTGTGATTCCTCGTCAAGGACGCCGCCACGCTTGGAAGGTGAAAAATTTCCAATAAACAAACCTTTACCTTCAATTTAAGAATAACACAAAAAGCAAGCGCCCTACAGCTCCATTAGATACAAAACACAGACGTTTGCAAGTTGTCGGTGCCAAGAGCTGCACTCTGGGCACATCTTCCACAAAAATAACCACGAACATGCGTCTGTACATACATCAAAGAAAAAGCATCACTTTGTATTGGTTTGTCAGTTTTTTTTCTTTAATTAACATTGTCAGAAACCAAAGAGTGAGCGCTGGATAAAAGGTGGGAGAGAAGGTGAGATAAGGTAGAGAAACCTGCTGAGATCAGGTTTTTTTTTTATTTTAAAAAGAGACTCTAAAAGAAACCACCTCCAGCATCTGACTCAGACTTTTCCAAATGTAACCAGACCGTAGACACAGCCATCAAACGTCAAAAGGTTTTTAAACAACTCTTTTACAAAAAAGTCAAATCTCACATGAACGCTCAGTCAGTTCGTCACTAACACATTCACACTTTCTCACAATGAAGGCAGCAGATTCACGTGAATAACAGAAAGAAGAAAAGATCAGCAGCGATAAAATGAATCATCCCAAAATAATCCAGTAATACTGACGCATCGTTTCAAAGAAAAAAAAAAAAAAAAAAGAAGAAACAGTAATAACGTGAATGTTTCTCTTTTCAGCACAACGGTCGGCTCCTGTTCACAGACACACAACAAAGGTTTTAACATTAATCAACAAACATCCGAGAAGAAGATCAAATTAAAAACAGTGAGTTTTACAGTGTTTACAGTGACACAGCAGCACAAGATGGATATTCACAGAAAGAATCCAGGTCAGACACACACACACACACACACGTACATACACACTGCAGCCAAATGATCACAACTCTGACTTCATCCGACTGCAGTTTAAAATGTCTGCCACCTGATTGGCCAAAGAGGCTTAGTAACGGATCTAGCAGTATAAGCCTCGTCACATGCTATTGGGCAACAAACAAAAACAAGATTTTTTTTCCTGCTTTTGTTTTATTACAGATCACGATGCAATACTCACCAGGTAAACAAACAGAGAGAAACAGCTGCTTTATTAAAGGTTTGCCTTTTGGCTAAAGGTTTTTTTTTTTTACTTCAACCAAGAAGTGAAACAGAAACTTCCTGGGTAGTTTGGTGGATGTTGTCGATCTCTATTTGGATTTTCTGCCATTAAAAGCTGTTAAACACCAAGTTTCTGACCACAACCATGAGGAGTCTAAGTCTTAAGTTCTACGTATGGTTCCTACAAAAAAATGTAATTCAGCAGCAGAAAGTATACGCTTGACACTAACAATGTTGGAGAATTGCTTAGAATCTGCCTCCAAGCTATAATAATAATAATCCACTGCACTTTCTCATGAATAAATTTACATCCGTCTTCATACAACACAACTGAGAGTTATCCCCAAAAAAGACGAGAATAGAGAGGAATAAACTGAGCTAAAAGAAAAAATGAAAGATTTAAAGCACAGACTCAGATCTTGGATTGAGTTAGCATTAGCGGTGTTAGCGGTGTTAGCGGCGTTAGCCATTGTAGCTGATCTGACGACATAAACAGTAAAACCTGCAGAAATTTCAGCAACTGATCAAAGAGAAATCTTCTTCCAAAACTGACAGGATTGTTAATCTTATAACTTCTGGAAAGTACAGTACACCTGCAGAAGATATCGACAAAATGAAAAAAAGGCTTTGACTCTGAAACTGAATGTAGGAATCGTTGAATGGGAACAGATCTATTGTCCACTTTGGGTCGATCCAACAAGTTTAGAAGAAATGTGAAGCGCTGCAGTGGCTTCCAGCAGGCTTTACCACACCAGTAACTGTTAAGACCTCAGGAATTATGGTTAAAAAGAAAAAAGGCAACCTCTGCCACCTGGGAACAAAGTGGTCTTGAGGGGCAGAAAGTGTGAGAGGAAAGTAAAATTGCCATGACACAGAGAGAAAAGAAAAATAGCATCAACGACAGGTTGTGATTGCAAAAGCACCAGTGAAAGGACAGAATGAGACATAGTAGTGAAGAGTAGCAGCACAAAGAGAGCATACGTTGAATGTGGAGGTGTAGGAGTGTCAAGGTGTTGTCTTCAACTCAGAAAAAGAAAATTCAGTTGAGGACAAGAAGCAGCTCAATTTTCCTCTCTTTCCATTTTTTTTTTCGTCTTTTTCCTGAAGACAGGCAGTAACAAGGGCATCCTTGTGTGTTATGTCACCGGAGCCTGTGAAGGAAGGACTCAAGGCTGAGATAAGGCTCTTTAATGAGGCCTTCTCGCCTGGTCTCTCGACTCTACTCATTTCAAAGACGCTGACAGGAAGCAAAGTCCTACAGGGCATCCTGCGTGTTGCTTACACCTCGCTGGATATATCACAGATGAAAATACAGACGAGAGAGAGAGTTACCAGTCACTGTGAACTCGTTTTTTGTTTTTGTTTTTTGTTTTTTTTGGTTTTTAACTGTAAAACTCCAAGGAGGTTTGACTGGTCAGAGACACAAAACTGAAGCATAAAAACCATCTGTGTAAACACAGCGTCTCTTAAATGTTTAAGATGTTAAAGCTTTTTTCATTGAATGAATCTGACTGGAGCAAACTAACTGATGCTAAGTTCAAAGGTAAGTAGATAAGCCCCGCAGACCTGACTCAGGCTGGTTCGCATCACTAATCTGTTTGTTTGGTTTGGTGAGTGTGTGCGTGTGTGTGTGTGCGTTTGTGCACGCTACAGCAGATAGGATGTGTGTAAGCACACACACACACACGCACACGCACACACACACACACACACACACACACTCCTGTATGTGTTCACCAATGAAACAATGGAAAGTATTGTTGCATTGAGTCACAGCTGATGAAGGATAAGAGAGGCAGCAAACAGCTCCAATGAATCTCAGTAATCCATCATCATAAGACACACACACACACACACACAAAGAGGGGAAAAAATCTTAGAAAAGAAAAGAAAAAGACCACACACAGATAATTAAAGTCAAACTAAGAGTAAAACACAGAAACCAGAGATGCTGCAGCCAAACTTAGCTCTCAACATATTATCATTTTAAACATTTGGGTTGGAAATGACTATTTTTAATGAAATGTTTGAGCCAAAGAATCAGCATCAGCCCGTCAACACGTTCCTGTCACTACATCAGCTTTACTTCAGACTCGTCCTCGGAGGTGGACAGTTCGCAGAGACGTCGTCGTTTGAAGCTCGAGGCGTTTGAAGTCGAGCAGACGCAGCAGTAACAGTGTAGCTGTCGTCAGAAGCTCCGGCTTCAGGTTTAAAGGAAAAAAAGTTCAGAGTTTACATTTGTGTTGATTCACTAAGATTCAAGATTCAAATCTTTTGCATGTTTTTGACCAACGTTCAGTTTTTAACATCAGCTTCTTTCTCCTTTTACACTCTGAAGTTTGTCTTATTTGCATTTGCTTCGGGGAAACGATACATTAATACTTCATCATTCACTGCAGCTTCGAGTACGACGGAATAATTTACAAACGGTGCCATCGTCCTGGAGGATATTTTCATGGATACTAATGGACAACAAATGGAGACGAGTAAGCAAACTATGACTTTAAAACTAAAACTTTTTTAAAGACTTTTAAGCAGCTGCAGCAAAAGTCAAAGTTTCAACAAATATTCATTATTTATACGGAGACTGAGTGAGGATGAAGACGGAGAATGAAGCAAAGATTAATGATCACTGGAGATGAAGTGAAGTCGCCAAAATTAAATAATTATTGTGCTCAGTTGGGTTTTAATAGCAAATAGAGTGAATCAAGTGATATAATAATAACAGAGAGGAAACGTGTAAAAGATCTTATCAAGATACTTCCTTAAAAAGAAAACCAAGCTTCCCTCAGATGACAATGTCAAATGTCAAACTAAGTCACAAAAAAGAAATAACAATTTACTATCAAAAGGTCACATCAACACAAAATCCATCCTCAAATATCACAGCCCATTGCCAACACACTCAAAGCCTTGAGAGCTCAGACTCAGTCTGCTCTAGAAGGACAAACACTTGGAAGAGAAAATAAACGCTTGATTTGAAGAGTTGCAAGATTAAGGTTGAAAAAATATAACTCCAGGGATGTTTCGAGGAGAGAGAACGGGTCAATTCTGAAAAACAAAAACTGACAGTTCAGAAATTTAGAAATATTAAGTTAAAAAAAAAAAATCCCTGTGCAAAACAACAACTTTAAGCTTTAAAACTGCTGGTGAAGGAGGGAGAGACGGCGTGTATGATCTAAAACGACCATGACAAATTAGTCAAAACACTCATTTAGTTCATTGTATGAAATTTCCATATATGACTTAAATGCATACTCTGGAACCTTTCAGTTCCATACATTATCTTGATTATAAGAGTTTGCTGCTTCGCTTCGTCCACATTGTGTATTCAGGACTAATAGTTTTCCTGGAACCGGAGCCTGAACGCAGCGGGGGCAGGGTGCAGGTCTACGCAGGGAGGGAGGGAGGGAGGGAGGGAGGGATGACGGGTGAGTCACCATCACTGCCATGTACTGGCCGAAAAAAAAAACTCCCTCCAGCTCTCCACCAGAGTTTCTGAGTGTGAAAAGAGGTGAATAAAAACCTGGCGAGGCGTCACAATCGTTTCCAACTTCCATGGATTTTGACATAAACGGTCGATGTGAGTGAGCTGCTGTGAAATTACTGTGACATTCATGAAGCTATTATAGATAATTTACAACAAAAACAATTTACATTATGGCTCCAACATGATGTATGTCAACGACTTTAACAGTCTCCATCATGTGTTTCCACTAAAAACAAGATTTTTGTGTTTTAAGACACATTTCCACACATGCACGTCTTTCTCGCCCAAAACTAGAATCTGAAAATTGTTTTTTAATTTATTTAAATGATATGAATCAAAATCACCAGACTTACAGAAATACAAAAGTATAGCTGCTTCTTGTTCTGTATAATAATAAATAAATGTCACTGTGGGTTTTTACAATAGATGTTGCTACGAGATTAAAGTCGATGTACAAATAAAATGAAACAAACGATATAAAATCAATCACGTCTCCACACGTTGTCACAAACTGCTTCAATCTGAGACGTCAGCATCACTGAACGACGACCAACACAACCATGTTATTTCCCTCGCTGACACAGACCAGAGCACACAGACGTCACTTTATTGTACGTGTTAAACCCCGAAGCAGCACGAGTCAGACAGTTATCACCTCCGAATACAAAGGAAGCGAACACAGAGCGGGAGAAGACTGTGTCTCTGTCTGGTCTGTTTCACTTTCTATCTTCAAAATACAATGTCTCAACCTGAAGGATTAAATATTCTTATTTAACCCTCCTCTTCCGCTGTAACACTGAACCAGATCGTATTATCCATCAGCGTCACAGTGAGAACACACAGCTCAGATCCATTGTTCACTCGGTGCAGATAAAAGATGGAAGTAATAAGAAACCAAAGTAGGAAATATTTTTTTGCTTCGATATCACTTGTTAGTAGATGTAAATCTACTAACAAGTCTAATGTGGTGTTAAATGACTTGTTACAACTACTTCTGTTCCTTTTTATGCTGCAGGCGACAACACATAAGCAACACAGAGAGACGCACCACGTCTGAGGTAGGATATAAGATTAGGAGCTGGTTCTATACATGCAAACACAACCTTCAGCCACTGCAGCATGATGAATAGCCACACAGTTAACTATACTTCACAGTAAAGCAGAAGAGTGTATGTGTGTGTGTGTGTGTGAGGAGCCAAGGGAAAAAGGCGAAGTAGGCCAGCATGAATATAAAATCATCCCTGCCAGGCAATAATGTGGGCTACAAGAGGGAAGGAGCAGTGTGTGTTTTCTGTGTGTGTGTGTGTGTGTGTGTGTGTGTGTGTCAGAGAAAATGTACAGATGAAGGTGCTGGAGACTAAAGCAAGGGTTTGTGGGAACGCTCATTTATCAACTGTGTGAGATGTTCAGGGCGTTCACACACACACTTTGCCAGCACACAAACACCAGGTAATTTAAACAAAGCAGCTCGTTATAATTTGGAGATTATTGCATTGTTGTGTTTCTAGAGTGACACACACACACACACACACACACTGAGACACACACACAAACAGATGCATTATCACAATGACATTTCAATAGGTTTTTGATCCAAATGTGCCACAGAGATGATCCCCTTCTCCTCCCAACACACACACACACACACACACACACACTATATCCAGACACAATAGCATGAACCAGCCAGACACAAATGTGTGAAAACAGAGAGCACAAAGGCAGAAAACTGGAATAATTAAGGAGGCAAGTTTTATTTGAATATTCAGTCTACAATGAATTAATTTATTAGAGCTGCTAAAATAACAGAACATTAATCAAATAAGGTCTTGATAAACAATTCGTAATTAAGTAATTTAGCTATAATATAAATAATACTGACCATCTGCTGAAAATAAAATATCATCACGCAGACTCTACGAGGGTGAGGAGGGTAAAGAAACTGAATATTAACAGGAAGTCGACTGAAAAATAACTGAAATACGTCAAAGTCGTCGTCAAAGCGGCTGGAATTTGTTGAGTGTAAACAGTTTGCACAGAAGCTCAATGATAAACAAGTAATTTCATCTAAAAACAGCTTCGATTTTTGTGTTTTACACTTAAACATGATTGGTCTAATAATTGATTGATTTGGTAAATATCTGCTTTTCACTTTTCAATAATATAATTAATTGAAGATAATAAAGTCAGAGGTCGCTCCAGTTCATCCAGAGATGAAGTGTTAGCAGCGTTAGTTAACACAGTATGACAACCTCTGTTGTTGTCTTCAGACATGACAAATAAAAAATAACCATGTACACTTTCCTCTTTCCTGTTTTTTTTTCCTTGTACAGTTGTGAAAGTGATGATGGTGAGAACGTGATTAAAAGCAGCGGCATTTTCTTGGTTTTGCAACAGAAGCAAAGATTGGTTGGAAGGAGAAAAAGGAGCAGGAGGAGAAAGGAGCTGCACTGCAGACAGCTCCATTACCTTCTCACAATAGGGATCATCCACATTCATCCAGCAGCCACTTCACCCAACCCACGAGTCAGGGAGCGAAGGATGAGATTACACCGAGGGGTTCGGGAGATGGATGTTCTTAGAGCAAAATAAAGAATGACGAGATGGAGGAAACGACGGAGAGGTAACAAAAGGTGTTGTTAAGCAAGAAGGGGAGTATTTTTTTTTTATCTGTTCCCCCCAACCAGTTCCCAGAAGGTGTCCTCGCCCAAAATCTGACATAGCTTATCCTCAGAGAAATCCCAGCTTCTGGAAATAGCAGCTAACGATGGATGAGGAGGAATTTAGAGAAGTGGAACAGGACTGAGGCGCTCTAAGACACTAAGAGGTGAACGCTTTAGCCTGAATGCTTAACTCCTCACACACTCACATACAAATCAGAGCACTGAGAGTGTTATAAGCCAAAAAGACTGAAGCAGAAACAACAATGAGACTATTTGGTTCTCAAGCACATCATTATGGGGAGGTTTCCTACTAAGAGGATTTGGCAGCGACAGAGTTTGTCGTTTAAAGGACGAGTTGACATTTAGGTTTTTAATTGGTTATTTTTCGTTCTCTGCAGACATTTGTTACAGCGTGGAAAGGGTGTGTAGATTTGTCCAGCACGCATTAGAGCATGGGAGCTATAAGACAAACGCTAACCATGCTAACAAGCCAATGGAGGCTAATCCTGTTGTGTGACAAGTGAGTGATGAAGACAAATGACCAATTAAAGCTCAAATGTCAAGGTATCTCTAAAAAAATGCTCGCAAACCCTCCTGTTTACGCAGATTCGTGAAACTCCGACTGTATTTCAATTCTCAATCAGCAGGAGCAGCAGACAGGAGCGTTTTGATACCGACGGCATGATGAGGCTCCACGGGGGGGACAGAACTCATCAGACCCCTGCTGAACGCCGTACAGCTGGACTCGTCTTACACTCAAGAAGAAAAAGGCACCTGAAGGACAATCAGACTTTTCAATTTTCCCACTGAAAGTCTCTGAACGTCTCTCATTCAGTTTCACTTTAATTCACAATCTTTCTTCCTCAATCACTTCCTGAAGGAACGACGAGGAGCCTCCTCATCATCATCATCATCATCGTTTTCCAGCTTCCTCTCTCCAGCTCACGCTGAGGTCAGGACAACCCAGCTGTGTGATAGATAGCAGAGTCATTCATGACCTTGCAGGGGAAGCCACACCCTGAATCCTCCACCTCTAAAACACATACGTGTGTGTATCGTCATGAAGTGTGTGTGTGTTGAAGCAGTTAAAGTGGCAGATCACCACCATTCAAAAACACTTAGTGGTTTTTTTTTTTTGTTTTTGTTTTTTGCTCCATGGGTCAGTACCAACACTGTTTCTATCTGGATCCACCAGCTAATGTTGCTCACTGGATGTAGCCCTCAGGCACAAACCGACTGCAGCATTTCAGCAGCTAATCTTTCCCCAAAAATAACCTGCAGCATCATCTTGTCATCAGATCCTAGAAAAACACTTCACTTGGTGAAGATAAACAACACATGCATCTTCTTCCTGAGACATTTTTGTCTTTTTCCAGACACTTCTCTCTCCTCGGTGCTGCAGCATCATTAGCCTCTGGCTAACGTTTGCTCCTCCCCGACATGAAAACAGGATCTGCTGCACAAGAGTTAATTAAGAGCTCAGTTATAAATAATCACATTAGGCTTAAAATAATTAATCAATTAGTTGACTGACAATCAAAAATAATCACGTGACTTGTTTTATATGATGATAAACTTAAAGTCTTCGGGTTATTTTGTTGCGCAAAACAAAACATCTGAAGACGTCACATTATGTGGAAATTGGTAATTAAGACAATAGTTGACGGATCAATCAAGAATTAAAATAATCATTGTAATTAACAGTTCTAATTATAGTGTTTTCTGGCTGCATTATTTGTTGTTGTTTCCATGTAAACACAGTGTAGCATCTGAACATTAAATATTACGATTGCAATGCTAATAACTGTGCTCAGTCGTGACCTGAAACCACCTCTACAATATTTTTAAACTGCCCACTACTGAATCTGAGTGAAAATGAATTTGAATCCAAATTACTTGAGTCACTTTACAGCAAAAACTTGGACACAATCCCAGTGGAGCTGCAGCTAATGACACTTTCTTTATGATTATTCTGAATCATCTAAAATGCCAAACATTAATTCAATGATGCCGCCTTAATGAAGAAAAACAATTGAGAGAAGTGGAAGATACAATGTTTGTATTTTTTTTTTACTTGAGAAATGACTGAAAATGATTAATCAGGTCAAAATGTCTAAACAGCTGACAGTTCATCTTCTATAAATAGACCGATCAATTCATTGATTGATCGTTTCTGTTGCAAAAACCAGGAATAAGATCACTGCATCAACGACACAAGCAAATAAATGAACAGGAAATCACAAATATTACCTGAAATGTGTTGATCAATGCTCATAATTAGCTCAATGGTACAATCAGCATCTAGACAGTTATACAAAGTAAATACAACAATTCATTTATCAGAAACACAGTGATGGTTAAAAACACGCATCATAATTTACAGATTCACTAAAAATATCCTGAGAAAATGTTATAACACTGCTCATTTCAAACACACATGTATCGTGTTAATTAAGCCAAACAAAGTCCAACAAATCTAGATTCTGAACACACACTAGCAAAGAGCCACATTAATAATTAGACTATTTGTGTCTATTAATTGGATCTTTCTTATGAGAGTCGCCTGCATGGCTGTGTGAGCACACGATGACGCATTATTATTATTCTCCTGCACGGTCGTGCAAGTAGATTACAGCGCTGCTGGGAAATACAGTAGTTAGCCGGCGCCCTGAGACTGCAACAACGAGACGAACCTATAAAACAGCTTCAACTGAGCCGAGTTTCAGACGTTTCCAACCACAACCGGGGGAAAACATCAAGAAACCACATGATACTGGTTTTAAAATATTTGAGTGACCTGTTCCTTTAAAATCTGTGATCGGTTCAAGTCAACATGTCAGTGTCACTGTGCTGTAGAAACAGGGTCAGGCAGCGTGGAACACATGACAAAACACTGAAATACTGGTTTTTATTTTTTCTGACGCTGTCCTCATTTTCCTCCACTCTCTCATTCTTTTTAAAGCATCCATCTTTCATATCTTTTAGAAAAGAGAGCCATCAGTGGAGGTTCGTGCATGAAAATGATTGAGCTTGTGTCTGAATGTCAAACATTTGGACAAATAAGTGAGTTCATGTCTATTTTTTATCTTTTGGGGTGCGTGTGTGTGTGTTGTGCTGACTCTGACTCTGCCGACTGTGGACTCGGTATCAGGTGACCTTGGTGATTGTGGAGTGTGTGGACAAGAATAATGAGACGTTTGCTAACAGAGACTCAGTGGGACCACTACAGGGGCTCAGGTGGGGATTGACACTGCCAGAAGAAATTACATCTGCCTAAGATGGAAGGCGAAAGAGAGAGAACGAAAACCAAAGAGCAATCACAGAGACGTGAGACACAGGAATCAACCACCGCTCGTTTTCTCTCTGTGTGCTCGACAAACACAACGTTTTGATCCAAAAAAAAAAAAAAAAAAAAAAGCATTACAACCAGATAAAGCTGTCTATAAATATGCACAGCTGCTGCTGTACTTAGGCAGATGGATTGGCAGCAAGGTCTGTAGACACATCTGAAACACACCTCTCAACCTCGGCAGATAAAGAAAAGATATAACTGTACAGTTCAAATAGACAGAGCCTCTTCCCTGTGTCAACAAACACTTCTCTTCACCTGGTTTCCTCACTCTGACATACATCATCACAACGTGACAAAGCAAACAACCAACTGACCATTAACTAGAAGCATTTAGTGATTCAAGTCTGAGGGATTTTAGTGCAGTGTCTCATAAAAAGAGTCACACTGACCCATCAACGTGTGTTACATGTGTTAAAACCACATCAACCGACGAGAGTTTTTGTTCTCCTGTTTCATTTAAAGCCTTAAAAAGGTCTTCTTCTTCCTGCTCTGTCCCATTAATCATCTCATGACCCCTGAGACTGATATCACAGCCTTGACTTACAGGTTGAGAAGCAGTTACAGTATCTATAAAATCTGTGCATCACATGCACGAGCAGGTGACACATTTAAGACAGAGCCTGAGATAAGAAGCAGAGAAACATTACAAATCCAGATGTGAAGCTCAGAGGATATTTCATTTACAAACCAAGATGTTTAACCTCTAAAACAAGGCTGTAGAAATCCACCTGTAAGGCTCTGAGTACTGATATCAACCAAAAGTTTCACTTTCTCTACGAAGCTTCTCCAACAGTCTAAGAGTAAAGCTGAGTTCAAGATGTATGAGACGTATTAAATCATTTAAATCAACAGAAACACGTGACGACTGCTACATGGGCCGCTTTGACTGGGTAACTCCTTGAACACGCCAACCAAACAGGAGAAAACCTTCATTCACCCTGTAAGGAGTCGTTTAACCATCACAGTGACTACGAAGCTCATACATTCACTTACATTTCTCGTGTACTGCAACTTTAAACACCTGATTTTCCTCCAGTTTGTCACCTTTTTTGCTTGTTTATTCTCTGGACTTTCCTCTAAAATACTAACTCTCCTCCTGCACATCCTCTTCAGTTATTCGGTGCCATTTAGCTTGTTGTTACTGAAGGTTTTACCCAATAATAATAATAATAATAATAATAATAAAAATAATAATAATAATATCACATGTGCAGGACACAGACAGAGAAAAAAGAACGTGAGAGATGCTGAGTACTGTGACAGAAGTCCGGTTGTGGAAAGCAACAGCAGGTGGTCGAGCGTCTGGAGGCAGGCAGTCAAAGAGCAGTGTTGCCTTGACAACTGTGATGCCTTGTGGATGATAATAGCTTAGCGCCTACCACCACAACCACAACCACAACCAGCAGCAGCAGCAGCAGTCCCCTACACACACACTCACACACTCTGGGTTTATTTCTATATGTGCAGATACGCATTTACTTAAAGATACTATTACTGTGATTTTGTGTTTCCAGTTTCACCACTCATAATAATAATAATAATAACAACTATGGTTTTTATTGTCCCCACTTTCCTTTCCTGCTCTTTCTTTGCACAGACACAGTTCATCACTCGCCAAAGGCCAACGTCGCACCATATAGGACGGAGGATGTGTCTGATGCAGCCGACGAGCCATCTGTTCGCCCCATCCACAGCGGATCGTAATCAATACACCCGGGGTGGACTGAGGCTGTGGCTGCTGTGGTCTCCCACATCGACTGGGATAATGGATCAGCTTTTTGGTCACAGTGGACTCATTGTACCAGCAGCATGACCACTGAGGTTTCCTGCCTCCACACCTCTTTGTTTCAACTCTTTTAATTAAAAGAGCTGGGCAACAGAATTCCCTAACAGGCTTAGCTATTGGCAGCTTCGCAACCAGAACTGATTGTTCAACGTAGGATTTAGAAAGTAAAGCTTTAAAAATGCCAACACATACTGTTTTAATTTGTCAGACAGTCAGGCTTTTTGTGTGTGTTAAGCATCAGACGTGTGGGTCTAAACGCAGGTCTTTACATATGTATATTTGTACAAAAGATAATGTTTCATGTCAATGCTTTGATAAGGTTTCACTGATTTGATGTGAGCCAATCCTGAGTCTTTTCCTCTTCCGCTGCATCAGCTGGTGATTTCTGAGCACATAGCCACTGCAGCATCCTACCACCTCATCCTCCTCCACTCTCTCTCTCTTCTCCTCCCCCACCCTCCCTCACTCACTCAACCCCCCTCTCCTCCTCCTCCTCCTCTTCTCCACCTGCTTTTAAATGCATGGCGCTGCCCTGCCAGGCCAGTCTATGCAGGCAGCATCACTCCTCTCAGCCCCTCCAGAGTGAAGGAGAAGGCCGTGGAACAAACAGGATGGATGGTTATCAGCCTGTGCAGCTGAGGTGAAGTGAGATGGGGGTTGTAAAAGAAGGAGACAAGGTCTGAATGAGCCAGCAAAGACCCCCTGCTCCTTCTTGTGGTACCAATAATCAATTGGGAGATGAGAGTCGACCTGAATCTGGATGGCTCATCAGTCTGACTGCGAGGAAAATGGTTTAGCCCAGCTGTAGGCTGTCCTGCTCCAGTAAATAGGCCACTGGCTACATGAAGCCCTAAAATAGTCAACCTCCAGGATGCACTGCGCCGAAAGCAGGTTATAAATAATATCTACATTATTCTAATTCTTCCTCAAAGGAGAAAAAAAGAGTGATGATCAGAGCTCTTCTTTTCATGGCAGATATGTAATATCATGCAGTACACGCCATCGCCTGATGCATGGAGGAGGGAAAACAGCCTGACAGCATCCGACACACTAACGCACCTGAACGTCTGCTCGTTCTCACACGTTTCATAACTACAGACACACCAGTCATGTGAGGGAGAGAGAGAGGAAGATAAAAAGCGAGAGAAAATAAAAAACCGTGTCAGGATTAAATCCTCTGGTGTGTTGTGAAGGGGTTAGGCCTCAACACAACCTCCGATGAAGCAGTGAGGATGGAGGAGGAGGAGGGTGGTGGTGGTGGTGGCACCGTGCGGTTTATATCTGATCCATAAATAAAACAATCGCTGTTTGAGCCATAGCGATATAAAGCGCTAAGCGTTTCACAGCCTCCTATACATCACTCCTTTGCGCACAGGACGCACAGGCCCTTCCTCCAACAATAGGCCTTTGCATAATTTTTTGAGCCATTCTCATACACATACATATATCGACTGATAGCATAATGCTAGTGGGCCTTTGTCCACTGTGGATTAAAACGTCTCAGTGTTTACATGAACTGTCTCGCTCGTTAAAATGAAAACGGATGAATTCTTAATGTGTCTCGGTTGTTGTGCGCAACATTGTAAGCAGTTTGTAGCCGTTTGTAATTTGTAAGCAGCTTCCTCTGCATCACTTCACTGGAACAAATCGGGGTCATGAAGAATAACCTGCATTTACTTTCTCCTATCCGCTACACTTTGACTGCAAATGCCTTTTTTCTCCTTGTTGCACCGCAAACGGGTCATTTAGTCAACAATGGCTGGTGCTCAGACTAACCAACCCTCCAAAGCCTCGGTGGGGTCACATGCTTCATTCAGCTCCTCTCGGCTCAAACCACATTTAACTGCTTTTATTTATTCTCCACGTCTGTTGCCTTTTTATCCGCAGAAAAAGAAACAAAAACAACTAAAAGAAACAAAACAAATCCCAACATCCACGCTCCGAACAAACAAATGACATCATCCTCTAAAAGACACACAACCAGAGAAGTGAAGCATCGTAAATAAAACATAGCGGCTTAGGGCGCAGTGATTCTATGGCTGCCTTTCTGTGTTTTCTTTTAACGCTGTTCGCTCCTGCGTCCAACTCAACTCACCAGGTTCAGCACCGTCTCCACGATGTCTCTGTTGCTAACCTCTCCGACCTGGATCAGGCCCACCAACACGGCGAATTTCATCTGGATATTCCTGATCGGGACAGCGGGGTTGATCACCCCGGCCGGGAGGACCATAGAGCCGGCTGCAGACACCATCCTTTCACCGGTTGTAGCTGCGCCGGAGGAGTTGGTTGCGCCCGCGGCGGCGGCGACCTGCTGCTGCTGCAGCGCCGAGGAGCCGGGCGCAGGATGAGAGTCTCGGTCTGTGTCCGTGAGCGAAGAAGCAGAGCCCGGTGGTGCTGAAACCGGCTTCTCGCTCGACATTTCCCCTTTGGAAACAGGGAGGAGAGGAGCGGTCGCCGCTGTCTCTCACACCTGCTCTACACGCTCGGGCGTCTGCTGCTGCTGCACAAAAACCATCCGATGCGCAAAAAAAGAGGAAAAACCAAAACAAAGGAGAGCTGTGCGTTTTTCTTAAAAAAAAGAAAAAGAAAATCCTCTGATTTCACTCTATCCTCCTGAAAATATGAAGAGATTCATAAGGCTGGAAAAAGGATGGAGGTTTGACAGAACGGTAGCCTACGCTTCTCTCTCTCTCTTTCTCTGTGTCTCATTGGCAGGTTGCAGTCAGTGCGGTCGTTGAGGAGAGAGCGCCATGTTGACGCCCCCTGTCTGCGGTAGTGCGCTCTAGCCAGGCATGCGCACTTGGAGGACTTTGTAGGAGGGTGCTGAAGCGGAATAACATGGAGCCATCCATGCATGGGTTCATACAGGGCACAGCATCACCTCAACTACTTGGTTCATTTATTTTCTTCTGATTTTTTATAATTAAAATTAAGTTATTTTAAGCTGTTGAGGTGCAAGTTGATTATTCTAGAATATTTAAATTGGGAGATTAAAAAAAATCTAAACAGTAAACAGTGAGGGGGGGTAGTTTGGGTGCAGTGCAGGGGCAGTTTAGATTGAGCACAAGCACTTTTGGAGCCGTGTTTCCAGACAGAGAGTGTTTATATATTCAGGAGTCATCCATCTGTCCCACTTAACGCTGTCCCGAGTTTAACTCCGCTACCTTTGTTTCCTCATTAAGCATCACAGGATTGCTCTCCTGACACTCATCTTTTCTTGTATGATTTTCTCATGTCCCTTTGCTCGTTCTCCAATGACCTCACCTCATCCTCTTCATCTCCTGTTTTTGCTCTAATGTCAGAATATATTAGCCTGGAATTAACTTGTGTGTATTTTTTCTTTTTTTTTTTTTTTTGCAGCGTGAAGCCACTTGGAGAAAACTATTCCCTTCTATTTGCAGACTTTTGATGCGTTTCCTTCAGGCACTAACAGTATATATGTGCAGGGAGTTGTTTTGTTTATTTAACTGTCTGTTTATTTACTAGCAGCTTCTATTAATTCAGTCCAGATTCATGTTTCACCGTGTCTCATTTGAGCGTTGACACTCGGGTCAAACCGACATCTTCCACCCAAACACCCAGAGTGTCTTCTGGTTCACTACCTGAATACATACATACATAAGCCTGTTTCACACTCCATGTGCTCCTCCAACAGGACACATCTGCTGGGTAGGATTTCCATTAGTGAGGAAGCTATAGAGGCTGATTCGTCACCGTGTGTGTGTGTAGTTTCATATATGCACTGATCAGTCACTCTGATGTCGCGCTGCTTTGTTTTTTGGAGATGTTCAACTTTTGACAGGAGGCGACATTTGCTTTTGTGTTTGAGACTGACTTACAGGTTTACAGGATTTACAGATGAACAGAGGCCACCTTCTTTAGTTTTTTCCCCTCACACTCCAATCATCAGCACAAAAGACCACGAAGACAACGTAAACACACACACACAGTCCATGAAAACTGCATCTACATCTTTTACACACTTCCTTCACACTTGGAGTTAACAGTTTCTCCAAACAGCACATGCTACATTGCCCTCTGATGTGCACGCTCTTAGGTTCACATGCACGCGCACACACACACACACACACACACACACACACACACACGCACAAACGCACACACACAAATAATCACAATGGCAGGCTGTCTCTTGCACACAAACACACTCCTCTTTGTTTTCAGACAAAAGCTTCTTCTGCAGCTTTGTCATGATTCCACAAAAGACTTCTTTAGCAGAAAGAGAGGTCTTAACCGGGATCTAGTTGGTGATTGGGTAAAAGCACTAACATTGTTCTCCTTCTCTCTCCTTCCTTCACCTCCCCACCTCTCTCTCATCTCTCCTCCTTCACCTCATCTCATTTTCTTCCCCCTCCCTCACCTCCCGTAGAGATGCAGTAGTTTTGCGGGCAGGCAGTCATTTTCCTCTGTGCTCCTCTCCACCTTTGTAGAGACGTGTGGAGGTGGTGCCAGTGTCTTTGTGTGGGCTGATGATCAGAGTAGCTGGAGCTTCAGAGAGCGATCAGGACTTGGCGAGGATCAGGCAGAGAGAAGTGCAGTAGAGGTGACATCTGTCAGAGACGGTTTGATCACAACCAACTGGAAAAAATGCAGTTTGTATCTCTCAGGGATTTTTTCTTTCTAAATAATAGTTGTGGTTGGACTTTGTGAATCTGTTTTTTTTTTTTTCCACCTGTTACCATTTTAAATTCACACAAAGCCTCAAGTCAAAAATGACACCACAGTTTTACAGTTTTAAAACGTCAGGATCGATTCAAGACGTCACTGTGTCTGTTCTGGTTCTGAAGCTCTGACATAAACACAGGCCCTGACCTCAGACAGAGACAGAGACGGGTAATGACTTCCTGTTTTCACAGACAAATATGAGTCATCAAGATGGTTGAGACAGGCATGCGATGCGTCCACATGCACGTGTGTGTGTGTGTGTGTGTGTGTGTGTGTGTGCGCGCGTCCACATCCGTGTGTGTATCAGTGAAGCATCACATCAACTTACTGTGACTTTTCATGCCATTTGTCAAAGTAATTTCATAATACATCTGTGAACAAATTGATTTTTTTTTCATTCAATATTTATCAAGAAGAAACTTTTGATTAAAAACACAAGCGAGTTGAATGAGGTGAAATCGAAAGTTTCTAAATAGACTTTTTATCAACATATTCAAATAATGACAATAGGACCGAGACTATAATCTTGTTATGCAACAGTCCACTAATCATATTGTGGTGAAACAATGAAATAATTATTATATAACAGTTCATTGTAAGTCGTATTAGTATTCGGGTTATTCCATCTGTATCACAGAAACACAGAGAGGAAATTTCTTTTCAATTTGGCACAAATGTGGGGAAAGTTTAAAAGGTCATTGTGACCTCAATAAATATGTTTCTGGCCCTTTAAATGTGATATTTCAAAGACTATCTACAGCAAATATCATCACATTTTGTTTTAATGTTTTAATGTTGACTCAAAGACACTTATTGACTCAAAGGAAATATTCCTCCTGGCACATTCGATTTGGTTTTGGAGAATAAATATCAACGATTAAGGTCGTGAGATTTCACTTTTAAGCTCAAATTACCTTTAAGAAAATTGCTGAGGTTGTAATGCTTTTCATTCACCTTAAACAATAATAACTTAGATTTATATAGCACCTTTCAAGGGACCCAAGGACAATTTACACAGAGCAAAAAGAATAAACAAACAGTTTAAGACTTGTTTAGTATCTTAATCAGCCTTCAGATCCCAGAGCATTTTTACTTTGGTTGAGAATTTTATGGACGTCACCGTCTGAATAATAATGTGAAGCAAAATGAAGCAATTCTTTGCAGACAATTCAAGGAAATTACATATATGAACAACTATTGAAACTTTAGTAAAGTAAATTTGTTTTGAAATTCTTCCCACCAACAGTCTGTTAACACTTTAAACACAAATGAGGCTCAGTAAGACACAGAAAGTCTCTCACACTCTGAGGATATTAAACGTTAGACAAGATTTTTTAGACTTTCTGCAACTTTAGAAATAAATATTTTCACCAAGTGGATCATATTTTGTTGTGAATTCTCTCTGTTAATCTAATATTTGTTACATTTCAGAGAACAATTCTCAAAAAACGTTAGTAGCTTAAAGTAGTTTATTAAAGCTTGAAAGATTAAAAAAAAAAGAGAGAGAGAAACTCTGTAGCTGTATGAAGAGAAACGTTCAGAAGCGAATTAAAAAAAAAAAAAAAGTCATCCTGCTGAAATCTCATAACCTCAGTGTTGGTCATTGTCAGGGTTGACAGATTACACACGTCTCTGCTGGTTAAGAAGATTACAACATCTTCCGTCTTGTGAATCCGCTTCAAAACACCTGAAGATGAAGTCAAACAGATTTAGACTGTCTGAATCAAGAAAAACTGCCTTTTTTAAAAAGACAGACATATTAAATGATATTAAATGTTTTTATAGTAAATCTGTTTTCTTCTTTCTGTGTTTGCTCTGCGTCCTTTACCACCCGGATGGTAAAGAATGGGCTGTGGTTTGTTGTAACACTCTCTTTATTGTGAGAGGCTGCAGTGTGGATGGAGGCGCGGGTGCTGTGACAGAGGTCACGACCCCACATCAAGGACTAAGCTCTTTGACTGGACTGAACACAAAGATCCTGAACTGTGTCGTGGACCATGAATAACCCAACTGAGATGAAATGACCACTTGAGTTTGATGAAAAATGAACATACAGCATTCAAGTCCTCGGTGCACTATTGAGTCTACAAGGTCTCTGAAGATATACACATCAGAGCGCGGCGCTACAAACGGACAGTATAGAGTTGTTGCCAGTATATGTGACAGTATTTATATAACGTGGCTTGATCTCTTCAAGCCTCAGCCCACTGACGAGTCAATTATCAGTCCATTTATTATTCATAATAAATGATCCAGCTGAGCTCATACCCCGGACAGGACGCCAGTCATCAGCGCTGACGTATGAAGATGAACAGACATTTACACCTACAGGCAGTTTAGAGTCGACGTTTAATCTAACCTGCAGGTTGTTGGACTGTGGGAGGACGATGATGATGTTGACATATGTGGAGAAAACCCACAGACACGGGGAGAGAAACAGCTCAGGTTTTAAAAAAACAAAGAGTTTAACACGTTATCATTATTATTATTACGACCAAACAAAGACATTAGTAGGAAATAACATGTTAAAATTTCATCCTGTCCCCACTTTTATTGGTATTTACAACTTTCTTTTACTTTATATAAATATTTGTACGTTTATATTTAATGTTATTCTATTTTTACATATTATTTCAAATAAATGTTGTGCTATTATCCTTTTGTTTTATGTTTACACTATAGGAGCCGAAGGAAACACTTTTTAATATTAAAAAATGAAGTTGATTTTTTATATATTCTTACACACACACACACACAACACAAAGAAAAATCAAGGCCATTAGTTCCTGCTTATTGCAAAAATAAATGAATAACAAACTGGACTGGTCCACTAACACTGTGGTCGTCTACAAGAAGAGCCTGAGCCGGCTTTACTTCTTGACCAGGCTCAGGTCCTTTCATGTCTGCAACAAGAAGCTGCAGATGTTTTATCAGTCTGTTGTGGCGAGCAGCTTCTTCTCTGCTGCGGTGTCCTGGGGTGCGGGCGTCGAGGCAAAGGACGTCGACACACTGAACAAACTGATCAGAAAGGCAGAGTCTGTGTTTGGCTCTAAACTTGTCACCCTGGAGGAGGTGGTGGAGGAGAGGATGCTGGCAATCATGGACAATCCCTCTCAGCCTCTCTACAAAACACTTGGACAAGCTAAAGAGCAGCTTCAGTAACAGACTCATCCAACCCTGCTGCTCTAAGGAACGACACAGGAAATCGCTCCAACCCAGTTCAATCAGACAACACAACTCATCTACCTCTGTCAGAGCCACAGTCACACCTGGACTAAATCTACTGGGAATCCAAACACTCCCAATACTGAACACATACATATGTTGTATTAATTGATATGTGTTATTATTAATCTATCGACATTATGTATAATATTTATACATTATTTGTATCCTCTTGCACATTCTATTTACATATTAATTTATCATATACTATTTATGGCACCTTTATCTGTAATATCATATATTGCAGGTGTGTACATATGCAAACCTTACCCAGACTCAATATGACACTTTCCTATATGTGCATACTGTTTATTATTATCATTAGCTCCCATTATACTGCTATTATGTACTGATTACCTGTATTTTTTATTCCTTTTTTTGTTTACCTCTGTGTTTTATGCCATTTTATTTTTATTGTATTTAAATATACTGGACCACTATGACAATCTAACTTCCCCTCAGGGATGAATAAAGTCGTCCGTCCGTCTTTTAAACCAACATGGTTTGAAGCGTCTTGGGAGTGTTAACAGATCTACCAGTTGTTTTTTGTTTTGTTTTGTTTTGTTTTGTTTAAAAAAGATCTCTGGGTAATTAATTAATCAAATTAATCAAAGTGTTAATAGGATTAAAATGGTCAAAAACTTGAAGAAGTCTGAGAAAAAAAATAGATTAAATTTAGTACAATAATAATATTATTAATGACCAGCGACATCATGCTCAGTTTCTTTCTTTTTAAACTAAAATTAAAAAAACATAATATTTGTGTCTTTTAAGAATCTGAATTTGATCTGAACTGTTTTTATTTTTAATAGAAGAAGAAGAAACTCCACCTGATTATTTCTACTTTAATTTGAACTTTTCTTTTAAAGCTTCTGATCCATGATTGACTCGTATCCGTCACTACTTTTGTCCAGTTTTGGAGACAGTAACACACACTGTAACATGTGGTACACACCTGCCAACATCCTCTCATCAATTATTCATCATCAGATAATTTATTCATTAATGACCTTCTCCTGTTTGTCTGGAGGATGAACCATCTCAGAGCAGATCAACTTTTCTCTCTCTGCTCATTTCAGTGCAAACATCAGCTGATTTTCCTCAGATGGTGTGAAAGATGTTGCCTTTTTTAAAATGCTTTTATTCTGAGCTGTTAATTGGACAGCGACATAAGTGGAGCTGGGTTAAGTTTAACAGCTTCTATAACAATAACTTAATTATACTTGAGAGGAAAATGAAGACACTATCTGACCTCTGCTGTAGGAGTGTGAGTAGAAAAGAAAAGTGTTTTTGCTCATAAACGTAAACCAGTTAAAGGTCAGATGTGTACCAGTAAGTTTACTTTGCATTTTTACTTTTTTGGTTTTGTGGAGTTGGACACAAAAATATAATACACATATTTTTAGGTTCAGTGTAACTTACACTTTCCGTCGACATCGTTCCCGTTGTTATCTCCTGTGTCTCTAGTGAGTAAACATCCATTAATCCTCTTGGGGCGAAAGACGCTCGAGTAAAGTCCGGAACTTGCCTGAGAAACATCGTGTTTTTAACTTTTCTTTAGTATCACAGCGATTTACTGATATTTGTCTGCACAATTTATGGTTAAATGTAAATAATAACTCATCATAGTTAATTCGGCATATTTTTAATGGCAAAAATGAAGCTAAGATAATAATAATGATGCTAAGACACGAGGTTCAGATTGTGACTTTACTTCCTGATGACATCAGTCAAAGACGCCAATTTATGTCCAATCAATAATCACATTACTGTCACATTAACATTGTGTGTTTATGTATTAATATATTATCCATGTTTTTGAAAATAGTGGAGATTAAAAAAAAAATGAAATAAATAAAATAAAATAAAATCTGTGACTTGATTCAAAGATTTATTGAACAAAGTAACATCCACTTCCTGTTTTGACCAGAAGAGGTCACTGTCATATTCTTCTGCAGGGTCACCATGTTTGAATAAATGAAGACTGATGATGAAAACTGCTCTTTATTTATTTATTTATATCGATCAGATCTTTCTGGTCTTTCTGGTTTTGACTCTTTGACTCTGTCTCTCTACTGTCAACACTTGATTCACCTCATCAGTTTCTTTCTTGGGGTAATTTGCACCAAGATGTTCCTCAGTAATCAGTCAGCAGTAGTGGTGGTGGAGGTAATCCTCCCGTGGAGCACATGATCATTGACATTCAGGAGCTGTACCACTGTGTCCTACTTCTACACATAATCACTGACATGTTTAATGAGGTAGAAGTTCGAGTGATGTTTCACTCATTTCTTGTGTTGTTACAAAACCAACACACACACACAGACACGCACAGCGTCCAGTGGTGTATTCAAACACCTTTGTCGTCCTCTAACAGAGTCTCCTTCCTAACACACCTAAGTAGGTAAATGTGATTGAGTATTGATCGGAGCTGTGGTGCATCCGGACACAGATAGAGAACAATGACAGTGTCCTCAGGCAGCGAAGAGGAACCTCCTGATGCTTTGATGACTCTTCATTCATTCAGTTATCTAAAAATATTTTCCATGGCAGTTTCCTCATTCATTCATTCATTCACGACCTTCAAACATCCTGCAGAGCAACAGCACCACTCGATGGACAAAACTGTGATTGTCTAATAACAAAACAGCTTGATACTGGAGACAATTTCATGAACAACCACAAGAAGAAAAAGAAAAAAAAAGAAAACTTCTTTTATTCTTCAATGTTTTTATTCTCTTGTTTAGAAACAATGGTTCTATTTTCTGTCAGAAATAATCACGAATAAATCAGATTCTCAGCTCGATGTGGAGCCTCAAACAGCCGAGAGCTCACGTCTCATGTCAGAGTCGCTTACTCTCTTTTGTCCTTTCTCATACTCACATATTTACGCTCACACTCACACACACACACACACACACACACACACACACACACACACACACACACACACACACACACACACACTCTGTTCTCCAGCAAACAGCGACATATCAGAGCAAGCTTTAGTCTGCTATTGCTTTAGTTTTTAGTCGGATGCTGTGTGGAAAGTTTCACATTTCAGCGCATCAATATGATAAAAACAGACTCTAAAAAGCTATGAAGTTTCATCTGCTGGCACAGAAAGCGTCGTTTATATATTTACATTACAGGCTGTATGTATATATCTAAATAAAAAAACAGCAGATACACAGGTACATCCATGCACACACACACACACACACACACACACACACATGCAAAACCTCAAACATGCTTCCCAGAAGCAGTGAAATGGTCACATGTCTTAGACATTGTATATAACATGAGCAACAAAAATAATAATAAAAATAAATCAACACTATTACCATATACAGAGATATAGTGACAATAATAACTTTAAAATAACATTTAAATCAGATTAACACTGAAAGAAGGTGACAGAAATAAATCAACAGTGATATCAAACACGGGTTAAAGCAGGTTAATGGACCCGATGAGTGTTTCCCCTTTTGTGTACTTCATGTACAATATATTGCTGCCGTGTACCCATGTTGAACTGGTCTGCATCTTTACACTGTGTCTGTAGACGGACGCCCCCTTAATCATTAAGTGCATATTAAACTGTGTTTGTATATATATATATATATATATATATATATATATATACGTTAACAGTTTTGTAGGAGGTGTAAAAAAAAGCTGATGTAGATCAAGAAGGTCCAGTTTGTATTAGTGATACTTGTTTAAAGGATTTAATTACCAGATATTGTCAATGTTTGTTTGTCATATTTACAATGAAACATCTGAGAAATTGTGAGCAGTTTCAGTCAGAGTGGTCATGATTTTCTCTAAATAAATAACTGCTGACGTTGCTTATTGAAATGCATGAATAAAAAAAAACATGTGAATGACTGTAACTCAGTACATTATGGTTCAGTAAATCTCAGTTTGGGCTCAGCAGCATGAAAAGACACAACGACGTCCGTCGTCTGGATGAATCCACCGAGGTCGAAGCTCAGTTTCTGGTTCAGTTTTTGGCTTCAGGACTCATCTGGTCTAAAGGGTAAAAAGACGATCGGATCCTCTGAGCTTCGTTAACACACAAGTGACCAAACGCTTTGTTGTACCATTCTGGAGATCTTCCCCTGTAACAACAGAAAAATAACACACATTAACACATTTACGACAACGTTTGAAAAGCTGTTTTTGTATTTTTTAATGATGAGAATTCGCCCACACCTGAGGTCCACTCTGGAGATGTGTGTTAATCTGGTCCTTGACGTCCCGCTGGGCTCCAGGAGATACTGAGACTCCAGCACGACGCCCCTCACCGCCCCCATACGTGGGCTGTCCTCGTGTTCCACAGACACACACACCAGCGCGCACGAGCCTTTACACAGGTCTGTTCGCCACGATCTGAGGGTGGAGACACAAAAAACAGAAAAACAATGAGTTTAATTAGAGGTTTAATGTAGGAATGTGCCTTAATTTATTGATTAACATCAGAAAACAATAAAAAATTTCCACTTTAAGTAGAAATGATCCTGCATTTTAAGTGAATATTTTCCTGACCTTAGTACCACGTAGTCACAGCTGGGTTGCGGTGGCATGTTGCAGCAGGAGAACTGATAAACGTCCATCTGTTTATCCAACGTCTCCAGAACCTTCTCCTGCTGTAGCTCAGTCTGCCACAGGAGGCGCTCTTTCAGCAGCCGCTGCAGCACCTCGCTGGGAGTCGCTGGCACCTCTACGCTCACACGCCACCGTCTCAGAGGATTACCATCTCCTACCTGACACAAACACACAGAGGAGATTTATACCCTCATATACTGACGCTTTTTATCTAAATGTGCAGAAATGTGTCTGTTTTATTATTTCTTATGTTTTTTTATAGATTTCAACGACCTTGTACCTTTTTAAAAGACAGCTCTGACTGATCAGTAGAGGAGCGCGACACCCAGCCTTTGCTCTTATCTTTGGCTTCTTTCAGCAGGTTCTGAACCAGGTTTTCTAGATGTGCATGATAAGATCCATCCTCCTCCTCCTCTTCCTCGTCCTCCTCCACCTCCTCCTCGTGAGCCTTGCACAGTTCGTCCAGCGGGGGCACCATCAGCTCGGCCTCCATGTAGGAGTTGCGTGACTGGGTCACCATCTCCTCTGGGATCTGGAGGAAAAACAGCCGGAGGAACGTGCATCGCATCACATCACTTCTCATCAGCTCAGGCCTAAATATGAACACGGCTACAGCAGGAAGTAACACACTGATAAATAAAACAAAGCGTCATTTTCCACAGTTTGCAGATTCAACTAAAGCACATTAAAGACAAACTCAAGAAGCTGAGCAACATTTTTCAGGATTGAAAATTGTGATTTCATGAAAATCTTTAAATGTCATGTTTTAGTATCATCAGTCAGGTGTTCCTGCTTCATATAACATTTAACATAAAACTCGATTAACACCATTAAACAGCATCTATATGGGTGTTAATAAATCAGCAGGGAAAAAACATCAGTCTGTCATTTCTGTCTCTTATTTCTTAGTCGACATAATAAATTGCACATCTTCTGTCAGTCATTTATCACGACTGTAAATAATAAAATCCTGACCTGAAACAGACGCTGACACTCAGTGATCATGTGAGCGAGACCCTGAGTCGCCGCCAGGTTTTCATTCAGGTCTTTCTGGTCGGGACGCCCGGTGGTGTATTTCCTCTGAATCGATCTGAAGGCAAATAAATAAAGAAAAATACATGAACAGTAAATAAAGACGACCAAACAAAATATTTTATTAATGTAGAAAAACTATAGCGAGGAAAATAGGTGGTGTAAAAGTGACTGACATTACAAGTAGTTCGACTACATAATTAAAACAACAACAAGACAATAAAATAAATCAGATGAGATCTAATCTCCTCAGATTAAACCTTCACCTCGGCGACAGCGTCTCGTTCTTCAGGATACTGAGGTGGAAGAGTGAAGGTCCCAGACAAACAGCCAAGTTCATCGGCGTCATCTGATTTTCCTCCACCAAGGAAGTGACATCACGCAGGAAGTAGAGCAACGTCTGCAGAACCTCTCTGTTTTCATCCGGCATCAACAATATGGCCGCTCTGACGGCCTGCAGCCGCTGCTCCTTAGGGACGTCTGCAGAAAATTATGGAAATTATGGAAAAACTATTTCCTATAAAAAAAAATTAAAGTTTTTTTATTAATCTGGCTTTATTTTTTCCATGTGTACTTACACTGGTAAATGTGCAGGAAGGTTTCTCCCAGTTTGCTGGTCAGCAGAGGTTCAGGTAAATCTCTGAAGAACTGTTTGACCATGTCGGCCACGTCGTACGCCGACTGGTCCTCGTAGTTCACACAGTCAGGAGACAGTTCACACTGCTGCCTCAGAGCCAGGATACGAGACTTTACACCGGATTTACGAAACAACCCCACCTGAAAAAGAAACAACAAGGAAAGCAGAAGGGCGTGAGGATATAAGCTAACATCAAGCTGATAAGAAGAAAATAATCCCGTGTTGTGAAGCCTCTTCTCTAACCTGGTCCAGACAGTGTGTTCGGAGGTGGCCGAGCGCCTGCTGTAAACACAGAGGAAGAGGAAAACCACAGCGCTGGACATGAACGATGAGAGGAACGCCAAACACACTCTTGTCTTTGTAGTCAGGCATCTTCATGCGCTTCATAAACTTGGGTACAGACCTGGGAGCGATAGACAGAAAACAATTAAGGAAGTGTGTAGAAGAAAGAGCGGACTGAGCTTTCATTATCCGGCTCTTTATGTAGATGCTGGTCAACAGAATTTCCCTCGCGGGGACTGTAAAACTGAACAGGACCGGTCGTTAACAACAACAAGGATGTGCTTGTGTTTGGAGGTTCATAGATGAGAATCAGAGGCCACTTTTTAACCGACACTGGCGCCTTTGATTACCTCAGCATGAACGACCGCGTGTTGCTGCAAATATCAGTAGAGGAGATGTCAAGGTTTTTTTTTTGTTTTTTTTTTGAGGTGTTGATTGTGCAAACGTCCCTGCTGTTTCAGTTTCCCTCAGAAGCTGAAGGAAGCAGTAAATAACAGAGACCACTTTACAACCAATCAACACGCGATTATAATCTTTACTTGATGTGAGAAATTAGAAATAATGAGCAAACGCAACTGAAAGTTTCAGAATAAAATAAGATTTGATAAAGAAGTGTATCGATACCCACCACGTCCAGCCATGTTTATTAGACATCGAGTATTTCTCCATGATGGCCGTGAGTCGGAGTAAAGAAAACTTCTGCAGCAGACTGAGTTGACCTGCTGATTGGCTGCTGATCTGCAGCGACGACACCGGCTGGTTGAGATGATCAGACGTCCTGAAGCTCGGCCATCGTAGTCTGAGACGGAGAGAAGACACAGAGTGATCATTCAGACTGTTATCATGTCTTATTGTCAATGACTTGTCCATGTTTCCGATCTCTGATTATATTATTGTGTGAAGCTGCAAACGTCATTTGAGCAGGAAACAGGGAAGTTAACAGATCTTCACGTGATCATGTCAGGGACATATCAGCTGTAAATTATGTGGAAAGTTGGTTGAAAGTCTGTTTGCAAAAGTCTGGTGCCGGTTTCAGGTTGTGGTCAAATATAATAATTGTTGAGATGCAGCAACACAACAGGAAACGCAACCATCACACTGATTCACAACAGTGAATTTGAGAAATTATTATTGATATTTTATCTTCTTCCTTTTCTACATTGATGTTTGCATGGATCAATATCTAAGTAATGACAATGTTTTAACAACTTAAAGGGAAAAATACATTTGAATTTGGTCTTTTTCTCTATAAATCTCCTCAAGTCTCAGAGTAACGTCCTGTTACATGACGCCAGCTTTTACCACTACTGGCCACGGCTTTTTAAATGGGCAGGGTTTATATACATGTTGGCTCTGATTGGTTAACTCCTTGAACATGGCGACCAAACGGGAGAAAACGACCTCATAAGACTGTTGTTGCAAATCGTTGTGCAACGTTGTGCTGCTGAACTGACCCTTCGAGACAGTGGAGGCAGCAGAGACCTTTCATTCACCCTGTAAGGTCCCATCTGACTGCCAACATGATACAGTAACCTTTAACAGATCTCCATGTGATCATTTCAGGGAAATTATCAGCTGTAAATTATGTAGAAAGTTGGTTGAAAGTCCTTAGTTTCTCAGGTGTCTGTGACGGTTGTGACATAACCGTCACACTGCTTCACCACCACCACCATTTTCTTGTGCATTTGAGATGTTGTTGTTGATATTGAGCTTGTGATGTTTGCATGGTTCAACATCTCAGTAAGGAGAATATTTTGATCATTTAAAGGAAAAATAATTTGTAATAAATGATCATTAAAACGTCTCCTCACCGTGGTCGTGTCAGCGAGGCCCCGACTCCAGAATCTCTTCTCTCCCGACTGGTCCCTGTTGAATCAGTGTCATTCAAGGAGACTCCGTCTCTCTCTCCTTCGCTGGGGGTGGTCCTGCCCTCCCCTTCCTCCCCCTCCCCGTCCACCGTCTCACCCTCGGGCAGCACGCTGCGGCTCCAGTGGTCCACTATTTGTTGTAAACCGCTGACGTGCTGGATGATGTCGTCCAGGTGAGGGAACAGGTTGTCTTCCTTCTCTAAGTCCAGCAGGTCTCCGGTGCTGGCGTACAGGTGAGAACCCGGCACGTTGTCGTAAACGCTCACTCTGCTGCCGCGTGGAGCTCCAGGACAGGGCGGTTTGGAGAGAGGTTTACCGGACCAGGGCTCACCGAGGCCGTTGTTGGGTGGAGTCGGATGTGTTTGTGTCTGAGGGCCGTTTTTGTTGTTCCCGTCACCAGGAGAAGGAGCCAGACTCTCTATGGACAGAGCTTTTGGAAAGGTTCCTGGTTTATGGTCTTTGGGGATGTGAATGAGAAGGTTTTCATACGAGTGGAACTGGTTTCTCCCAAACTGGCTCTGCCCTTCAGTCCTCTTTCCCTGAGAAGGCAGCTCCATATCCTCCAGGTACATGCTGCTTCTCTTATTAGCAGTTCGAGGTTTTGCACAAACAGGCTCCTTCACGCTCGGTGTCACTTTCTCACTGCTGGGACTCACACTCACCATGGACTCGTCCTGACAATCACTGGTGAGAGTGACAGCAGACGTGTTGGCATCAGTTTGGAAGTCATGTTTAGGGCTGTGCTCTAATTGGCTGATGGGGGTACACTGGAGCACCTGCAGCGCCTGAGGCTCCTCCCCCTGCAGCACCGGTCCACTGATGACCAGCGGCGGCCTTCGATTTGAGCTTTTCCTCCTGGTCGACGGGCCCCACGTACGCATTATTTCCATACGCCTCAGAAACTCTTTGGCTTTGCTCCGCCCTCCTTGACCGTGGCGGCTGCCTTTGATTGGCAGAGAGTTGTAGTGTGACATATCTCTGGGCGGTTGGTAGGAAGCGGAAAGAGATGCCATAGATATGGAGTCGGGCATGGCGGAGGCCGAGTCCTCGCTGTGCAGGGAGGAGATTTCTGTGATCTCCTGCTCGCTCAGGTCGGTGAGGACGCTCTCGCTGCTCACTGTGCTGCGCAGACCTTCCTCCGGACCCGATGGGCTGCTCTCGTTGGTGCTGTCCAACAGGAAGTCTTGAAGACGAGACCAACGTCGGCTGCTCCACTCGAACGTCCAACGTTTACTGATGGCCAACGGGTCATCTTCATCTGAATCATCACCCTGTGGAGAGATAAAAGAAGAACTGATGCACGATATTTTAACAAAAATGGCAACAAAAAGTCACAAATAATTCAGTTTATGTCATATTTACATGTTTAGTTCCTTTGTTTCCTTTGAGAAAAGTTTCTGATAAATGTAAATTAAATAAACAACGTCTCTTGTTTACGTCAAGAGACGAGAAACAAAATGGTTTCGTTTTGTCTTTAGATCGGGCGGTTAACCACATCTGTCATCTATCATCCTGTCGTATAATATATATCATCACACTGGGACGGAAATGTTTTCCCATTTAAAAAACATTAGTGGTTTGGAGTCAATGTGAGGTGGTTAGTCTTTACTGATTCGCTGTAAAAACAGTTTAAATGGTGAATCAGATGTAAACAATCAGTCTAAACTATGTTTGTTTATGATAAATAATGAACATAAACTAGAAGTGATTCATATTTAGTGTTAAAATTTAAATTAATGAAAAAAACATCATCTTACTTTCTTCTTGGGGTGGCTCACATCCAGTTTCATGGAGGCACACTTGTTCAGAGTATTTAGACGTCTGTAACACACACACACACACACACACACACACACACACACACAGTCAATCAGACATGTTGAGGTTTGATGTCTTGTCTTTTTCTCTTTGACTCTGATCTTCTACTCTCAGACTTGTCTCATCGTTTCTTTGATCTTCTCTGATTTTTTCTCTTTCTCCCACACTCCCTGTCTCCTCCTCCTCCTCCTCTCCCCTGGCATCTCTCTCCTCTGAGACTCATCCTCACCCTCGAGGAGTAAAGGCGTCTCCTCCCTCCCTCCTCCTCCTCCCTTCCCCGAGCAGCTGGACGTGAGGGCGGTGTCTGTGTCTTTCAAGACAGGATCATTGAAAACATGTTTTGGGACTTGTGACCTCTGTCATTTAAAATATTTCATCCTCTAATAGCACAGTAAGAAAATCTTCCCTTTGTACACTTTGTTTACTTTCTCTGTCCTCTCCAGACGTGGAATTGCTTGTTGCTACATATAAATCCAACAATATAAATACCAACAGCAAGAAGCAACTTTTCATATCAACTTTGTTTTTTTTTTTGGTAGAAATAAACATTTCAAGTTGCAAAAATAAACAGAGGAAGCCATTGTCGTCTCCACACCCAGTGTTTCTGCAGCAGGACGGTACAAACATTTCTTGATGGCACATATTTTCACACACATTTAGAAATCTGGGTTATTGCAAGTATGTCATCTGAAATTGAAATGTAAAAGGGTGATGTGTCTCTTTGTGAGAATGTTTTATAGGTTTTTTTAAGGCTCTGATGTTTATTCTCTTATAATAAAGTCATCAGTTATCACTAACGCTGTAATTACCACACCCTCCTCAACTCACACACCGACAGAGTGAAAGAGAAAAGAGAATATGTCGTGAAAAATAACCATCTGGTGGAGTACACTACCGTCCTGTCACTCCCTCCCATTACCCCTCAACTCTCCTCGACCTCCTCCCTCCTACCATCACCCTCTTTTACCCCCTGAGGATCTGAGCTCTTTGAATAGGAGATCAGAGCGTGGCGGAGGGGAGGGGGAGGTGACCAGATCAAAGGACGAGTGTCTGAGTAGAAGACAGCGACGGGGAGTTCATTACGGGTCGAGGTCAGACATCTAATGATTAGTGGTCAGGACCAGGCCGCAGGGACGAACACAGCACAAGACACAGAGATGTTACATGTTCACAGATGAAAAACTGAGTCCTCACCAGTAATAATACTTCACTACTGTACTTCAGTATGTTCTGGGAGTATCTGTACTTGTCAACTGCCACTTTGACTTCACTACATTTCCTAACTTAATGGCACTTTTACTCTGATCCATTAAAGTAAATGTGGTGTTTTTAGAGCATCAACACCATGTCTGAGGGTTGATGGAGGCTCCATCTTAAAGGTGGATGATGGAGAAACTTCAACAATATCAATATCAAACACTAATTTACATTAAGTGAAAAAAGAACAACTTTAGTTCTTTAGTTCAGACTCATTCATTGTCTATGAAGATTGTTGTAGCTCCATGTTTTAAAGTGCTGGATAAACTTCATAATATTCTTCTGTTTTATTAACATGTACTTGTACTTTTACTTTCTACACTTAACTACATTTACTTATAGATTACTGTCATACTGAAGTACAGTAAATACTAGATACTTTAAGACTTTTACTGGAGAATCATTCTAGTGACGACTTGAACTTCTACCAAAGTTATTTTATTCTACTCTAGTATCTAGTATCTTTATATCAGATATTTTATAAAACAGCTGGTCCTCACCGACATAAAGGCTCCACCAAGTCCCGGTCCAAGAAGTCATGGTCCCTTTTCACTGAAGAAATATCAATGGGAAACTGGGAATCTGTGAGAGAAAGTTAGAAAATAAAAAATGAATTTCAGTTTTGTTAGTTGATGACAGTAAACAGCAGCTTTTCTCTGCAGCTGCAACAACACCTGACATCTGCATCTGCAAGTTTACACACACACACACACACACACACACACATTTTCAAACACCAAAATAACTCAGATTCCACACAATGCCAACACCAAAATGACTCAAGGTTTTTATTTTGGTGATTCTCTGTGTGTGGTGGCAGACTGCACCCGGGAGCCGCCACAGAGTCCCGGAGGCCGACTGCCATAACCCAACATTACTGGAGCTGACGGCGTTTCTCAGAGAAGAGCAGTGTGTGTGTGTGTGTGTGTGTGTGTGTGTGTGTGTGTGTGTCCTGCTAAAGAAGGACTGCTGATTTTAAGAGCTACTTCGTAGATTACTGGGGCCATTTCCTGTTTGTGCCTCAACTCAACGAGGGCCGATCGTCACATGAATGAACGGCTGAAGTTTTTACAAAAAAAAGGTGGAAAGACGGAAAAAGGAAGAAGACTGAGTAAAAAGTAAGGGAAGAGGGAAGGAAGGAAGGAAATGTAGGTGATGTGAGGGAGAGAAAAAGTGGTGGGCGAGTTTGTGACGAGGTCAAGGGAGAAAGGTGGAAAAGAGAGAAAAGAGAGAGAGAGAAAAAGAAGAAAAGCTGTGAGAGTCCCAGCAGTGATAACAAGGCCTTTCCCATGACCCCTCCCTCTGGACAGGAACTGGAGCCTGGAAATAGAACGAAGCTGCAGCCTCGAAGACGAGGATATGAAGATGGAGGGATGGTAGAAAGAGAGAGAGAGAGAAATAAGAGATGATGGAAAAAATAAGAGAAAGAGAGAAAATTAACCAAAGAAGAGACGTGAAGAGGGAAGTCTTTGTCTGAAAAGAGGCAGCTGGCTAAAGTCAGGACTTTGGTTATTGTGTGTGTGTGTGTGTGTGTGTGTGTGTTACCTTCATAGAGCTGGGCATATTGTGGAAATCCCGCTGCTCTGAGCCAATCACAAGCCTCCTTCGCCTCAATCTCTGTTTAAAAAAAAAAAGAAAGAAATATTGATTAATCATTTTTTCTTTTTTATATTAATGGTTTTTATCCTCTGACATAAACAGTTCACAGTAAAAGTCCTAATATCAGGTCTTTTTTTGTGGAGGGAAGCTCAACATTATTACATTTCCCTCTGAGATTTCCAGTAAACTGATGTCGTCTCTGAACATCTGAACACAAACATGATGAGAAACGTTCACATACATGAAACACAGATGAATTAGAGGAAAAATAAGAAACACACGTATTTGTGCGTCATCTCTATCCCCAGTACAGTATCTTTTTTTTTTTGTTTTGTTTTTTAAAGTTGACAGGGGAGGAACAGAGGAACATCTCCGAGAATTAAATTTTCCTCTGGGGATTTACTGGAATGATTTGGAAAAGAAACTGGACATGATCCATTAAACTGTGAGGACAAAGGAAACAGTTTGCACAGTTTAATATGAAATATCCTGGATCCTTTCTGTCAAAGCGTCAGTCACAGTTTCAGCTGTTAATGCATAAATTTAACAGACACACACACACACACACACACACACACGGCACCACACCCTATTAGCTGCTGCTGCCAGCACCGTGAGATGTTTTACAGGCATTTGTTTTACTACTTTTTTCCGCGAGCATATGTGCCGCTCACACTGCTAACCTGGCAGCTCTGAAATGTGTGTGTGTGTGTGTTTTTTATGAGCAGACACTGATTAAACCACTCTGCAGAGTTTTGTGCTGACAAAGATGTGAATGTGTGAATGATGATGCCAAATAAATGATTGCACATTATAAAAATACAGCAATGCAATTATGTAATATAAATAAACAGACATTCATATGCAAACACACACACACACATATATATATACACACACACACACACACACACATATATATGACTGTAAAAAAAGAGCTTGATCAAACAAATTATGTGAATTATGAATAAAAAAACAGGAGAAATGGATAAATAATGTGTTTTAAATGTAAAATAATCAACTTTCACACAGGTCTCAATAATTCCTGCATCATCTCGTCCAGTCTCGTCTCGTCTCACACCTCTGTCAGAGTCTCACTTGTCTCATTCATCGGTTCAGAGGTGCTGGCAGTGAAAAAGGACGAGGCACCGCAGAAACATAGGGGACAAAGTTCAGCACGGCAATAAAAAGCCTCCGTTTTTCAACCATCAGAGATGAGAACGGTCACGAGAAATGATCCTGTCACCGCAATCCAGCAATTACATCCCTCTGCCTACATTCTCAGCATAACTCTGCTCTCCTCTAAATCACATATGAAGCAGAAACGGCCCAAGGTTCAAGATCAGGAATCAAAATATTTTTTTGTGTGAAACTCTGAAAATAGACCGGAGGAAGATATTTTCACCAGAGAGAGAAAAAGGCAGCGAAGTGAAAACTTACTTGAAGCTCTCATGGTGCTGCTGCTGCTGCTGCTGCTGCTGATGATGATGATGATGATGATGACATGCTGCTATTTCTTTCTCCTTTGCTCAGACTGAACTTTCCTCCGTCTCATCGCTGCTATCCAGCTACTTCTATCAAGTGGCAACTTTCTGTGTTTTTTCCTCGATGCCTTTCCAACCCTTGTGTTTACAACGCTGCCTCCCTCCACCAGCCGGCCCCATGCAGCTTTTCTCTTCCCTCTAATTTTCTCCTCAACCTCTTCTCTCTCACTTTCTGAGATCTACATACAATATCTCTCTCTCTTGTTACAGCTCTTTTCTCTCTACATGCTCAACATCATTGTTTCTTTATTTCCATTACTTTATGTTTCCTCTGTTCCTCTTAACCTCGTCTTTCTCTGAACAAAAATAAGGAAAAATACGCCCTCACACGTTTTCCTTCATCCATCCGTCCTGACACTTCCTCATCATTTCTTCCACTTTGATCCAGCAGATCTCCACATCTGCTCTGTCGTTACCAGAGCTGCTGCTCTGGTCCCATCTAATCCAAAGAGGAAATGGCTAATTTCAAATGGCATTTAGCATCAGCCGTCCTCCCTCGAGGCAACAGACTGACGACCGGTGGACGCTGACTTCACATGTCAGCTGAACCTACTGGCAAACTAACAAGGAGACTCTGACCTCGTCCTGTCTCTGTCAGATTACTGTGCAGCTCTGCGGACCAGACCATTGTGTGGGAGAATGCAGTGCTGTGTGTAATGTTGTGTGCTTCTGTGACTGTGTGTGTGTGTGTGTGTGTGTGTGTGTGTGTATACAGAGATGTTTAGCACAGTCCAGATGTTGCCCCCAGTGAGTCAGAGAATGCAAGAAGGCAGACAGCTGGGGTGGGGAGGGCAGTCGTGATGGACAAACGCTGTGAGAAAACCACAGGGAGGAAGACAAACCACACCAGACGCTCACTCACTCACTGTGACATCTGAAGGATAATCAACTCTTTTTATAGAAATGAAGTTTAAAATAAATTACACCTGGTTTGCACAAACTTAAAACAGACTGGGTAAAACCATCCTGTTGGTCTACTGATGATAGAAAATAAAAAACCTCCTGAAAAACTGAGTTTGCAATTTAACAAACGTTGGTGGTCTAAATTTTACAGTTTTCATTATGGTAACGCTACCAAAGATTAAAGTCAGTATCTGATGTGCTAAAATATATTTGTTGTGTTTGTTTTGCAGGTTATTATATTATGAATGCATCTATTTAAACAGCATGTTTGTACATGTGTAGTTTGTGATCCGTCTTTGTGTTTGTGCACAAAAAGGTGCCAAGTGGCAAAGTTCGTGTCACAACGTGGGAACAAAGCTCTGCTATTCAACTGTGTAGAATTTAATCAAGAGATTAATTAGCACACAAACATTAGTCTCTTAGTGGGCAACAAAACACACACATGCACACAGTGAGACGCAGCTAATCCAAGCTGCCTACCGCGCTTTTCCTCCACTCTCTTCCATGCGCCGCATTCCTGCCGCGTAGAAATATACGACGACAGGCAGCGAGCCAATGGGACAACAGCAGGGAAGAGAGACAGATGGTGTGTGTGATAGTGTGTGTGGGTGTGTGAATATGGATGCACAAGTTTGGGACAAAGGGGCAAGGTAAGGTAATTCCTTACATAACAGCGTGCCAGCTATGTTATATAACAGACAATACAAGCACCCTGACGTCCTCGCTGCTATTTTCTGCTTTCACTTACATTTTCTCTTTTTTATCCAACAGCAGTGGCCTTGACTTTCTAACAAGCCTTTTTTTCTCTCAGTGTTATGTCTGTTAATACTGAGACTCTCAAGGACCCTGAAGTGCTTTGCATGACATCAGTTCCTGCTCTGAATTTCCCATGCGTCCAGAGAGGTATGTGAGCTAACAACGGCAACAGGAAGTGGCTGCACTGAATATGTCAGTGGGATAACTGCACTGTAGGTGCACTGACGGATAATGAGCAGGAACAGAGAGTAAAAAAGTAAAGATTGAGATTTAATTTTATAAAGTTATGAGTTAGTTGTTGTTTATTTTCATGGTTCCTTTCAGTTAAAATCAATTAGATTAGACGACGAAATAAACAGCACAGATACGGAGCAAAGATGGGATAAGTTAGTTTGTAAAGATTGTATAGACATAAACAGAGCAGTCACACACACACACACACACACACAGGATGCCTGGAAAGCAGCCATATTCCCACATAAGCTAAAGCACTTAGTCCTTCATGTTTAAAGGTCACAAAGAAAAGAGGAAAAAAAGTGGTGAAGAAGTCAGAGAGGAGGAGTGATGGGAGAAAAGGAGGGAGGACGTAAAGTAAAGGGGGGGGTGTTATAGACGTCCGTCTCGTTCCACATGGTTCATCTGTGATGATGATGTTGAGGTCTGAGGAATGTGCTGTACAACAGCAGTTGACGTCGAGCAGGTTGAGACACGTCACTGACTCACGTCTCCACTGACCTCGGATATAACGTGACACATCCCGACAGAGCTGAGTTGGATTTGATTATTAACAACACGGGGATTGTGGTGAGTGTGTTAACAGATCGTATTAATAATGACGAACATTATGAGATGAAAAGTCTGTGTGTGGTTATGACACGTTCCCTCCAGCAGAGGGTGTTAAAGTGACGCTGCTCAGTTATTTCATGGCTCTGGGCTGTAGTTACAGGTGACTGTTTGTATGAGTCACATATTATTTCTTATTTAGATTATTAGAATTTAGCTGAATGGAAAATGTTTGGTGATTATCTTAAAGAGGTTAAATAAACTGAAATGATATGATACTTTATCAAGATGCAGATGTTAATGAATGTGAATCAAACTGTGACTCAGCAGATAAAACACAGGTGTAATTACTGTTAATATATTTAATTTTACATTAAAAAAGCAGGTCGCAGCATCTTTGTGCACATTTTCTTAATTGCACCAAATGTTCTTTTCCTGCCACAACAAGTCCAACGTCTGCAGTGGAAATGCTCTATTTGTTTTAATTCTTTGCAGCTGGAAGCAGCTCCTCAATTTCCTTTGTGCATTGCATCCTGGGAGAATACTGACCATCAACAACTCGCTTAAAAGTCTGGTTTTATTTTCAGTGTGCACGCTGGCTGTTTCTTTACTGTAAACTGTGTGAAATCCTGTTTTGCTTTGAGTATTTATTGTGGCTTTAGGAGCAAATATAAAAACACTGCTACTAAAAGTTCCTGAACCTGCAGAAAATAAAACCATCTCTCTGTGATTTCACATCGAACTTGTGAGTGACTTGTTCCTTACACACATATTGAGCAGACACAGCATTAATCAACATCAGTATTAATTTAGAGCTGTGTTTCTGGTTTAAATAATATGTACAAGTCCAACATCTCCTTCCTTAACAGTTTTCCTTCAGTCTCCATCAGCTGCTGAGAGAAATATCCTGCTTTTCAGCTGCCAAATGCTCCAAACTGTTAACTAGACTGAGTCACTTAACAGGAAGTACACAGTGAAACAGTGTAGCTGTGTTTTATATTGTTATTTGTTCCATTGTGTTTCTAGATATTTTCACAATTGTTGCGTAACTATGAGACATTGACCATGTGTGTGAAATAAATCTGATTTAAAATGACAGGAAGGGCCAAGTCTTATAAGATATGAATCAAAAACTACCTGCAATCTTTAAGAAGAATCAGGTGTAGGTTTGTTAAGGTCGCTGAGTCCGAGACGAGGAATCTAACTGGGGAGAGAGTATGATTCATGAGGAGGAGGAGGAGGAGAGGTGTGTGTTAATGTAAGAGACAGGGAATGAAAGTCAAACTATCACCCAAAACCTGCACAGGCATTAACATGTCCCTCCATCACATTCCTCATATCTCTTCTCTTGTCCAATTGGTGGAGGAAAAAAAAACACACACACACCTGCTGCAAGATTTGATGTTTCTGCTGCATCATGTGACCACAGTCATCCTGGCGTTTCATAACAAATAAAAACAACATTAAACTGAAAACTTCGCACCCTAAGGAGACGTTTAACACCAACCTCACTGAGCTCATCTGCTAATAATAAAACCAGTGTAACATCAATAACAACCGAAGCCTCAGCTGTGACGACCTCATGAACACCGGGATGTTCTGTTTACTCCCTGGGAAACACCAGTCATGTGACAGGAAGTTGAGGAAGTGACCAAGGAATACAAAGCTGACCAGTTTGGTAGAAGAGACATAGACAAACACCATAATCCTTTAGGGTTTGTTATGACTTCTCTTAGATTTATGAAAGACATCTCAGGAGGAGAAACGGCTCCATGTGTCTGACTGAGTGAAGCCAGAAGGAAGTGAAGAATCCTGGCAACGTTTACTGTGTAAGCTCCTGCTAATAAAGCGATGTTGCACAATGATGGATGTGTTACCTCTAAAAGTCTAAAAGTATATTCATCTCTGCTGTTGTGCAACAGACTCTCACATGAAACGAAACGGCTGCGATCACAATCTTCCTTCCTACGTTTCTGGAGCGACGCATCGTCTTTATCAAAACGCGCATTGTTTGAATCTCAGCTCATATCTGTTCTCCATCTCTGAATAGAAAATCAGATGAGGGGTTTCATCCTTTTTTTTTCTTCAAACAATGTTAAAACAAACAAAAAATATACCAACATCTAAGTAATCAAGTCACAAAACTAACCGCACTGAGAGACATTATAACTTTCTTGCTGTTTCTACCTTGTGCCAGCCTCCGTAACAGCTGCTGTCGTGCGATGATGCGTGAGAGTCTCAGGGCCGAGCGCCGTCGAGGAGTGTCTCCCAGCCTCAGGTAGTATTCCTGCCCGTCGGGCGTCATGGCCTCCAGACAGGATCTCTCACTGGTGCTGTCGCTGTCACTCTCGCCGTCGTTGACGCCTTCATCTGAAGCGTCCACGGTGTCGTTGGCGTCCACGCTCCCGCTGAGAGTCACGTCAGAGCTGTCCATGCTGTCATCAGTGACACTGTCATCAGCTGAGAACATAAGATGTTTCACTTCTCCGGTCACATCTTCATCGTTGGTGCTTTCTTCTGCGTTTCCATCGTCCAGATTGTTGTTTCCTGTCTCTTCGTGTCTTGCAGGATTTGCTGCGTCTGCACCTGAGGTCATCACAGCGTCCGCATCATCCACAACGGTCAAACTTCTGTCCACGACCTCCATCGCACAATGTAATCCTCGCTACACTACAACTATTACTACAATCCTTCCTCCCTTTCTCCTTGATGAGTTGTTGTGCGAGCACTCCTTGTGAATTCCTGCCTCGAACATGCCCGAGTCAGCTCCGCACCCGCGTGCCTGCCTCCTCCCTTCAGCCTTCAGCTCAGCACAGTCCAACAAACACACACACACGCCTCATCACACCACCTGACTCAGATGAGACTGTTTGTTCTTCCCTCACACACACACACACACACACTCAAACATGCTGACTTCTCAGCTGAGATGGGAGGAAAACTTTCTAACTCTTGTTTCCACAAAGTCTTTCCTTCGGTCACATGGTCAACAGCCAATGGGAACAACAGTCCTCTGCTTCCTGTAGCTCTGCCAAAGACAGTTTGGTACATGCCTGGGGCATATGCGTGCACGCGCGTGTGTGCGTGTGTGTGTGTGTGTGTGTGTGTGTGTGTGTGTGTGTGTGTGTGTGTGTGTGAGAGAGAGAGAAAAAAAACATATCAGGGATGGAAGACGTGATCTAAGATGGGATCGGCCTGGAAATAAACACTATCCTGACGGCCACATCCCAAAGTGAAAAGGGAAGAGGGCAGAACAATAGAGAGTACGTGGGTGTGTGAGACGGAGCTGAGGAATGTATGGAGGCCCACAGCTTTTGTTACGAATGCTGAGTAGGACTGTAACGGTATTGAGAAACGTTCTCTAAATCCACGCCGACAAGTAGAAACCACATGACATTAACATTTAACATCACTCGTCCACATACGTCAGTCACGTCCTCTGCTCAGGCCTCAGATAACAAGACATCCAACAAAAATCTGTAACGTCTGAAATGTTTCCGTTCAGTAACCGAGTTAACAGATAAATGTAAGGAATGCAAGTTCATGCTTTGACCCAGTTTGGCTGAAGTGATTTGTGAGGATTCGAGGATACAGGAGGTGGTTTTGATTCATGTTAGGGAGGAAACAGATCAGATCGAGGTGCGTGTGAGAAGTGGGTCATAGTGACGTCAATAACAGGTCACACACCTGATCTAACGGTGGGAAGGTGAAGTATTTAAGTCTGCAGGTCATTTATTGTCAAAAAAAATGCTACTTTTAATATCTAACTCAAACTTAATGTGAATAAAGTTGTGAAATACCTAATCTATAATTAATTTAATTGGATTAGACTGCCCTCTTGAGGCAATTTTGGACAAAATCTCTCAGTCTAAATGAAGAGAAAATAAGAAAATAATGTTAAAAATGCTACAAGCAGCATAGCTCAGCTCAATGTAAAGTGATATTGAGCTAAATAGATGTGTGTAACTGTACTGGCACATGGCAGGGCTGTAGTAAGCAGTCAGTAATATAATAACCATCACTCTGTCTCAGTTACAGCAGGACAGGGCAGGGCAGGAACTACACCAGCAAACTGGACTGAAAGAGCAGACACATTTAAAGTGATAAGTGTCTAATACCAGAGGAAATGAAAAGAAACAGAAGAAATCTGCAGAAACGACGTCAAAAAGTGAATTAGTGAAAGTGAAATCAACCTTAAAACTTTGAGTGTTACAATGTGACATGCAGCTTCATCGCTCATATTCTGGAGCTGCACAGAAAGAAATGAGAGAAACATGAAGAAATGTAGCTTTTTGAAGCTTTAATTTGTTGACGACGTATCTGAGTTTGATCACACTGAACTATAATTCACCATTACAATCACTGGATTTCATTTACTGGAGCTGGCTGGTTATTTTCAACACTGCAGTGATGTAAAAGCTCCAGGTCGTTGTGTTGAAAAGAGACGATCGCTCACATGCAGCAACAATCACACTGAAGCGGCTAAAACCCATAAATCCCTCACACTCCGACCCCCACCGCTTAAACCTAAAAACCTGTGGGATTACAACTGAACCCAGGTGCTGTTGTGAGCTCTCACCGTTTCACTCAAACACGCAGATGAATCTTTATGTAGATGTTTGACTTTAAAAATCTAAACTAGTTGTGTTTTTTTAACTTTACTCATATTTGAGTTGTTTTAGTTTCTGTGTTTACTGACAACTTTAAATAAAAAAAGCAAAGAAAAAAAAAACCCTTGACTGACAGTTGGAACATCCACCGTTGAACCAGCGTAACGTTAAAGCCAGATGTGCACATTTTAAGGACCTTCATCCGTCTGATCCAGACAGATGTGAACTGTGGTGCCTTGTGAGCTGATGGGTTAAGCAGCAGGGTGAAGGAGGAGCTGTGGAGTTAAGGTTTCTAGTTTGAGGAGGGGGTTTGGCTGCAGGACAGGATGAAGTGGTGAGAAATAAGAGGAAAGAGGATTAGTGGAGGCAGCAGGTGTTTTTTTTTTCCTGATGCTCCATCTGACCACATTCCTCTTATTAATTAATCATTAATGAATATTTATCATACTTAGTGATAATTAGTCATCAACCAAAGCTTTAAAGATGCACGAGTAACATTTATCTGTTGAGATGCAGCAGCTTTTGGTTCATATGTGACAGTTTGTGTCGTTAAATGTGGGAATGTGCATCACTTAATTTGTTTAAGAGGCGGACATCTCAGTAATTATATTAAACCGAGGAGACAGCTGCAGCTCCCTGCATCTCTCCCTCCTCCCTCCCTCCCCCCTTCTCCTCCCTCTCTCCTCTCTGACGCACAGCTCTCACATAGACACAGACATCCAACTCTGCGCATCCAGGCCACAGTAAATATAGAGCAAACTGACTGACCCTCCAAACTTGGTGCATTAGACGCAGACTTAACAATATTTAACTCCAATCCTTTAAAAAACAAAAAAAACATCCACCTCCTCTTTCGTGCTTTGTGGACAATTCAATCATCAAATTTAATCCAGTTCTCTGAGACTAGAACAACAAATGCTGATCCGGTTGGCATCTGAAACCCTGCTGGACTTCACTGTCCCGCTGTATCGCAACATGCCTGCGCTGTTTTTCAGCACTAAATTTGACAATGACCTTCCCAAAATATCAGGGAGCGCGCTGCGCATGCCGCTGTACGCGCACAACACAGCGGCTGGAAATGCACCAAACACTGATATAAACTTTTATCTTTGATTGTTTATTCTAATGTTTAATCAATGAAGTTGTTGAAGACGTTAGTAGATGTTTATAAATAAATAAAATTATGATCTAAAACAGATACGAGGAGAAATATCAACGCCGGGTTACTGGAATATCAATTTCAAACCTTCATATGTTTGTGTTTAATATTTTTAAACCCTGAGGTGTGATTTAATGTAGCAGCTCGTGTATCTTGTGGCCTGTCTGACAGATGTAATGTGGAGAAACTGCTCGGTTTCCACCGCTCTTGGCTCTCTGACCTGCCAGTCGTCTCTCCCGGACATTCCTCCACAGTAGATCCCAAGCCTTGGACGTGGAGTCCCGCAGCTGCTCGCTGATCGACCGCCGCAGCTGAAGCTTGGCAGACTTTCTCTGGGTTGTCATTGCGGTGCAACCGGACTCATATTCCCCCGGGCTTCAGATTTTTTTTTTTTTAAATAAATAAATAAATCACACACCAGCACCGCTCCGGGTTTAAAAAATGGAAATGAAAAATAAAAACCCGTTATTCCTCAGCGTCTGGTTTATTCCTAGTGTGAGCGGCGGCGGCGGCGGCGGCTCCGGTCGGGACAGCGCGCCACCCCCGGCGGCTCCTGCTGCTCCTGCTGCTGCTGCTGCTGCTGCGTCCTGCGTCCTGCGTCCTGCGTCCGGCTGCCGCAATGGTCGTCACCGCGCTTCACCTGGTATCAGGCTGCTGCTGCTGCTGCTGCTGATTTTTGGCGCTGCGTCACCTCCCTGCACCAGGCGGAGGAGGAAGACGACGAGGTCCTACTGAATCCACTGTTTTAACTGATGCAGCATTTCTGCATCTCATCTCTCTCCCTCAGTGTGTGTGTGAGTGTGTGTGTGTGTGTGTGTGTGTGTGTGTGTAGGGGGTGAAGGTGCAGAAATGTTTCAACACAACTTCTTGCATGTGAGACTGGAGCTCTGACAAGACGAGCCAGATGTGAGAGGCGGTTTCTCCCCCATCTCTCTCTCTCACCCTCCCTCCCTCCTCTCTCTCTCTCTCTCTCTCTCTCTCTCTCTCACACACACACTAAAACATACATATTCTCCACGACCCAAATCCACCCACTCACCCAAACAAGGATCTCTTTCAGTCCCCTGACACACACTAATAACACACAAGTCATGCCACACACTTGAACACTGAGTTGTGTTGCCAGGAAAAGTGTCTCTGGCCACTTAAAGTCTCGATCTGACCTAAGAGGGCAGCTGTTCAAACTGTACACACACACACACACACACACACACACACACACATTCAGCTTCATTAGAGGCTGATTTGATCATTTTATGACGATTTTATCTGCAGCTGCAAATTCTTACGTCTAACAGGAAGTTTAAATTGCTGCAGGAAGCGGAAATGTCTTGCTGTGATGCTGAACGTTGTCTGAATGGACGAAGGAATCCAAGACATCCAAGTGTGTGTGTGTGTGTTTCTGTAGGATTTTTTAGGTCACAGTTTGAGCTAAATGACTGAATATGTGACTAACTGAGTTACAGACTGCACAGCAGTCAGTGAAAGTGTCTCTCTTTCTCTCTGACAGCTCTGAAGTTTTGGGAATCTCATCCCGAGCTGAGTCGATCCCCTCGTGTTATCCGAGGAATGTCAGAGCGATGAGACGAGCTCAGGACGCCCCTTCAGCTGCCGTCTGTTTGACACCGTCGGATGTCCTGTTTGAGGTGTTGAGTTCCAGGTCAGCGTGGATCCAACCACACAGACCTGATTCGACATTTCAGTCTGTCGAAATACGTCTGACATCTCTGGTCGTCAGCACAATCCTGAGGTTATCTGGACACCGGACACCGCTTCACTGACTGACACTTTATCATAAACGAGGCCAGAAATAATGAAACTATTTATCAATCTGTTGTTTCACTGTCTCCACATCAAACATAAAGAAGAAACATGGAGGATGAAGGTTATTAAAGCTGAAGTTCAAGGTCCAACTTTCACTGTCCTGCTCCTTTATGGTCCGGTGTCCAGTGACAGTCAGTTTGTCTGCAGAGACTCGGTGATGTATAACACTTCTGACAGTCGTGGTTCATACCAGCACAAAATGTTTTAAACTGAAAGACTGATGGACAGTGAGAGGAGGAGGAGATAAACCGGAAGAAATATAAAGGAAGCGAGAAAACATCCTAAAATACTGATTTCATGGAATAAAATAACTTATAATAGGATTTTTGTGGAAATTCACAAAGTTACACAACAAGTCAAATATTAAGAAAGAAAAGAGAGGAGATGAGGTAAAAGGAGCAATGGTTACACTGGGAAACCAGCAACGATTAAAATTTCAATCTATATAAAGTATAAAAGTTAAACCCAAAACCTAAAAATATTGTTTCACACAAGACGAAGAGATTCAGAGAGTTGACTGACTTCTGTGATGAATTAACGACCCACTTTCTGTTGCTTCAGGTTCTGGTCAAATATCAGTGAATATTTTCTCCTTTGTAAGCACCACTGTCCTTTACAGCCTGAATATTGATCCCAGGATAATAACAGATGCAGTTCTCTCTATAAAAACAGTTGAATCAGCTCGATGTGTGGAGCTGGAAAGAGACCGCGACATGTTCAGGATCGTGGAATTGATTTGTGAGAAACGAGGCATCAGAACAAGATGTATGTGCTGGCGTGTATGTGTGTGAGTGTGTGTGTGTGTGTGTGTGTGTGTGTGTGTGTGTGTGTGTGTGTGTGTGTGTGTGTGTGTGTGTGTGTGCAGGGTTGGATTAGAAGAGAAGATAAACAAAAGACTGAAACATGTTTTTGTTTTTAGCTCTGAGATGAACCAACATCTGTCTTGATTGGAAAGAGTCAGAGACTGTAAGAAGCTGCTGATTTCATTTCTACAAGCGTCTGAAGTCTCTTGTGTGATGTCGATGAGCTTCTGGCAAATGAACACAACTCTCCTCACTCTCTGACAGACAGAACAAGAACGATCTCACAGGACCGAGCAGCACTTACATAAACATTTAATCTCCTTCTCTTCCTCCATTAAATATGATCGAGAGATTGAAGCAAAACAGAAAGACTGAGACTAAAACACAAACACGTCCATGTGATGTCACGAATATACAAGTGACAAACTGGACAAATGCAGATTTATCTAATACACAAGGTTTAAAATCACAAAAATCCAATCCAGAACGGTGGACACGTTATGACAGGAGGTGATGTTTCTGTTAAAAAGTTGTTAAAAAGTAACTTAGGTTAATTAAATGAAGATAAATCTGCATCTGTGTCGGTTGTGAACACTCAGACTTTCTAATCTTTCTAATGAATCTGTTGCTCGAGCGTGTCCCTGAGTCCTGTTTTGTTTTGGAGAAAAATCACCTGTTGGATCCAATTCTAAGTAAATATTATTAGTCAGAACAGAAATGTTCTCATGGAGGAAAAATGAACAACGAGCTCAAGCAATTTTCTACAAAACAATATCTTTATATAAAAAATAATGTCTGTAGAAGAGACTGAACCTTTTCTTAAATTTGTCCGACAAATGGCACAAACGCCAAAGTGTGATAGAAACTGAATGTGTCCGTATGTAGTTTGCATGTACACACACATACACCCACATAAGATGGAAACTCTCTGTCTAAATGCAAATCATGTGTGGCTGCAGGATTAAAGGATTTTAACATATTATCACATCAACGACCAACACAAGCGACGGATAATCAGACATAACTCTGAGGAACAGAGGATTACATACTACGGACGCTTTAAGCCGTGTTTTCTTAAATCATTTTAAACCTTTAGTACTGATGTTTAGCTCAAAAATGTAGTGGAGCAAAATGGAAATGCTTCTCCCCCTCAACAGATATGTTACGTTGGTTGAAGTAATATCCAGTTTGACCGTCTTTTCTTTTCACAACCAAATAGTTAACAATGAAAGTAAATGGGGCAGTCAGCCAAACGTATCTAAATTGTCATTTTTTAACCACTAATAAAGCTCAAAATATCACTTCACTTCAGCAGTAGCATGAATAGGGTCCCTACACATAAACTGAAGTACTGATAACTTAGTAAGTTAACCCAGAGTTTACCCAACGTCTGGTTTTATAACAACTGGTGATGAAGGTTGTTCCACATCAGCAGATTCATCATTTTTCTTGCTACAAACAAACAAAAGACGAAACCAAACAAAACTCGATATTACTTCAACATAAAATGTCTCTTGAAGGGAGTTTGACTTGTATTCATGGGGAAATAGACTCTGGGTTCATGTTACTCTGGACCGTCACTTTAAGTTCATCTAAAACCTTAAGCTGTGAAAAAAGTTTTCATAACTAAGAATCAAACATTTGTTGAAACACTGACTTGTAAACCACTCGACTTGTGCAAGAAAATGTTCTTATAATAACCTGAGAAAACAATGTTGTTGTTGGAATCAATTGGAAACGTGATCATATGACTGAAAATAGCAGGTGGAGACTGAAATTTTCAAGTTGCTAAAAATGCGTGTGTGTATATATATATATATATATACACACAATTTATAAATGCTATAAAATGAAATCATATTTTAGAAACACTAACTGGTAAGTAGTAGTGACAGATATGTGAAGGAGACGGCGGTTGAGGTTGAGAAAAACTTTTGTGAGAAAACTGCAAAATTTCCATCGACTTTGATCCGAGGTCAGTTTTTGTGTTTTCTGTCTGTGATGAAATGTGGATGGTTGAGCTGGTCCTTGAGGTCAACCTCTGCTCCGGGCAGAGAGAGAGAAAACGCCACAGGAACATTGTCTCATAGCAGCGGCAGCCAATCAAAACACAGAGCTCACACATTCCTCGGATCAAAACAGCCAATCACGGCAACACAAAACGGACGCGTTCTGGACAGAACCCGGGTCTGATTCTCAGAACAAATACACAACAGAGCTTGGGCGTCTCCATAGGGAAAGAAATCACATCTCAGTGGTTACAGAAACGGACGAGGACAAGGCTGGTTCTGGTTTGGGTGATGGACGCTGTCGTCTGCTGAGACTAAACAGAAGAAGAAGAGGAGGAGGAGGAGGCGACACAGAGGGAGGACGAGGTCGAGTTTCTGCTTCTTCTTCAGGTCATCTGAGGTCAGGGAGAATTGTGTCCAATCAGCACAAAGATGAGTCAAAAATATCAAACAAAATGCACGAGAAGGTCGAAGAAAAACTCAAAGATGTTTCTCATCTTCTCCAACACGAACCTCCAGTAGCTGGAGATGATTTTATAAAAACTCCTGTTATTGTTTTCATTTCATTTGTTTCATAATGTTTCATGTTTTCGAAAATTTTGAAAAGGCCTGAACGGACTCACACTCACTTCTCCTACAATATCAGTGTCTCCAAGATGCAAAGATACATATTTGTGGTTAAATGTTGATTTATTTTGACTTTAGGGTTTTTATGCGTCTCAGTCTCCTGCTCTGTAGTAGATAATGTTACTGTAAAAAGTCAATAGCTGCATATTCATGCAGAGCTCAGGTTAGTGAGTTCAGACTAATTAATGATTCAACAGATCACGTGATTCAGGAAGCAGCTCGTCCAGCCTGCGGCGTCTCACAGATTCTTAAAATTCACTCCTCATTTATCCTCCTCTTCATCTTCATCTTCGTCACTGTCACTGTCGTCTATTTTCAGCCGAGCTGCTACAAAACCGTCCATATGTTTAATAAACCGTCCATATGTTAAATACTGAGATGAGCTGCAATCACGTAAGGAAATAAACAAACAAATAAACAGAGAACATGTGTGTGTGTGTGTGTGTGTGTGTGTGTGTGTGTGACCATGACCTAAATTCCTACTTTATATTATCTGTTTTTAGTGAAACACACACACACACCTAATCATCTTACCAAGTATCACATAGTAATTCCATATGTTGCTCACTTCCTTCAAAAAGAAATTTGAGGATCGACGCTGCAGGATTCAAACCACAACATCTGTTTATGAGTTCAACAACGGTCGAGATCTTTACCTGCAGCAGCTTCACACCAACTGAAACCTGCACATTCAGCAAAAAACATGTTGCTTCTCTATAAGCTATAAACTTTAACTAAAAAAACTATAAAAGTCTTAAATGAGGACGTTTCCAGGAGATGTTGTTGACTTGATTAACGTTGATTTTTGATGCATCACAGACATGTGATTGATTTTGTTTTTCACAAACGTTTGAGTGGAAAAACATCTGATTGTGTCTCTGGTGATCAGAGTAGAGACAACGGAAATTAAAACAGAAAGTAAATCTTGAATATATTTAATTTTTCCACTGGAAGAAGAAGAAGAAACAGAAGAATGAGAAGAACGTCTGAGTGGAAACAAATCTGAATTTCCTTGTCTGACTTTCTGAGTTTGATCACAGGCGTCACATGAACACGAGCCCAGCAGGATGAAGGAATAAGGTGTATTTTTTTTATTATTTTAGGATCCGTGTGCTTCTCACGTGTCTTCACCGACGGGTTTAAACTAAAACAGCAACAACATCGTCTGTTCACATGGGCTTGAATCAACAGTATCGTCGTCTCTGTAAATATTTCTGCCCGAGTCGTGGAGGCACGCTACTCTTGTCAATTCCTTCAGGGAAAAAAAAAAATGGGCCAAGAGGAAAGTGGGTCAGGAGCTAATTCAGAGTGTCTGTCCCTCACACACTTTCAACACACTCTCCAATAACAACAACAACTTCCCTTGTCCAGTTTGTTGACTTCGACCACGTTTTATTCAGGAGGCTGGATCACCTACGGCTATGAGATGGTTATCACTGCAGCCTGAGGCCGAAGGACTCAAACTAAAGGACCAGAGGAGAGATGATACAGATGCGATACAGAAATCAGACACAGCCTGAGGTTTAAAGTCGAGAAGTGAGTGAGGAAGCGTGGAGCACGTATTCAAGGCGTCGGTGGGGGTTTGAAAGTCGAGCGCGGAGGGCGACGGGGTGCAGACTGTGGTATGGACCATGAGGGGGAAACAATAGCTAATGGACAAGGAGGAAACTCCACAGGTCATGAGAGAGCAGATCACATGCTGATAGGACGCCTTGTTGCTGAGTGTCCCATTTTAAAGGCACTTAGCGGCGACATTCATACTGAGAAGTTCTCAGCTGTTAAAATAATCATTTTTTAGTCAGAAAATCCTCAAAGACCAACTTCCTTCCGCAAAACCTCTTCTGCTCTTTGTGCCAGTGTAGAGTTGCAGGACCACACACAAACACACGTGTGTATAAACGACCATACACAAATATGCACTCATGTGTGTGACGCCAAAACACACACATGCCAACACGTGAACACACAAATGCACACGTAGTAAAGTCTCACGTGAACATTAGTGGAGCTTCAAAGCTGCCAAACATAATGGTATTTTTGGGACAATCAAACTATAATTATTAAGTTCTCATGTACTGATTGATTGACTGAGTCAAACATCCCAAACATCACGAGTGTGTAATTATAGTGAAGTGTTATCATAGTGAAGTATTATTATAGTGAAGTATTAAAACTGAAGAGTGACTGACGTAGTAAAGTAGATAAAGCAGATACTGTGTTAAACAACATTATAATCATCATCCACTAAAACAACCACTCACCTGCTCAGATCTACACCACAGAAAGACCAGTGTTTTATAAAGTAGGTGAAAGTCAAACTAGAGTAAAAGTACAGACACTAGAGTAGAAGTAGAGACACTAGAGTAGAAGTAGAGACACTAGAGTAGAATAAAATAACTTTGGTAGAAGTTCAAGTCGTCACTAGAATGATTCTCCAGTAAAAGTCTTAAAGTATCTAGTATTTACTGTACTTCAGTATGACAGTAATCTATAAGTAAATGTAGTTAAGTGTAGAAAGTAAAAGTACAAGTACATGTTAATAAAACAGAAGAATATTATGAAGTTTATCCAGCACTTTAAAACATGGAGCTACAACAATCTTCATAGACAATGAATGAGTCTGAACTAAAGAACTAAAGTTGTTCTTTTTTCACTAAATGTAAATTAGTGTTTGATATTGATATTGTTGAAGTTTCTCCATCATCCACCTTTAAGATGGAGCCTCCATCAACCCTCAAACATGGTGTTGATGGTCTAAACAGTCACATAGACTTAGAGTGAACCGGAGCTGGAGAAAACACCACATTTACTTAGTAAAAGAGTCATTAAGTTAGGAAATGTAGTGAAGTCAAAGTCAAAGTTGACAAGTACAGATGCTACCAGAACATACACACAGAACAGTAGTGAAGTATTATTACTCATTTAGTTCAGAAAAACAATGTTAGAAACCAATTAACAAACACTGTGGCGCATTTAAGAGTCAGATATTTGCTCCAGAAATAAAACTCCAAGTAAACGCTGGTGAAGA